>CM019178.2:33418043-33471539 GCA_009739505.2 Apolygus lucorum
TAGGACCAAGGCTTCTCCTCAAATACACCTTATATCGTCTGAAGGGGACTTTGACTTGCGGGGATTAGTCAGACTTCCTTCGCCTTCGCAGGTGAATATCCTGGGTAATTAGAGGCGTGGCGTGTTTCCTTCACCTCCTGAGCTATTTCCTCATTCACCTCACGAATATTGGTTTTTTCTTATCTTTTAGTTAGTAAGTAACTGTTTTTTGAAGCTTGTTAGAGCTGAGTAGAGAAATAAGTTGGCTCTCAAAAACCAACATTATTATGAAGATAGGTATTGTAAGACCCTCCGATGAATCCACGCAATGTGCAGCAAATTGCCGTAGTCCATACGTCTATTGTAAAGGTTGATGATTTTTTGGATTATTAAAATAGTTTAGTTTCTAGAATTGAATTATAAAAGTGGAATTATCTGTAAGCATCTTACTAGACAAAATCGCTCAATCTTTGCCCGATATGGTTAATGAATGCATGTTTGAAATATTTTGACTTGACCTAAAGGTTATCAAAATACTCACACAAAAATGAAGAAATATATACCTAAATTATTACAATGTAGGTGTAGTGGAACAGAAGGATTATTTTACTTAAATGACTTGGGGAGTACAATAAATGAAGTACCAATACCTATTTATCGAGAATACTGAATTTTGTGATAATAAATTGTAAGAACTCATGGATCCAGCGGGTAGGTACCCTTTGTGGTTTCCTATGATATACCATACCTTCAGTATCCAGGTGAAATCTTTATCATTTGGATTCAGCTACTAGTACACTTCTATACCTATGTAGTACTCCATATCCACCATGTCCTCCACTCTATCCCTCTCAAAAACGGATCCAAAGCGGCCCACTTAAGTCCTACACAATTTGCCTCGAGATTCCCAGTCTCACAGTGCGTCATTTGTGTGATCGTAGTGAACAAAATTCTGTTATCGGTCGATTCATAGGAAATTTCTTTCTGATCACAAATATATCCCACTTTAGGGGTCGCAAATCTGAACTTGTCTCTTTTTAAAACTTGTATTTAGCTCTCTAATAAAAACACTTAAAAAACCTTGGGAAAACGTTACCTATTTGAAACTAACTTTCCAGTCCAATGAGACCAACCGGAGCTCTAAAGGGTGGAATTCCAATTTCATCAACTTAACGAAGTCGGCGCCTTAAAAATTGCAGTAAGTAGCCACCAGAATCATCATTGCTCACCATGCTACCTGGAGTAGCACAGGCCCTATACAGTGAAAGGTAGATAGGACTTCCATTTGAAATGAAAATGAATTGGTTCAAAACACTATATTTTATGAAAATAACAAAGCAAAGAACAATCACGTGTTCCAAAAAAATATATATACATTATCATCAATCATTATATATATATATTATCATCAAATAATAAATATCAAACCGTCGCAATTCTTGAGGAAAAATCGAGGATAACATCTCCTATACGCTGCAAATTATTACACAAAGGTTTATTTTTTCTATATAGATCAATCGTCTGCAAAAACTCGGCTTTGCCACTGTCACCACCTGCCTACACGTACCTACAGCAATCCCCATTTTGGTCAGCTTAAATTTGAATGGAGATTAGGCCTTTTGCGATTCACACTCGTGTTTCTGATTTATTGTAAGCCCAACCCCTTAAGTTCTCGTAGGAGCGAACGGTTTGTCCTGCAGGGCTCCACGTGGTCTCAAAAAATTCTAGAAATTCTATACTATCTTAAATTGATAGAAAACAATATCTTTAAGTACATAATTTTTTTTTTTTTTTGAGTTAGGGCGTTTTCGAAATTTCAAACCTTATTTTTCAGCCCTTAGAAGTGACCTACATCAACCAAAATCTTCGGGGCACAAACTAAACCCCAAATGAAGCCTACATAAAAAATTTCATCGAAATCGGTCCATGGGAACTAAGGAGAGTTCCGCGTACGGCGGACGGACAGCCAAATTTTTATTCGATTTTTGGAATTCTACGTACCTTGAAACGTAAACCAACAAATTTTGAGGGGGGGGGGGGGGCTAAGTTTGTTTCTTGGTCGATTCAACAGGTTCTTTATTGAGAATAATAAACCAAAATTGAAGAATGCATGTAGATTCCTAACGGGCAGCTTAAGGCAGCTGACTTCTGTATCAACTATTTAATCCCTGACAGTTTGAAAGACGACATTTTTGGACATATCTTTCCGGTTCCATCAAAGTTGAATAATGAATTTTAAAATTTGAAGAATTTGATAGTATTTCTAAGAGTGCGAAATTTTCTAATAATTTTAATGATTGAATGATGTACCTATTTACACATTGAAAATTTATTGCTCTTGAGGACGTTCGGATCTTCCAGGTTTAGGGAAGTAATTGACAATTTGAAGAAAAAACTACTTTGACGTTGAGCTCCGAAGGTAAACACGTTGATGAGGAATCTTTTGTATCGATGTCAACAACTATATGAGAGTTCGTAGGTACCTATCATTGTAAAGTAGGAATAAATCAATTGTTTTTTACTTTCGTCAACCCTCGAAGCACTTGAGTCCGATCAAGCCTTATAAATATGAACTTTTGAAACTAAGTTACTTGCTTTTGTGATTGTAGCACCTAAAATGAAGTCATCCTGGAATGTTCCTATCCTACTCTATTGATGTAGAACGCCTAATTTATTCAAGCATTGCAACCCACATAACAGGAAATAGTTCAACATGACCTCGTCCATCGTTTGAACCTGTGAACTTTCGTGATTCATTGTCCTAAGGCCTTTCAAACGCACTCTTCAATGAACCTCCGGTAAGCTACGATCACAGAATGGAACAACTCATTACCACTAGTAACACCCACAAACCATCAGTGGCGAGATAAATCTTTAGACAAAAGAGTTATTTGTAGAGCAACATCGATTTACCCAGAGTACCTATTGTGTGCAACCTCTAGATCGGAACTACGTTTGAGCAATTTTTAATCTGACTGGCTATTTTTCAGGTTACGACTTTGTAGTGTATTGAGGTTCGATGTATGAACTGATTATTTTACAACTTCAATGGTTCTTTAAAATTCATGGTCAATGGAATCCAAACAATATTAGTTTCCATCATCAACATTATGATCGACTTTCGTTCACAATTTCCTGCTCTAGATGGCACGACAGCGTGGCGATTGTCGATCTCTAGGAATCCCAAGATGTTTTTCATGATTCCTCCAAGTTCGGGCATACCGGAGTTCGGATTTAGCATGTTAAGCTTTCTTGGGAGCTGTTCCCTTTTAGGTCCGTTGTGTTGTCTTTTTGTTCAATTTTATCGACCTCATTCGAGCTCTGAACTGAACTTGACCACTTGGTTTTACCATGTAAGGAACTCCGAGATGGAGCAGACCGCTACTGAAATGGCTCGACTGTGGCGACCGATTGAAAAACACATTGATATAACAGTTTCGTTTCTTACAAAAATTACCATTTTTAACTAATTTCATGATAGGACGAAGAAGAAGAATTTTCAACTTAATCAATCAGTTTTCTCCAAGTTTTTTCAAACTTGTTCTTCGTTTAGATATTGAAAGGTTCTTATAGACGCACGTCATCCCGCAGGTTATTATGGAAAACTACTGGCTCGATTGTACAATCAGACTTCTCACCCAGAGCAGTAAAATTGAACGATAAAAAGAGTTGCGACTCAATAAAAGTTCTATAATTCTTTGATACTTCAGTTGATATTATCTGTAGACCGAAATTGGCTCGACCTAAGTTAATGTTACTACCCGATTAACAGTGCAAAGCACGGGTCAAAAATTAGTGGACAAAATGCTGGAATTCTTTACTCTGCTATCAAGTCAGACAATAATGCACCATTATACGTTCAGTTGCACATTTTGTCCTGTCTCCCTTGGTTTAGATCGAAACCTAAGGACGCATACTAGGCAAAATATTACAAAGAGGAAGCACCAGAAGGATACTAGGTGGAGCGCCACCGCACCGGAACCATTTTATCGGAACTTTTTTTTATCAAGGAGATAAGTCTCAAAGGCCTACATCAGCTCTGTCTGCAGTGCAAAAAGACCTTTAGAACCTTTAGAATGTTGCCTATCAACGTTTTAGGGCGCTGCGTTTTATACAAAAGATATCTCTAACTTTAAACGATTCCTATTTTCCTTTTCTCGTTTTTACTTTCCTCTCATTTCTCGATCCAGTGAAAATATGTATTGCTGGGTCTGTTCCTAACCCCTATTAACACGTATCGGACAATAATACGTAAATGAGACTATGTTTAGTCAAAATTTTTTTCAGGCACTAGAGACAGGGGTTATCAAGTTTTGGTGTACCGGTCAGTGGCAGTCCTTGCACCAAATGTTTGAAAGTTGTCATTATTGGGGTAGCCATATTTTCTAGACCCCGTCTAACTTCTTGCTGGATCTGTCTTGAGGTGATCTTTTGGACTCGACTCAATGAAGGTTGGCCTTCAGAGAAGCTAATTGCATATTGTAGAAGTAATCAGATGAATCGTCATTTGACACATTATTGCTTGATGATAAAACTTATGGTACTGACAGTTCCAATACAGGAAATTCTCTTTGGTTTTGAGGAACATTGTGTTATGAGGAACACACTAATTTCAATGTGCACATCCCCAGGATTTTCTTGCTGATATTATTTCCAACCTCAGGAAATTGTGAAGATCTTGAAAACGATTTGGGGTTTTCCAGAAGAACAAAAAGGACTAATAGAGATCCAGTGTTGTTGTACACATCTTCTCAAACTAAAATCGGTTGGATCTTTGTCATCACAAAGTTAATCATGCTGTTGGAACCATGGCAAAGCAGGGTAGAGGCTGCTGCAGTATAACCGCAGGACTCACCAGTCGCAACCTTGTATAAACAGAGTCAATGGTGTAGTTAGATCATTAACAATTGGATTCGAATCTGCAATTGGAGCACCTACGAAAGACCATAATATTATAGTAAACTAGAACTCTTATCAATGTGGCTCAAAACTCGATAGTTTGAGAACGACCATTCACTAAGTTGCTATTCTATAATAAAGAACTAGTAATAAGAAAACATTCACAATCAACGTGAAAGTACCTGTACATTTGACAACAACTGGTATTCCATAAAGATAAATTGCCAAATTTTAAACCACTGGAAAGTGCTATCGTGGTGATGAATAAGCTAGCTGCAAAAGCTTACATATATGTAGTGCCAAGGGAGTAGGGATGGGTATCGATACCCGATATTTTATTTTATTTTTTTTTTTCTCGTACCGATACTTGATATTTTAGTATCGATACTGCACATTCACAATATTTTTGGATATCGATACTCTGGATCCGATATTTGTTAATATCGAATTTCGATACCGTTCTCGCGGATAATTCAACATAATGGCTTAAAAGTGAAAAGATGAAGAAGGTAGAGAGGCTTTTGGGTCTTTATAATAAAATAAAATTTAAAATTAATTTATTATTATTATGGAGAAAATGTTCAATAACATATTCACAATTATTTATAATTAAAGGTACTATGTTGGGTAAATAGAGCTTGGACTCTTGATAGAAAGAAATGAATAAGTAGTGATGAAAAAATATTTTCCTAGAGAATATTGGGTAATTTGGTATTTTGTGACCTCTAAGTATCGATACTCGAGATTTTGAAATATCGATACTCATGCCAGTCAATTCATGGGATATCGATTCTCGAATAGGTACGATACAGTATCAATATAAAATATCGATACTGTTGTAACGATACCCATCCCTACAAGGGAGTATGCGAGTCGAGCCAGAACGCCTGCCTATAAGGTCACGCTCGTCCTTGACGATCTTGAGAGCTCCTGGAGACTATGAAAAGCGTTTATTCATGAAGAACGACAAAAACCTGCATATTTTGAGGAAAAGAACCAACTGCCGTATACGTAAACCATCGGAAGATTGCGGCAGAGGAGAAACAACAGGAAAATATTGACCCCGTCTCACAAGTTAGAGGATGAAGAACATCTTCTATTGTATGTTTCCGTTTCCCGCCCAGAAGGCGGTCCCTACGGAAATTACCCGTGCTATTCCGACGACCCCAGCACATTCCATCTGCCGATCCCTCTCCTCCCTTGGGGTCAGGTAGCTGACGCCGTATGAATGGGCCAACATCCCGGTCGATTCAGTAAGATAGTGGTCTTCGTAACATCGGTTTCAAAACGATTTTTACCTCATTCTTCAAATCGTAAGGTAGGAACTATGTGTTCTTTTTCATAGTTGAGGGAAAACCGACAGAACGTTACAAAGGGGGTCCAGTAATGGGTACTTTCCCACAAAATACCGTAAATCAACATACACGGAATACCAATTAAAAAATTAAGCAATATACCCTAATTGAGCAAATTTATTTGATAATAATTCTAATATTGATTCTAGATTCTTAACAATCCATTTAAATATGTAAATAAAGAAAAACTAGCAAAGTGACCACGTGTGTAGAATTTGTTTCCAAACGTCTTTAGAAGTACCTACTTGCATATTATTTGATTCAATAATTCCTACAATAAAAGTTGACCAAAATTTGTAAAATTGTGTTTTCCAATAGCGATCAACTAAAATATCTATTAAAATTTAGCTTTCTAGTGGATTTTTGGAGTTTTTGACCAAATATTTGGCTTCAAGAATACCTTTAAAAATGGAGTCTTCATATTCATGACACTATTTTCAATCATTCAACATTGTTCCCTTAGCTTATACCTTCTATAAAAGAACATCGTTGTTTGTCATAACACAGTTTTTTCTGTGTTGGTTTATTACTTTCAATAATGAATCTTTGGAATCGAGCGAGAAAATTAAATTTTAAGCCCCCACCCCATAATTTGTTGGTTTACGTTTCAATGTAAATAAAATTCGTAAATCTAATAAAAATAAAAACATATTGTTTAGTAATGCATGCATTCCAAGGGACATCCCATTGAATAAGCATTAGATCAGTTTAACCAGTTGTTAAGTGATAAAACTGTTTCACTCGATGTAATTTATTTATTACTTTAGGCAAGAAATACTGACCCCCCCCCCCCCCCCCACCATTATCCACCTTAACATTTCTAGCGGCATGGGAGCCTCGAATCTGAAGAGCATTTTAAAATCCATGATCTACGATACCCAACATGCGAATTCGAGTTCGACCCCCCCCCCCTCCTCAAATGGTGCCGGTCTGGCACCAAAGCGGAAATACGTCGTAACGTAGAACTTTCATCTATTAGTTTTAGTAGGCGGTCCGTCGAGGTTCACATCCATATTCAAGGTGAAACACAAAAAAAAAACCACGAAATATGCGGTTTTTGGTGTCCTGGCACCATGGTGGCACCACTATTAGTTCCATGGTGGTACAGAGAATAATTCATGAAAATCCGGAGGTATAATGAGAATTTTTCCTCAATTTCAAAGCTTGGGTACAATTGGTAAGCAGTAAAGGAACCGAAATATTGAAAAATCGGATATTTTGTGAATATTATCCCCCACTCACCCCCTCCCCTTGCAAATTTCGGTACTCTGGTGAAATCATGTACAACTCGGAAGTTATTTGAGTCAAACAAAAACGTCTGCCAAGTGGGTGTGGCACATAGCTTCCTCGTATCCATAACCCGATTGTATAGATGATCCGATGCATAGTAGTTAATCTCAAAACATCAAAACAAGTTAATTTGTAACATCCCTGAAAATTTCATTGAAATCGGATAGAAAATGTAGAAATTATGGACGTTACAAGGAAATTCACGTTTGCGCATGCGCGGTGGGTACTATCAGTCCGAAGGTGGTGATCTTCATTGGGGACCATGTACAACCTAATCCGCATAATTCCTGAAAATTTCATCGAAATCGGGTGGAAAATGTGGAAGTTATGGCCGTTACAAGGAAATTCACGTTTGCGCATGCGCAGTGGCTACTATCAGTCCGAAGGTGACGATTTTCATAGGGGACCGTCTACACAACAACCCGCACAATCCCTGAAAATGTCATTGGAATCGGATGGAAAATGTAGAAGTTATGGCTGTTACAAGGAATTCACGTTTGCGCATGCGCAGTCGCTTCTATCAGTCCGGGGATGATGATTTTCATAAGGGACCATCTAAATACTAATCTGTGACATCCCTGAAAATTTCATTGAAATCGGATGGTAAATGTAGAAGTTATGGCCGTTACAAGGAATTCACGTTTGCGCATGCGCAGTCGCTTCTATCAGTCCGGGGATGATGGTTTTCATAGGGGACCGTCTACACACCAACCCGCACAATCCCTGAAAATTTCATTGAAATCGGACAATAACTTCGTATAGTTATGCGCGTTACAAGGAATTCATGACAGACAGACAGACAGACAGACAGACAGACAGACAGACACACAGACACGGAACCAAAATTGTTCAGGAAGGTCTAAAACGCAAAACGCGAGTGAAAATTTTGATTTTGGAGAACTTTTTTTTTTCGACCTTGAAAAGTGAAAACAAAGCTTCCGCTACCTTGGTAGACTCGGAAGCAAAAAGAAACACGCAAATCGGTTGGAAATTGAGGCCTGGGCAGAGTTTACAAGATTATGCACGCAAACGCACGTTTTTTAAGCATTAACCCCCCCTTTCCCCCTCTTAAAAAGCAAAATTCAAAATTCCGGCGCCGTAGTGCACAACTAGATAGTATTCCGCGTCGATGAAAAAAAGAACCACAAAAATCGGTTGAGAACTAAGGGCTGTGCAGAGTACACAAGATTTTGTTACACACACACAGACATACACCTATGGTTTTGCTTCCGAGTCTACCAAGGTAGCGGAAGCTTTGTTTTCACTTTTCAAGGACGAAAAAAAAAAGTTCTCCAAAATCAAAATTTCCACTCGCGTTTTGCGTTTTAGACCTTTCTGAACAATTTTGGTTCCGTGTCTGTCTGTCTGTCTGTCTGTCTGTCTGTGTGTCTGTGTGTCTGTCATGAATTCCTTGTAACGCGCATAACTATACGAAGACTTTGTCCGATTTCCATGAAATTTTCAGGGATTGTGCGGGTTGGTGTGTAGACGGTCCCCTATGAAAATCATCATCCCCGGACTGATAGAAGCGACTGCGCATGCGCAAACGTGAATTCCTTGTAACGGCCATAACTTCCACATTTTCCTTCCGATTTCAATCAAATTTTCAGGAATGTGACAAATCACTATTTAGATGGTCCCCTATGAAAATCATCACCTTCGGATTGATAGTAGCCACTGCGCATGCGCAAACGTGAATTTCCTTGTAACGGCCATAACTTCCACTTTTTATACCCGATTTCGATGAAATTTTCAGGGATTATGCGGATTAGGTTGTAGATGGTCCCCAATGAAGATCACCACCTCGGACTGATAGTAGTCACTGCGCATGCGCAAACGTGAATTTCCTGGTAACGTCCATAATTTCTACATTTGCTATCCGATTTCAAAGAAATTATCAGGGATGTTACAGATTAGTATTTAGATGGTCCCCTATGAAAATCACCACCTTCGGACTGATAGTAGTCACTGCGCATGCGCAAACGCGAATTTCCTGGTAACGTCCATAATTTCTACATTTGCTATCCGATTTCAAAGAAATTATCAGGGATGTTACAGATTAGTATTTAGATGGTCCCCTATGAAAATCACCACCTTCGGATTGATAGTAACCACCGTACGATTTCAATGAAATTTTCTGGGATGTTACAGATTAACTTGTTTTGATGTTTTGAGATTAACTACTATGCATCGGATCATCTATACAATCGGGTTATGGATACGAGGAAGCTATGTGCCACACCCACTTGGCAGACGTTTTTTTCGCTGATTTGGATTCTGAATGGTCTAAAACGGATTACTGTGTGGTTATTTTTTTTTCTGTTCAGTGTTGTCCAACTTCACCCCAGATCGATCGCATAAGGACGCCCAAGTCTTACTGAGGGACGTCCTAAAAATGGAGTCTTCATATTTATGACACTGTTTTCAATCATTCAACATTGTTCCCTTAGCTTACCTTCTATAAAAGAACTTCGGTATTTGTCAATAACACAGTTGTTTCTGTGCTTTTGGTTTATTATTTTCAATAATGAATCTTTGGAATCGAGCGAGAAAAATAAATTTTAACCCCCATAATTTGTTGGTTTACGTTTCAATGTAAGTAAAATTCGTAAATATAATAAAAAATGAAAAAATCCGTTCGTTCGCCGTTTTATGAAACTTGGTGGTATATCGGCTCCATTTGATGGTCTAGTTGAGCCCCAAAGCTTATGATTAGTGTGGACAATCATAAACGAGGAATGTTAGAACTACCACGTTGGAGAGTAATGGAACATTTAAGTGTATAAGAAAGTAGTCTACCAGGTGGGTGTGGCACATAGCTCATGCATGCTCACATAGCGTCATCTTCAACATGATTAAAATTGTTTATGAATGTGATTGTGAGCTATCACTATACCTGTTTGTAGGTGCATTTGCCAGTCGTTCTATCTGATGGTCTGACTTTTTCTAGAATAATATTTACCTGTAAGGAGGTCATAAATATATACTAACTCACACAAATGATATTATGTTTATATACATAAATAAACCGGTATTGAACTGTAGAAAGCATCCAAGGTTTTCCCTGTATTTCCAAAATTTAATTTAAACTATTTTAAATTATTTATTTAAATTATTTTAAACTAATTAAATTTCATAAATTTAATCTCTTACTCTTGGGTTTACAGTTCCATTTTCATCCAAAATTGTTCATAATATGGACGCGTCTAATTGGTTCCTACACAATTGACTAGACGTTTTAGAAAACTTTCCACTCTTCTTACCTCACAATATTCATGACCTCGGAGAATAGAGGTGAAGATAAACCCCCAGCAACGCCTTATCCATGGTGCCCTATTTTTCTCGATATTGTTTTTATAAGTTATAAAAACGTCGTATTACCGAATAATAGAATGATAGGTACGTTTGTCAAATAGATACAGAACGTAATCGGCTAGATAATAACACAACATGTAGTACCATTATCTAGTGACAACAGGAGAAACAATAATGCTATAAGCTAAAACTGACGTAGCTCCTTCTTTATCACTGAAAAGATAACATTTTGACATTCAGTGTGTGTTGGTAAGAAACTCCGGAAGGCATAGGTATACAACATACAGCAATTGTGGAGGCAGTGGACGTGAACGTAAAATTATGAAAGTGCAGTGAGAGGTACAAGGGTTACCTGTAATAAATACCTGGGTCTCACAAGTTCCCAGCTACATTTCTTAAGAATTCGTCCTCAAATGGACCCAATATTGCGGTGACCGGAGGTCAGCGATGAAATTATGATGGTTATCCATCCCAGAATTGCGTGTGGTTTACGTAATCAATCTAATCTCTCCTACTAATTTTACTGGAACAGTTCATTGGTAACATTCGTTCGAATCTCTTAGTCAGAGTTCATACAGTACTGTTCAAATTTTAATGGGAGAATAGGCTAAACCACCTGTGTACACAAAACGGCGCTACAGTTGGCGTCAGGCTACGGTTTGATTGCCCTGTTGCAATAAACTTCAGATTTTTGTTATAGTTTCGTGAAGACATCCGAATCATCTGGATAACGGAATTGCTAAAATCAAGGTATTCATGTAACTTAATATTATCACATGTATTGTACGATAACTTGTATAGGTCATAGATTCTCACCTGTACGGCTCAACCTGCTCAGATCAAAACTCCCTTGAGAACTTGAGAAGTACCTAACCAAGTTTTAGGATTTTCAAAGATTCATGAACACCTTCGACGAATATGACCTTTGATTTGTGATCAACTTTGATCGAGCAAACACTTTCATAATCAGGAAAAAGTTTTGATATCTCAATAACCACCTTCTACGTAATTGCTTTTAGCTGAATTCTGCCCTCTACTGCACTCTTTTTGTTCACATTAACTCATTCCCTGCTCAAAATGACATTGACATGACCTCTAATCAGTTACTGTATTTTTCAATGACTCCCATCACGTTTACAGTCCTCAAAAATCAATTTTTTCGTAATAAATTTATTATTATCAGCAGGCGACTAATTGAAACAGAACTATCGAAATATCCCTCCGTGACGCAACGATCGTATGATCAGTCCTTCATGACCTCACATTATTATTGATTTTTCCCTTACTTATATATAATATCCTGAAGCAAATTCCTAAAAATGTAAAATTTGTGTACGTATATTCGGAGGATGTTTGCTTGCAACAGCGAAAAACAAGCAGCTGTTCTACGTTTTGACATTTTCATGTCTTTGCTTTGGCACATAAACTGAAAAATCGTCACGAAAACTTGCTCACGCGACCAATAAATAAAATAGACTCACTGTGTTGCGTAGAGAACAATCAACTGTTTTATTTTGATGCTTGGGTACACGAACTAACAACCTTACTTCACTACCTTGTTGTGTATTCAATTAAGTACCCACGGGTGGGCGGGTTCTCTTATGGCCCATTTAATTGATCTGTATATTTAATTGATCTCACCATGCAATGCTCGGGTGAGATCTGCCTAGTAATAAATACAATAAGAAAACACACATGAAAATGTCCCAATGTGTTGCAGACTCGTATGCAAGCAATACGACTCAATTCCCTAGGCAGATGCATTGAAGAATTTCAAAAATCCTTGAACATTTCAAATTTAGGAACTTTGAATTTTAGTTGTGCGTCCTTAGCAACCAGTATCGAATTTCCTAATAATTAGGACGTAATTATAATTCTTAATAACCCCTGTTTCTATGAAGCGTTTATTTCTTCCAAATAAACTTGATTGTGAAGTATATATAGAGAAATAACAAACTTTTGTGTAATAATTTGCAGCATTTTTTCTTGATTTATGTTCTTTCACACATCACTATTTCCTAGAAACTTCTGAAATGAACTTATATTGGAGAATAGAATACTTTGATTTACTTCCAACCAGTAAATTCCTAGTTCAGGGAAAAACGATATGAAATCTTAAGTTTTTGCAGGATAGGTCCCTGTAAGGAATCACAAGATCATCTTTCGGAATAATAGAATAGGTATAATTTTCCATTCACCGATTTTACAAGAATAAAATAATTTATAAATGAGTCACTAAGCAACCATTGTGTCTTGCCACAATACATTTTATCATCAACTAATGAAGTGACACTACAGTCCGTAGGCGGTCTTCTATGAATTTCAGATTTTATGAGCCCTCACGCAACTTAAGATAAAGTTTTCGTCCTTCCAAAACATCAAATCTCCCTCCTAAAGATAACGCGTCGTTGGCACCCAAAATCACGGAGTATTGACCAAAAAACTATATATCAGTGTTGACTTAGCTAATGTCATTATCAAGTACGGTTACCCACTCGCTGTTATGAGAAACCAACTGTTTCGTCACGAATATACGAGAGATTAAATCAGCGTATGGTCTCAGCCTTTAGTTTGGGGCCGGTCGCCTACGTCAAAGTGTGCGAACAAACCTGCCTGAGATGGCTTTGTTCTTTGGTAGGTGTTTTTCAACGTATACAATAATTCTCATTAGCTACATTCACTCTGATGCAATTCTACAACTTTTTTAGATTTTTTTTTTTTTTTGTCATGAATACCTATGTCTTATTGTTAAGGTCTTTCCAAAATTTCGTCCGCGTTAATTTTTTTTTAACAGCGTGTTTGACAAGGTTTCTTCGTTTTTATGGCCGAGTATTCAGCATAAAATTTTGGCATAATTCGAGAGCTTTACTACGAGGAGATAACGATTTTTGTAGGTAGTAACATTTCCCTTGTAACATGAGTTTCAATCGAACATTTTCTATTATTGCTCCCGAGTCTACCAAGGTAGCAAAAGCATTGTTTTCACTTTTCAAGGTTGAAAAAAATGTACTCCAAAATCAAAATTTCCACTCGCGTTTTACGTTTCAGACCTTTCTGAACAATTTTGGTTCTGTGTATTTCTGTCTGTGTGTCTGTCTATGTGTCATAAAATCCTTGCCACAGCCACAACTTCCACATTTCTCATCCGATTTCGATTAAATTTTCAGGAATTATGCGAGTTGGGATGGAGATGGTCCCCTATGAAAATCATGGCCCCCGAATTGGAAGTATGTTGTGCGCATCCGCAAACGTGAAATCCTTGTAACAGCCATAACTTTTACATTTTTCAACAATATTCCGAGGTTGTGTGGGAGATATGAGGGTAGTCCAAGGTACTTTGAGATTGATGTTTTGAGGTTAACTAGGATGCATCGGATCATCTATACAGTCGGGTTACAGATACGAGGGAGCTATGTGCCACATCCATTTGGCAGACTTTTTTAGAGGTAATAATAGAATATTGAGTGTGGTTATCACGGGAGATTGTGTGGTGATATGGGATGTTTTTGGTTTATTATTTTCAATATTAAACCTTTGGAATCGACCGTGTAAAAAAAACTTTCTAAAAGAAATTGCAACACCATTGTTCCTTTTCTTAACCATACCTTCAACTGAAAGATTTCTTTGAAAATTCGCTCATTAATTCATGCTGCATGAATGGACTTTTTTGTTCTACATCTCGAGCAATATTTTTGATGGACTGGTTTGAATCTCTGTATCTCTATATTCTTGAAGAAAATTTAGCTATTGGAAAAGCTCTTAAAGTTCAAATAGGTTAATTTCAAAAATTCATTGAAATCTGTTGGAGTCAATTCTAGGTCAAAAGTACCTATTCCCGAAATTGATATTTTTGAGAAGTGAGTATGTCGACCTTTCTAAGGGTTTCCGGCATGAAATTGTAGAAATAACATCAAAATCATGGAGCGGTGAGGTGAGGGACGCACGTTAGAAGAGTTGGCATCTTGGCAGATGTGCTCTGTCGTACCACCATCTGCGACCTCCTGCAAAACTCTTATCTCATCTTGTGGTCATTTTACAAGTGCCCTCTCTTCTATCCCTCTCTCCTGTTGATACCGTCCTCAATTTCTGGGCTTCGTTTTCTGGTTGGTTAGAAATACTTCGTAAATTATTCATTCTATGATATACGTGATGATTCAACTTTTTTTCTATCCTAATTAGCGAGTTTATTATGTTAGACAAACAGTCCATCCCTGACACAAAACTGAGTGACATCCTCCTTATTTTTTGATGTTCTGAATTCGACCAAAAAACCATATCAACAGTTATCCAGATCCCTAAAGAAGTTGTATTTCTATACATTAAATAATTGTTAAAAGCCAGTACTCAATTGATCCTAGAAATTTCGTCCTTCTGGAACGTCTTGAAATAAACGCTTTGGAAATGTTTCAAACCTTCTTTTCTATTCGTCCTAGCTTATTATAAAAGTCTCTGTCACACCTAACAGCTGACCTAAATGATGTTATTGCTTCCAAATCTACCAAGTAAATGGAGCTTTGTTTCCACTTAAGAGACGAAACAATTGTTTTTCCTCAAAAATCATTATTTCAGCAAGGTGTTCACTTACTTGACTAATTGGGCAAGTGTACGCTCTTGGAATAATTTCGTGATACTTGCGCCTCCTCGATGCAAGAAGTCTCTCTAAGCACGTTTCATTAGCTGTCTACCTAAAAAACCGTGTTCAAGTTTGTAGATCTTTCGTCGGTAATACTGCATATTTGAATTATTAACACCTTGTTGATCTTAACGCTACGTTGATGAAAATCCACTTCAGAGAGTCACTGTTTTTAGCTAATTCGTCGAACCGTCCTTGTCTGATCGTGATAATTACAGAAATAATGACAGAGCGGCGCCTTATTTATTACTTTTACTTTCTAAATAGCCGTTTTTATCATGAACTACAAAGCATACCTTTCGGCTCAAACAAAGTGTAGACCTAGAGATCTTCTTTGGCTTCTTGGAGATTATTTTATGAACTTACATTCAATTTTAGTGAAGTCTGGTGAAGTGATCCCTTGTTGTACTAACCAAATCATTACAGTTTCATCAGGCCTCTTGAAGTTTTTTACCTTATTTAAGTTCTGTTTTCCCAGTTCCGGTATAGAGAAAGAAAACTTGGATCTCACTTAATTCCTTCTCGATGGTACCATATTGAGCCTATTGAGTATGATGTCCAAAGGTCATCTGGAGGCCACCCTCCATAGTGATATTACATTGTGAAAGGAAATAACTGAGAGGACGACCAAAGTCCAATTTTCTGAAACCGTGGTCTCCTTCAAGGTAGCAGGATCTGCTTCTAAATAGATCGTGACAACTACGTGAGAGTTCAAGGGTTTTAGATAGTCCAAAATGTTTCATAGTGAAAAAGATCATAGCTCTATAATAAGCAAATATGTCAGGTTGATCGTTGCCTAACATTTGTAATAACTAACAATCCTATCGACCTCATGTTCATTAGTAGTTTCTGTTCGCTCTAGGGGAACTGCACCTTTCATGGGATGTTTGGTTCAGTTGAAATGACTACAACGTTATTTACTTACGACTTCGGTGGACTGTATTGTAGGTTCATCAACATGGGAAAAACACAGCACTTGCTAAACTATACAAAACTGAGTAGTATGGTACTTGCGACACTTATTGGTGTATAAAATTTGAGCTGCGAGGCTACAGAAAATTGAACTTGATACGAGTGAAAAACAGTACTGAATGAGGGATCTAAAACATGGCTACCAAATCGGGCTGCGACACTAGCGGTGGTATTACCAAATACAAAAAATAAGAAACCCAGGAAGTGGAGCACTCTGCATGAAAAATCTAAACTACGTAACGACAAAGATTGGCGCGCTTACACCAACATACCCCCCACCTTGAAAAGCGATAGCTTTCAACAAAAAGACTGAACAAATAAAAAATTTAAAAATTGCTTACAAAAATGAAATACAGGTAAAATTACTCGAACCAAGACACATTCTTTAAATTTGACCATCTTCTACGTCGTTCTCATTGGAGCTGACTTCGTCCTCTTGATCGGGTAACGGGCATAACTTGGAGATAGGTCGCTTGTAAATGCCGTCAACTGTCCGTACTGAGGCTACTCGGACAAACCCATCCTTGCCTGGATAAATCTCAACAATACGCCCGAGATTCCATTTGAGGGGAGGAATGTTATCCTCCTTGATGAGAACGAGTTTGTTGAGAGTTAGATTAGGTTCTTGAGCTAACCATTTTTTCCGAGTTTGTAGGGACGAAAGGTATTCATTTTTCCAACGTTCCCAAAAATGTTGGTACATTTTCTGCAAACGGGACCATCTCCTTAAAGAGCCTTCTTTGTATGGTCGCATATCAGGTTCCACCATTGATGTAAGAGAGTCCCCAATAAGGAAGTGCCCAGGGGTGAGAGCGGAGAAGTCATCAGGATTGTTGGAAATAGGAGTAAGAGGACGGGAATTTAAACAAGCTTCAATCATAGACAATACCGTACACATTTCTTCAAAAGTAATGATTGCACCACCTAAAACGCGTTTTAAATGGAATTTTAGAGACTTGATCGCTGATTCCCATATACCTCCAAAATGAGGGGCTCTGGGGGGAATGAAATGCCAGGTAATCTGTTCAGAGACAGCATAGTTTCTGAGCTGGGGATCCTTCATAACAGTTTCGACTTGCTGTTTCAGTTCACGAGCTGCTCCAACAAAATTAGATCCATTATCGGAGAACATGTGTTGAGACTTTCCTCGGCGAGAATAAAATCTTTTCAAGGCATTGATGAAGGCGGAGGTAGACATGTCACTTACAAGTTCAATATGAATAGCTTTCGTTGCTAGGCATATAAAAAGGGCAATATATGACTTTACTGATTTTGATTTCCGTAGCAAACTGGATTTTATTGATACGGGCCCACAGAAATCAACTCCACAGTTTATGAAAGGTCTTGAAGGTTGAACACGTTCTGCAGGCAACTCACCCATTATCTGAGTAATGGTCTTAGGGTTGTGACGAAAGCATGTTTTGCATGAATGAAGCACCTTGCGGATTATACTAGTGCCACGTAGAGGCCAGTATTGTTGTCTAATTGTAGTGAGGAGTAATTGTGGACCAGCATGAAGATGCTTTAGATGAAATGATTGAACAATCAGGTATGTGAAAACATGATTCGAAGGTAGGATAATCTGATGTTTCTGTTCAAATTCCAAGTCAGAGTTTGAAAGGCGACCACCAACTCGCAATATTCCACTTTCATCCAATGATGGGTTCAAAGATGACAATGGACCCTTTTGTGCGATGGAGCCAATTTTTATGATACTGGTCAATTCCTTGGAAAATGCTTCCTGTTGAACAACTTTGATTAATTGTCGGAGTGCCCTTTCTCGCTCAACCACAGTGATTGGACCTGTGACACAAGGTTTCTTGGGAAGATGATCAATGAAACGTAGAGCATACACCACTGCATTGATGAGGCGATTTACATTTGAAAACCTCCAAAAAGCTACAACTGGCCTTGCACCTACGACCAGCAAGCTGACAGGGGGCTTAGACTCTGGGGGGCTATCTGGTAATTGCGGCTGAGAAGGCCAATAACCCGGAGACTGAGCCAACCATGAAGGCCCATGCCACCATACTTGACATTGTAAAATCTCATTTGGCATGAGACCTCTGGATAATAAATCACTTGGATTGTCAGATCCTGGCACATGATGCCATTGGAAATCCTTACAGAGTGAATGGATTTCAGTGACTCTGTTAGCGACAAATGTTTTCCAAGTTCCAGATGGCTTTGAAATCCAAGCTAATGCTACTGTAGAATCTGTCCAGAGGTGGCATGATACCGAGATGAATGATAAGGCATCCATACACTTTTTAGCCAACTGTGCTAGCATCAAGGTGCCACACAATTCCAGACGAGGCACTGATATGGTTTTCACTGGTGCAACCCTAGATTTAGAGCATAGCAGTCTCACATGAAAAACTCCATATTCATCCTGACTTCTGAGATAGATTGTGGCACCATAGGCACACTCAGAGGCATCTGAGAAGCCATGGATCTCAATGGGGCAACCTGAACCAGCCACTGAATGCCGTGGAATTTCTAGGTTCTCAAGAAGGGTCAATTGATCCCGAAAGTCAATCCACTCATCGCAGAGCGGCGGCTCCAAGCATGTGTCCCAATCCATCTGAGACTTCCAAAGTTGCTTCATAAACAATTTGGCCTTCAGATTAACTGGACCCAACAGCCCTAATGGGTCAAAAATCCGCGCAATCTCCGACAGAATGCCACGCTTAGTGATGACAGTCTCATTTGATGTATTAATTGAATATTTAAATACATCAGTGGATGGGTTCCACCAGACACCTAATGTCTTGATTGCACAAGGGTTTTGAGAATCAAGAACATATTTCGATTCACGCAGACTTGATGGAATGCTTTCAATCAATGATGGGCTATTTGAGCACCACTTGTGAAGTTCAAAACCTCCAGACTTAGTAACTGCAATGACCTGTTGTTGTAGCTCCAAAGCTTCTCCAAGCGAGTCGCTGCCACCAAGAAAATCATCAACATAAAAATCCCGACCAACCACAAGAGAGCCTTGAGGGAATAATTTGGAGTTGATTATGGATAGCTGTTTGAGACAGCGTGTCGCCAGATAGGAAGCTGGCCCTGTACCATATGTAACAGTATTCAAGGTATATGTTTGAAGGTCATGCTCAGGGGACTCTCGCCAAAGAATCCGCTGCAAGTTGCGATGTTCTGGAGAAATGTTAACCTGGCGATACATTTTTGTTATATCAGCAGTCATTACATACTTGTGTTGACGAAAACGAATGAGAATAGATGATAAGTCGTCCTGAATGGTAGGGCCTACCATAAGAACATCATTTAGTGAAATGCCTGTGCTAGACTTACATGACCCATCGAAAACCACTCTGAGTTTAGTTGTGGAACTGTACTCATTTGTTACACAGTGGTGTGGCAAGTAGTAAACTGTATTGGGTTCAACTGAGTCTGAAACGAGTTCCATATGGTGCAGAGAGATGTATTCTCGCATAAATGAGACATAGGCGTCTCTCAAACCTGGATTCTTAATGAGCTTACGTTCTAATGAGAAGAAGCGCTTCATTGCAATTTCCCTACTGTTACCAAGCTGAGTGATTGTAGGCTTTATTGGAAGCTGCACTTCGAATCTACCTGATGCATCTTGCTTCGTTGTCTCCAAAAACAGAGCCTCACATGACTGTTCCTCTGGGTTGAGATTTCTTGAAACCGACACTTCCTCAATGTCCCAGAACCTACTAAGGCTCTCCTCAAGTCCTACAGAACACATAAACTCCACTCCAGAGCACAACGATTCATCAGCAGTAGGCGATAGGATCTTGCCTGATACCACCCACCCAAACCTGGTGCTGAATAGAGAAGGATACCCTTGTCCTAGAGGTAGCCGGTCAATACCCAAGATGTTGAAGAATTCAGACGCGCCAATCAACATATGGACTGGGGATTGCTTGAAAAACTCAGGATCAGCCAACTCAATATTTGGGGGTATCTTCCATTGGGAAACATTCAATGACGTAGTAGGAAGATCCAAAGTAATTCTTGGTAAGATGACACACTCAAGATCAATTTTAAACTTGCCATCCTGGGAAACTACATGACAATTCAAACCTCTATGGCCAGCAGACTTAGAACCACCTATGCCACAAATTGAGGATGATCGCTTGTAGGAAGTAAGTCCCAAGATTTGAGCCATTCTCTCAGTTATGAAGTTTACTTGAGAACCACTGTCCAGCAGAACTCGGCATTTATGCAGATTTCCGTATTTGTCAGCTACTTGCACTAAAGCTGTAGACAATAGCACTGCAGAAGAGTATGTGTGATTGGCAGTGCTGCTGTGTACAGCCTCAGCTTGTTCTGGCTGCAGAGTTGGCAATGCAGATGAAATGTGTTCCTTATGCAGCAAGGAATTGTGTTTGAGGTTACATCGGGTACAGTGAGAACTGGGGCAGTTAGATACTGCATGATCTGATCCATTTTTGAGACAATTGGCACACAGATTTAGATCCTGAGCAATACGAAGGCGTTCATCCACATCCATGGCCAAGAACTTCTTGCAGAAAAATACTCTATGTCGGTATCCACATATAGGACACCCATTAGTGACAGAAGGGGTAGAAGTACTGTTGGATATGTCCCCAGAAGCAGCTATGTTGCTAGACTGCTGTTTATTCTGTGCTTTAAATTTGTCTTGTCTATCTTTAGGCTTTTCTGAATCTAAGGACTCCAGAATCTGAGCTTGGTTCTCAAGGAAATCTATGAACCTGGTGAGAGTGGGAATGTTATCCCTGTCACAGGTTTCTTCCCATTCACGAAGAGTGTTTGGGTCCAACCTCTGTTGTAGGTAAAAGACCAATGGAGCATCCCATTTGTCAACAGGGAGCTCCAATGACTCCAGAGCTCGAATGTGCTTAGAAATAGTGTCGACAAATTTCCTGACCTTAAATGCTGATGCCTTGTCAATTTTTTCAATATTGTAAATTTCTCTGATATGTGTCCCCACTACCAGTCTCTTATTGTCAAAACGTAAATTGAGTAAATCCCAAGCTTTATTATAGTTTTTAGAAATTGTTTCTAGGGATGCGATTACATGGAGAGCATCACCCTTCAAAGCAGAACGGAGGTAACAAAGCTTTTGAACTGTGTCGAGGTCCTCTCTTCTGCCAATCAGAGAAATGAATTGTTCCTTAAAAGAGAGGAAGTACTCATATCCACCCGAAAACGTGGGAAGCGATATTTGAGGAAGCTTAACAACACTTTGAGACTTTGCTGCACAGCAACCCTGACGTATTTGGATTGCTGGATCATCGGATTTAGTTGATTGCGAATCCCTCCTCCCATGGAAATCCAGCAAGTCCCTGGCCTTTGATGTCAAGTAGTAGTAGGAATCTTCAAATTCCTCAGTAGTCTTGGAGATCTCAGAACTTGATGATTCCTCCAAACATTCAATCTCAAACTGGAGTTCATAGAATTCTGAAAGAATTGGTTCTAGCTTGTTGAGTCTTGCTTCGAGTTCTGTGAAATTTACCTCATCGAAATTGAGAAATTTCTCGAACCTAGTTAAATGACCCTTGAGAACTCCCCTTTTACAAGTGAGTCGCTTCAGGGATTCAGTCATGATTTTAATAAGAATTAATGGATCGGACTTGATGGTGCAGTCATTTAACATACAACATGTCTGTTAACTAATAATTTGAAATGAAAGAATATTGCTGACAATAAACGTATAGATAGATGAAAAAAAAAATAAATAAATAAACGAGAAACTACCTATTATATAATTATATCAACAACAAAGTAAACACTGTACAATATTGGTAGGTACATCCAACAATAAAAAATTGAAGTGAAATTGGTACATGAAGAAAGCACTGGAAAGTATTTATAAAATGCAGTGAAGGGATTAATTAGGATAGGAATATGAAGGGAACCACGAGAAGGATGACGAATGAAGACCAAGAAACTGCACGTTTCCAAGAAGGGACGTCGCGATGGCCACCCGAATCACGTCAACGCAGCAAAACGAGAGGATCTGTTCAGGCAAGGGACGGAACGAGGGTAGAGGCGCCGAGGAGGGGAATGTAGGCGCAAACAGGTGAAGGGGGGCAGCAGAATAGTACCCGCCAGTGAGTACAGACTTTCGTTGTGAGCCTCGAGTCTCGTACTTATCGAAACACCACCAGATTTCAGCACCTTCCAGTCATTGATGATGAAATACGGACGGATGTGGCCTGTGTCTGCTGCTTACTGATAAATCGAACGACAGCACAATGTTAATCCACCAATTTACACATGATCTGAGTTGGTAAATGGGTTGGTGAATGTCTGACACACAATCCGAAACGATTTTTCGTGAATTCCGGTACGTAAAGGACCAAATGTTCGCTCTAGGGGAACTGCACCTTTCATGGGATGTTTGGTTCAGTTGAAATGACTACAACGTTATTTACTTACGACTTCGGTGGACTGTATTGTAGGTTCATCAACATGGGAAAAACACAGCACTTGCTAAACTATACAAAACTGAGTAGTATGGTACTTGCGACACTTATTGGTGTATAAAATTTGAGCTGCGAGGCTACAGAAAATTGAACTTGATACGAGTGAAAAACAGTACTGAATGAGGGATCTAAAACATGGCTACCAAATCGGGCTGCGACACTAGCGGTGGTATTACCAAATACAAAAAATAAGAAACCCAGGAAGTGGAGCACTCTGCATGAAAAATCTAAACTACGTAACGACAAAGATTGGCGCGCTTACACCAACAGTTTCAGCTGTAATACTACATTCCTAACTAATCCTACGTCTCGCTAAATGTTCAACGGACTATGGATATAGGTACCGTTTAAGACAAAACTTGGGTGTTTATCTCATGCTATCGACCAGTCGTAGGTCTCATTCGATCAAGCTTTAAGAAATTAATACGCAATGAACAAGCTCCTTTGTGGATTTCTAAAATGAACCAACTCATACAAGAACAAAAACGTACAAACCCAAATTGTACGTATTTCAAATTGTATACAATTTCATCCCGTTTGGATATGCAGAATTTACTTATTGGTCAAAAACTTGCTTCATGAATCAAGATGGACGAGAACTCAAAAAGTGTCAAAAATGTTTGGGTTTTCAAGGGTTTTCGAATTTGAAATTGTAACGTATTTGTCGACGATTCGACATTTTACTGGGTTCTAAATAATTTTACTGATTTAAATTTTGACTATGATTGTGTACTTGAAAGTTATTTAAGGATTGATGATGGAGCTAGTCGGCTGTCCTGAAACCGATTACACGACGTGGGTGAAGGTGAGGTGAGATCTAACTGGCTCGAAACCTTTAATAGAAGTGGTTTTGGTGGATAGGACAGATAACTCTGCACAAAACCTTCAGATTAACTTGTAAGGTAGAGGTAAGGCAGCAAGCGAGCAAGACAAGATTTTGGACTAGGATGATGATGGGCAGGAGGCTAAAGAGAAACTGACGCCCCAAGTCTTAACCGTCATGAGTTTGCAGGTCGCTCGAGGTACTCTCACACCTCTTCTTTATTTGGAAAATATGTACAAGTGAAAGGAGGACACTAAAGTGTTCAACATCACAAACCTACCATCCCTAACAAAATCCTGATTTTGAGATTCATTGCTGTTTCATTACAAGATGGTGGACTCGATCGAATTTGTCAAACCCCTCGTAACTCCCCTATAAATCCCAGTCTACAGCAGTAGTTCCAAAAACCATGAAATCGTTCTTGAACTTGAAATACAGAAGCTGATTCAGAAATCCTTTAACGATCTGTAAAAACCAGATTTTTTCGGGTACTTACGCCTGACAACTGAAATAAAAACACCGCTGCACACGGTTCCTCACTGCTGACCTTCACGTGGACAGACCACCTCCAGTTTTTTGTTCGCAGAAGTCGCCCACCTTGAAAGGAGCTGGGGTGGGTGCAGGCATTCCCCTGCACGTCCACTGAGACGTCCAAAATGAGGGCTTGCCCGACCGCGTCACCGGATTTATGAATGTGTGTCAGGAAGAAAATTTAGAACGCTCATTCCATAATTACATCCTCGTTTAAATTGAATGGATTAGTTAGAAATAGGAAATATAATACATATAAATAAGAAATACTGACATATAAATAAGAAATACAACAAGAGGGCTGGGACAAGGGAGCTGGCTGTAATAACAAATAAAATGATAAATCAACGCTACAGCTCGTACTATAAAATATTTACAGACGCCTCAAAATTATCGACAGTAGTTGGTATCGGAGTCTTCGATCCGCAGACCATTGAGACCTTCTCAAAAAAAGTACCCTCCGTCTTTGAAATTTGTAGCGCGGAGCTTTTTGCAATCATGATTGGTATCTATATAGGAACACAGCAAGAAACCCAGAAAACAATAGTGGTATTGACCGATTCCAAAGCCTCATGTCTCGAGCTCCAACATATCCATAATGGGAAAAACAATAACTACTTAACCTACCACATAGCCCAAACCTTCCAAACTCATCCAGGTAGGATAGTAATCCAATGGATACCGGGACATATTTCGTTGAAAGGAAATGACATTGCTGATGCAGCTGCCAAATATGGAGCAAACATGACCACAACTGACGGCGATACACTGGTCCCCCTTCCAGATGCCTTCTGTTGACGAAAAATGAGATGATGAAGAATTGGCAAGAGGAATATGACAGAAAGTCCCTGGACAAGGGTTATAATCATTATCAAATCCAGCCCTTCATTTCCAAAGTCCCTTGGTTCCATAAAAAAACCCTACTACGAAACGATATTGTCCAAATTATATGATTGCGAACAGGACATGGAATGGTGAACCGCTCCCTCCACATGGTAGCCGTCAAAGACTCACCAAACTGCGACCATTGCCCCGAAACCGAGGAGGACGTGGAACATAAATTGATGATATGCCCATTTTATGCGGAAGAGCGGCAGGAATGGATCGACTCGACTGAAGAAGAGAGCTTCTACGAAATGTTAAAAAACGCAACAACCCGACAATTGAAAGCAATATTCAAAATGACGAGAGGAGCGGGAATGGAATTTTAAATCGACCGAAAAGTTTCAAGTTTGAAGTAATATTGACATTATTAGGAATAATTTTAGAGGATATTATTAAACATGTAGAACAAAGTTTGAAACAGTTTGAAGTACTATTAATTCACACAGAACGTGGTTATTGTATGATATGTTTTCAAATGTTATAATATGTGGCTATATGGGTTTTAAATAACCCACTGTCAAAAATAAATAAAGAAATCTCTGTTCAATTTCTCCCTTGCGAGGGAAAAACATTAAATCATGTTTAATGTTTTTCCCTCGCAAAGGAGAAATTAGATTGCCGATCACTCAGCTGATCAGTGACCACTCAGGCGCCTTCAGCATTCTCCATTGACCCTGCTTCTCAAATTTCAGCTTCCTGCGTTCAACAGGAGAGAAAATGGCCTTGGAGCTCACTCAGCTGATCAGTGACCATCTTGGTACAACTAGACCCCAAATGGAGCCGATATAACGTGGTAACTAAGAAATCGGTCCGTGGTAACTAAGAAAAAAAAGCGTTGCAGATTTGCGTGTTGGAATTCACAGAATGACCCCCAGCCCTAAAACATTAAACATGTTAAAAAAAAAGTTAGAAATAGGAGGAATACAAGAAGTTAGTAACCATGAAGAACATCTTGCTGAAGCAACTGAATTCCCTGTTTTGTAAGAAAATATTAAATGTATGCATTATCTATGAATGAACTAAATAGTTTTACCAAGTGAAAGCTCATCACAGATGATCAACACTATGCATAAAGAGTTATATTAAGCTGCTTCAGCTACTTAATCTAAAATTTAGTTAATAAAAAACGTGCCAAAACAGATTACAATAATCGAAGAAGTAGTTTGGTATCGTGTTTCTGACCGATTTTCTTCAAGCGAAGGGAATATGATCGTGCATTGCCTTTTCTATCGTGCATTCAGCGGTAAGATGAATTGAACTCCAAAGATGTTTCTAGTGTTGACTAAGGCAAGTAATTACTAGTAGAAAATAAGTGTTACGGTTCATCCAGAAAGAACCTCAGTAACCATTTTCTTAATCAAGCAGTCGAGAAAAAAAATAACCTTATTGCTAGTAGATTTTGATGGTTCTTCATGATTTTAAAAAACCAAGGAGGGTGAACTGAAACTCCGAATTTTCCAATATTTGGTTTACTTTATCTCTTTCTGACCGACTGTAAATAGCTCAGATCAGTCATGATTTTGGTCTGAACAATAAATGCTTAGTCTAAGTATATAACTACTAAAAATAATTGGACACCATCCGTAACTATTTCGATTTTTGATTGTTACAGGTCCGTCCGCACAAACGACAATCATGGAAGAGAAGACCAAGCAGAAAGAAAATGAGAATGAGGAGGAGGAGGCGTTTATGAAGGGACCTCACACCATCACCACCTACGTGACGGTACCTCCTGATGGTGGATGGGGATGGGTCATCGTTGCAGCATCGTTCGTCTGCAACATGGTCGTCGACGGCATCGTCTTCTCCTTCGGACCTCTCCTGGTGCCCATTGCCACGGAATTCAAAGTCTCCCAATCACAAGCCACGATTGCTGGTAGTCTTCTGTCCGGATTTTATCTGATATCTGGTGAGCGAATTGCTATTTTCACTACACTCACGGTTGTGTAACATAAGGTACGTTACTTGCATTGTGGGTTTTTGGAATGTGGAGATATCCAAGACTCCAAGGGTTGGCAATCCTGTTTACATTCCATGATTAATCACCTGTTGGTTTGGTAGGGTGAAAACTTAGCACAGCAGGTACCGGAAGCAAAGCTGTTATTGCTGTGTAGAGATGCTCAGAGTCCATACAACGAAGCTCGTTCATTCCGAAGGAAGATGAGGTTCTGCATCCTCACCTTATTAGAAACTCCCATGAATGGACCAGTCCCTAGTCAGGTTAGGAGGTAGAGAATTTCTGCCACCAAGTTTATCAGTATATATTCTCTTAGCTCTATACTTTGATGGGAAAACAATAAATTATGGATATGTCCAAGTATTATTACAAAAGAGGTTGAGTCACGGCCTGGAATCGAACCCATGTCTCCGTTATAGAAATTAGATGAATGGTTTCAAATTATTCAAAACGCAAAAACGTTGTTTAGAAACAGGTATAAAGTAGTTTACTGGTATACATCTTTATACCATGATGGAGTGCCCAGACAGAACAGTTTGTTTATTGGGAATTACGTACATGATTGAAACGGCTGAACCACGTCAAAACTATGAAGGGAGTTAGTATGAGAAGGGATGAGGGGAAAAGAAAAGGTGAAATAAAGGTGAGATGAAACACATGAAAGAAGAAGAAGAAGAATGAAGAACGGAAGGAGGGAAAAGAGAAAGGGAAAAAAGGAGTTGTTGAGGAAAGTAAGAGAGAACTCATCAGCTGAATTCAATTTTGGACTGAGCTGAAATTGAAGCTAATTCTAAAACGCAACTGATCCTTGTGGCATCCTTTCTTGTGCCATATGTCGGTTGGAGTTTTCATGGTTCACAATTTAAAATTAAATTAAACACATTGTGTCAATTACCCGTACACATTAAGCTGACGCCAGTAACGAATTACAATAATTTTCGCTCCATTTTGAATGCAGAGTGCCTGTTTAACGAAATATAAAGATGCGTCTGCACTGTCGGAACGTAAAATTTAAATATTTCAAGCAATGAATAATTCAAAGAAAAACGTGCTCGAAGGGTGTATCTCAATGCATATTTGTCATTAGCTTTCTAGTAACAAACCCACCTGTTTAAAAATTTAGAACTAGTGAGATAATCATGATTTAGGATTTTATTTTTCTCTGGGACTGTTCAGAATAATTTTCAGCAATACATGATATTGTTTTTAAATAGTGGACAGTACCAAATGATTTGTTTTTACCGAATATGAGTTGAATGAGTTGTATGAGTACCTAACTCCTAGTTTTGATCATGTAGTATTTCTACAATATTTAGAACTTGGCAAAACTCACCACAAATTAGGTTCTTATAAAAAAATCAAGACAATAGTTAGAATTTATTTGATCTGGCGAAAAATGTGTTCAATTTAGAAACGTTCTCATTTGAATTGGGAAGAGATTCTTGAAATCTCCTTGAGATGGCTCTTGGTCTTGACTTTAAAATATTATGTTACACAATTAGGTAAATTTTCAATGGACAGATTTCTACGTTCATTTGAAAGAAACCAGTTACACTCACACGTGGGAGCGTGAAAGGAGCCTATGAAGTCGAAAAAACCTTTACCGCGGCGCCACTTCCTCTGAAAGCTGATACACGTGTTTGTCAGCTGGCATTTGAGAATTCAGTTCACGACCGCAGCAAGCTCACGAGCTTTCAATATCATTCGGTGGTTTCTTTTCCAGTGGGTCTGTTTTGGTCAAAATAAAAATGAAATGTTAAATAAAGTTGTAATGTTATCGATAATGTACTAAGCAAATTTTTATCATCATTTTGGTCAATCTCAGCTAGAAAATTGAAGCTCAGAAGTTTTTTCAGCGGGTATGTTTTGATTAAAAAAATGAAATGAAACGCTAAATTAAGTTTTAATGTGATCGATCATATTAATACAAATACTACCACTTCTTGATAATTCAAGTACTAAGCAGATTTTTATCATCATTTTGGTCAAGCTCAACTAGAAAATTAAAGCTTAGAATTTATTCTTCTAAGCTTTAATTTGTGTGTTTGTCAGCTGGCATATTTGAATTCAGTTCACGACCGCAGCAAGCTCACGAGCTTTCAATATCATTCGGTGGTTTCTTTTCCAGTGGGTCAGTTTTGGTCGAAATTAAAATAAAATGCTAAATAAAGTAGTAATGTTATCGATAATGTTAATACCTTCGTACTAAGCAAATTTTTATCATCATTTTCGTCAATCTCAGCTAGAAAATTGAAGCTCAGAAGTCTAAAGTTTTTTCAGCGAGTATGTTTTGATAAAAAAATGAAATGAAACGCTAAATTAAGTTTTAATGTAATCGATCATATTAATACAAATACTACCACTTCTTGATAATTCAAGTACTAAGCAGATTTTTATCATCATTTTGGTCAAGCTCAACTAGAAAATTAAAGCTTAGAATTTATTCTTCTAAGCTTTAATTTGTGTGTTTGTCAGCTGGCATATTTGAATTCAGTTCACGACCGCAGCAAGCTCACGAGCTTTCAATATCATTCGGTGGTTTCTTTTCCAGTGGGTCAGTTTTGAACAAAATTAAATTTTAATGTTATCGATAATGTTAATACCTACGTACAAAGAAAATTTTTATCATCATTTTGGTCAAGCTCAAGAAAATTGGAGCTCAGAAGTCTAAACTGGGTAGGTACTGGACAATTTTTAATACTTCGTTTTTTTAAAAATTGGTTTACTAGGCCTATTAGGGGCCATAGCTGATTTGTATGATTGATGCTCATCAAATATACAATGATCGTTCCTGAGTTGTTTGGCTTCCGAATTTAATTGTTGTTTAAACAAAATGTTTACCATGCTAACCTTGATGTTTGAGGCGACATCGCGGGAACATTAGGTGTGTATTACGCTATTGCTTGATTTACCAGATGTTCAGTAAACAGCATTTTCGTTGAGCATGCCAGCAGTATATAGAGTGGTCTTATTTGCATGGTTTATATAATAGATAACAACACAATCATACTTTTTTCAAAGGGTAAACCAAAATGTCATGTCACGTATTTGACAGATATTTGACTTTTTGAAGTTACAAACTTCACAGTACCTACTGATATACTTTTTTTTTTCAAATTAACTTTCAATTAATTGCTATGTTATTTTTCAGGTCCTTTTGTCAGCGCGTTAGCCAACAGATACGGTTTCAGGTTCACAGGGGTCGTAGGAAGTATTTCTGCCGGATTTATCTTTGCTATAGCGAGCTTGGCGCCGTCCATCCACTTCTTATGGCTCTTCTACGGTATTTTGGGAGGTGAGTGGTAATTTTTTCAAACTGGTTTTATATAGATTGTTCTCAGTATTAGTGCGGTTTAAGACCTTCAATCCACCATAAGCTGAAACTGGCAGTTCAGTTGCATCGTGCAAATGCTGGATTTCCTCCGCTGGATCCTGCAATGTTCCGAAAATGTTCATGTTTACAATTCTGACGGCATTAATTGTCTCCAAAAATTCATTCAAATTCGATTTCAGTAATATTGAATTATTATTAACTCAGTAATACAGACTCGTCTCTGAGCTCAATATAGTAAAACATGAAAAATGTCATCAATTAGGTACAAAAATAACGAATAATGTCAAGATGATAACAAGTTATTGTTTGTTACTAATGATGACCTAACCGTCGAAATCGATTCAACTTGTAACTCATTATTTTCGTGGAAATAGGCAACGTTCTACTAAACTCCGTTTTTATTACAAAAATAACATGAAATGGATAATATCCATGGCACTCGTTATGTGTATCGGGGGGGGGGTGGGGGGGAAGGAGGTGGATGCGTGCCTCTCAAATTTTATTAAATTCCTAGTCCTCTGTGAGTTTGCTTTGCAATATTTATTATTATTATTAGGTTAAGGCCAAATGGGCTGCAAAATGTTGACTGAAAAAGATATTCCACTCATGGTCTACGACCAGTGGGTTTCATAAAGTAGGTATACTTTTTCGTGTCTGAGCTATGTATTAGTAAATAAGCATGTTATCCATCCGTTCTTCCCTAAATTTAGTAAACAGTTATCGTAAAGATACGCGTTTCTCATATTTCCAGGTCTTGGTTTCGGCATGATCTACGTCCCTGCCGTGATAACGACGGGCTTCTACTTCGAGAAGTGGAGAGCTCTGGCGACGGGGATATCCGTGACGGGCACGGGCATCGGGACCATCGTGATGGGGCCGCTCACCACCTTCCTCATCAGGGAGTTCGGCTGGAGAGGAGCTCTCCTCGCCCAAGCAGGTACGCCAGTTATGAAGAACTTTGATAATGTGAAAGAAAGTAATGAATCAAGTCAACGAGGTAACCTCAATTCCAGCTTGATATTGTGAGTGGTTTGTTCGTAATGGCTCGTCAAATCAAAAACCGAGGTAGGCTGGGCTGGATCCGCCTGCCTCAATCTTCTTTTCGTTAAGTTAAGAATTGAGGTCCGAGTTGTTTTTATTATAGCAATTTTCTTTATACCATAAAACAGCCATACAACCATCCAGAGACAGAAGATAACAAAACAGAAAATTAATCTGTTCAATAGTCAAAGGAAAGGATATAAGTTGGAACCAAACTTGAACAGTAGGTGGTTTTATAGTTTAAAACAAAGGATTATATAACAACAGGCAATATCCCCAGTTGACTCTATCTCATACCCATCAAATCTAAACCGACAAAAGCCACTCCACCAACTAAGTTATACAGGGTGTCTACACTTTCGATGGGCATAACTTCAGGGTTCGATTTTACAAGGTATTTCCAACAAAAATGTCTCTTAGCAATTTTCTTTTAACCCACTCCAAATTCTATTTTTTTCACTTTAAAATTTTTCTTCGCGTTTTCGACCTTACGGTACTAGTATGGTCATAACTCCCTTAAATCTCCTGAAAATTCAAATCTGACTACACCGTTAGAAATAGCGTTAAATTACCAAGCTATCTAAAGCAGAATCAACATTTTTTAGCAATCAAATAGTTTTAAAAAATCATGTCAAAAAGCGAACTTTACAATTTTTTTTGAAACTTGACTTTCTTCGACCATTGTTTTCACTCTAAATCCCTGCCCATTTCGATGGGCGCTCTTCGGAGAAAACATGCTCAAATTTTCACCTTTCCAACGGTCTATCAATTTTTGTGTTCACAAATCAAAAAGATAGAGTAAAAGAAGTTTGAATGTCAAAAAACGTGTGTTCTATGGTGGTTTATGGTCCCCCTCGATCACAAAATGGCTTGACGATTTTGGTATCATTTTCTATGTAATTATTTACGCTGAATCCAATGGTGATACTTCCGAATGATTCCGACTGCTAGAAAGTGGATTTTTCAAAAAAACCTTCGGTTTTCGTACATAAAATACGCATTATTCGTAGGTATGGAAGATATCATAAAATAATACCTTCCTACTCAACAAAAACTTCAATCAGATAGAAATTCGGTGTTTTTATTGAGTAGAAAGGTGTTACTTTATGTACGATTCGAATTTTATGTACGAAAAACGAAGGTTTTCTTCGAAAAATCCACTTTCTAGCAGTCGGAATCATTCGGAAGTATCACTATTGAATTCAGCGTAAATAATTACATAGAAAATGATACCAAAATCGTCAAGCCATTTTGAGATCGAGGGGGACCATAAACCGGCTTGAAACACTGGATTTGCTTGTAAAACATACGTTTTTTGACATTCAAACTTCATTTACTCTTTATTTTTGATTTGTGAACAAAAAAATTGATAGACCGTTGGAAAGGTGGCAATTTTAGCATGTTCTTTTTTTCGAAGAGCGCCCATCGAAATAAGAAGGGATTTAGAGTGAAAACGTTGGTCGAAAAAAGTCAAGTTTCAAAAAAAATTTTAAAGTTCACTTTTTGACTTGATTTTTTTATACTATTTTATTGCTAAAAATGTTGATTTTGCTTTAGGTAGCTTGGTAATTTAACGCTCTTTCTAACGGTGTAGTCAGATTTCAATTTTCAGGAAAAATAAGGGAAGTTATGACCATATCAGTGCCGTGAGGTCGAAAACGCAAAAAAAAACTTTGAAGTGAAAAAAATAGAATTTTGAGTGGGTTAAAAGAAAATTGCTAAGAGACATTTTTTGTTGGAAATACCTTGTAGAATCGAACCCTGAAGTTATGCCCATCGAAAGTGTTGACACCCTGTATACATGATGTTGCCTTTCTTCATCAGACAGGTTTGTGGTGAGGGGAGGAATAAAGCGGCAGATCCTCAGTTTGATTCATATATTCTTATGACGAGCTAGCTTTCGCCATTGGTAGGCATCGTCAGGACAGTTTAAGATAAGTTAGTTGGTATGTAGATGTAGCACATGTAGTTTTAGGCTTATAGTTGCAAAGGTAAGTCATTCATATTCCCGTGTATCATAATTCGTCATAGCATGTAATCTATGAGGTAGAGAGAGGGTGTTGGGTCAACTTGAGTAATTAATAACTTAACTAATTCATGGGAAAATGAATACTACAGCCATACTATAAGCCTAAAACTACATGTACTACATCTACATACCAACTAACTTATCTTGAATTGTCCTGACGATGCCTACCAATGGCGAAAGCTAGCTCGACATAAGAATATATGAATCAAACTGAGGATCTGCCGCTTTATTCCTCCGCTCACAAACCTGTCTAACTAAGTTATAGTAAAGTTATAGAAAAAAAGAAGAAGAAAAAAAAACAGGGTAGAAGTCTCCGATCAGAGAAACCGGTGGAAGAGACAGAAACCAATCTCATTCGCGCAGCATGAGTTGATGAGCGAATTTTCAAAGTTTTAGTTTTTAACTTAGGTAAAACACCTCTAAGTACTTGTCTTCTCGCATTGATAGAATACCCGCTCAAAGTTTGTTGATTTTGTTCGATTTGCAGTAAACCGTACCACTACCAAACAGAATTCACAGGGTTATGAAGTTTTTAGGTGGCCATATTCATGCTGTACCGTCTCTACGAACTTAGGAACCTATAGAGTACGTGGGTACTCAATGACTATCATTGAGTTCAAAAGTTTCTGGTTACGACGAATTTACGCGCCACCGGTCCTCAAAGTACCAGTTTTCCACAGTTTTTGGGCAGTTACTACATTTCTGGTGTAGGCCCTTATCTGAAATGATACGCTGATCTCGAATATTCCATTTACACAATTATTTACTATGATTAATTATTTCCACGACAAACGTCAATAACCCCTAAAACTTGTTTTCGGCCTTATTTTTTGAAATTTTGACCCTTAAAAGTTTACCAAAATTTCTGGATAATGAACTCGTCTTTCCGTTTGTAATTTTAAATATTTTAGGAAAAACTTGACATTTTTGCTAATTAGTTGCCTAAGTTGTCCCGAGTGATATTTACGTATTTCAAAATTTCAAAATATGCAATTTTGAGACCACTGTTTGAAGGGGAATTCGATGTAACTACTATTCCAACTTTTGGGTATCAGGCTACTGTACTTGCCTCACCTAGACCATACGAAGAATTCTATTCTGAATCAACAGATATTTTATATACTATACTTTTTGAATCATCAATATTAGAAGAGTTGAGAGACGTGGTGTATCGAAGAAAACAAGCGGTAACAACTACTCCATAAAAGAAACCTCCCCTCCAACGCTGTAGATCTTTATTATGAGAAAAGGTAGGTCAGCGTCCGAATTCTCATTCTTCACAGTTCCTTCGGAGCATTTTTCATTATTTTTTCATCAACCGCGGTTATGACCTCGTTTTCTCCGTCGTCGTCAGAAGGGAGGATCAGAGGTCGGAAAAGGTACGAAGATGACTGAAATAATCGCACCTTAGTGTTTTTCTCTCCCTCCATCGCAATAACCTTCACTTTTACGGATATTAACGCTATACTTGGAGGTCCACCCTGAAAATTGGATAGCGACTCTCATCCTGTTACGTCAATGTGGCCGCCATCTCCCAAGTATTATACCGACCTGCGATTGGCCTCTAAAATATTAAGTGTAGCCCACAAGTGCCTCTTCCTTCCAGGCCACCATTGGTAGAATTCATGACCATGCGACGTCATCGAGGGAACACTTAGATATCCACTGTTGACGAAATCGCAATTTATGCGTTATTTATTCATTGGATTAAGAAATTAACCTCACCAATCGAATCCCGGTCAAAATTTGAAAGAAGGAACTTCCTTAACTCAAAATAGATAGCAAGTGTTTCCACTAAAATAGTGACTTCTTCTTTAAGGAAAAATGCCGATTTTGCTCCACTCCGATTGTTAACAACTTCTACTTATTATGTAGGTTCCCTTTGCATTATTGACTAATGTGCTAAATCTATTTGGTTTTTCAGGAATGGTGTTATGTTGTGCACTGTTCAGCGCGCTGTATAGACCTTTGAAACCCATCCGAGTTTCGGTCCCCAACCCTGACATCGAGAACGGCGAGGACAAGTTGCCGCTTCTTGAAAGGATCCGTCGAGCGAGAGACATCCTGAAAAGGACGTACTCCACGATCAGCATCGACAACGAAATCGGCATAACGGCAGTCGAGCCCTACCACACGACGATCCTGCGGGCCAACAACAACAGCACGTACCCGACGGCTTCGGAGATCTTCAACAGGGGAGGCGACACGGCCAAAGACGCCCCCAGGAAGAAGTATAAGAACACGAGGTTTTCCGTGACAACCGCCGAAAAGAGGCACAGCGTGCCCAATAACGAAACGATCGCGAAGAAGAAGGTGAAGGACGAGGATTACGATGCTTTGAAGGAAGAGAACGGCGATGAAGATACGGGGACACACATCCACGATGATGTGTTCTACATTCCGAAGAAACCCGTCAAAACGCCCGAACCTCGAAGAGACAGTATCACATTCAAGTACAGGTCAGTTTTTGTCAAATAATTATACATTCGGGGATACCAACAATATAGATGCCATGCTGCACATCTACTGTATGACTTCAAACATTGAAATTAGGGGAGGTCAGCACTTCGTCAGCAGGATTGGTGACCGCTCGAGAGCGGTACCGCAGGTCTTGATAATTTTTCGGGTTGGGCCATTGGTGAATTAATGAATGAATGAATGAAAGTAAGTTTTATTCCGAAAAACAGTAAATTACAAAAACGCGTATACATAATACATGGCAATATGTAACATACACCTTAACCATAGGGCTGGCCCTGGGTTAAGGGGAGATGCTTGAGCTAATTGTGAATATAATACTCATTAATTGCATAAAAGGAAAAAAATATATATACTTATTTAATCACAGTTATCTGGTTATACTGTTTCCTTCTGTTATAGAGGAGAAAGAGGATCAAAAACTAAACTATCAATTCATTATAAAATAATAATAAAGGGAACTGGCATGGTAATTAATGGATAATTCAATTGACATAAATGCTTGTAAGAAGAGTTTGGCAGTTTTCCAACCCATATTGGATTATCCACGAGAAAACTTTCTTTTTATAATCCGAACGAGTAAGATTGGAGGGGGATCGCAAATTTTCTGGCAAGGAGCGAATTAAGAATAGCATACTGTAGAAAATGTGTCTAGCAGTACTCCATATACGAGTTTTCGGTGCAGGAACTACAGCTTGTGTGGTGAACCGAGCTCCACTTACGGGGGTGAGGCAATAAGTAGACATGAGCAAAATCACCAGAACCAATTCTGATCTTCCCTTTGGAAAACAGCTGATGACGTCCGCGACGCCAGGAATTACAGATGGACGAAAATCCAACCTGACACGGTTATTTACTAACAACCATTGAAACTACTGATATTTAGGGTATTCTTTCACCACTTTTATGACAGGTAACATTCATGATCAGGATAGGAGGATAGCCTGGATGATTTTTTTCCCTTTTTATTACTGTAACAATATACAGGGTGACTGGTGATAAGATGTCAAAACGCTAAGAGGTGTTTGTGCACCTCAAATGCAAAAAAAACGTTCTTCTTGGACCATGTCCTATTCTAAAATGTAAGGAAGAATTACGAAATTTATATTTTTGACATTTTCATGTCTTTGTTTTGGCACTTAAACTGAAAAATCGTCACGAAAACTTGCTCACGCGTTACCAATAAATAAAATAGACTCACTGTGTTGCGTAGAGAACAATCAACTGTTTTCTTATTTCGATGCTTGGGTACATGAACTAACAACCTTACTTCACTACCTTGGTGTGTAGTGGTTGACATTTTGTTTTGGTTTATTAGTTTCAACCATTTCCGTACTTCTTCCACTTCAAAACGATCAGTGAACAAACGCGAGAGTATCGTGAGCGAAAAAAATTGACGATGGACAAATCCGCTCCGAAATCGGACACCCAACGAAACCGTGAATATCGGTATTGGATATTTACTATTATCACGGCAACACAAGTGTAACAACAACGCTACTGGGGTAGGTGATGTAGCCTGGCTCGAATTCAATAAAGAACCCACGAGTGTCGGAACAATGAGTCAACACGATCGCGAATTCAATTAAGTACCCACGGGTGGGCGGTTTCTCTTATGGCTCATTTAATTGATCTGTACGCCCCGCCGTGTAATGCACGGGTGAGATCTACCTAGTAATAAATACAATAAGAAAACACACATGAAAATGTCCCAATGTGTTGCAGACTCGTATGCAAGCATACGATTTGTTTTTTAACGTGATTTTGCACGTAAAAACCAACCATATTTCCTCAATTATTGGTCCTAAAGGACATTAAAAAAAAAAATTAAACCTCATTGAATTTCTTTGAGTAAACATAACTTTCCAAGATTCCCATTCAATTCTTGTAAGCACAGAAAAAATGCTAAACTTTGAAAATTTCTAAATTTTAAAACAGGAATTGTTAACGGTGAGAATTGTACCTGTAACTGCTCAAGTTTACTGTTTCACATTTCTCTTCCCTGTGAAGCGTGTATGGTAAACCAAGATTGATTTTCGCCTTGATCAGGTATAATAATATTATGGTCCATCAGTAATTTTCAGAAATATCACCAGAAAACTCAATCAAAACCCAATCACCAGAAAACATCATAATTATGTTATCTACTTCTCATGCTCTTTCTGGTGGACTCAGAAAATCTTAATCACTAATATTTCAACATTATCTTCATCATTCATTCTTACTTACAATATTATGTTATGTCAATATGATGTGATTTGATGTCCAACCCAATATTCCACCATTTCAAGCTTTTACTGCCGGTTTACTGCCTTCATCAGGGTCGGGGAAAGTCCAGTTTATGGGTTGGTACTCATTAAGGGTCCTTTTCTCCATCGATGAAGGCTGTGAATCGGCTTAGTAAAAGAGATGGATTTCCTTGAACTCAAAGCCCGATCAAATCAACGTATAAGTAATATCTTCTGTTTCAAAAGCTCATCTTACTGAGATCAAAAAGAGTCTATTCCTATTAAAAGTGATGAGTTAAAAATTATGTCTTAAACCTGAAGTAAAGAGCGTCAGAGCCGATAAGTAAATTCTGATCTTTATCGAGGTAAATTTAGTATCCTTTTATTATTTGTGTTTGCACTGTTGTTGATCTACATATCTACTTGGAATTTGTAAACACCCCTAAAGCAATCCTTTCAGCATACTATCTAACGAGCTTTTGTATTGTCTATTCGACAGATCGAGGACTATGAGTGACAGCAGTTATCGACCAAGGAGGCCCTCTAACCATCAAAGAACAATTCACGCTGGAGTGGGAGTCAGACCGCTGTACAGGGACGATATTTTCTTTGCTGCCAGCTTGAGTAGACTGCCTCAATATGCATCAAGGGTAATTTGTTAATTTATTCAACCATTGAAATCTTCCAGGTGTGCTTGTCTTTGACGTTTTAGTAATTCATCAAGTACTCAGCACATTAAAAAAAACTCGATATCTTTCTTATTTCTTAGGGGCAATCACCAAGTAAGTGGGAAAAAGTTATATAGGATGTAGATATAAGTCTACCCGAAGTTGGCAGGTACTTGTGAAGTTTTGCGTATTGTGAGATGACACTCCATGGGACTTCACGTCGAGTGATCTGAACCACCTAGAAAATTTCGGATTGGGGGTCACCCTGCTTTCCATTATGTGAGAAGGATTGTTTATTAATGTACACCTAATCAAAATAGTTTCGCGAGCCTCCATTACGAAATTTGGATCATGGTTGTAAGTGAACCACAACTGAGTGATTTGAAATTCTATTCGAGGGTCGCGTTTGATCATCTGAAATTTGCTTACTTCCATCAGTCGACGTTCATGAGGATTCACACTCGTGTTGCTGATTATTATTCGTCCGACCCACAGAGTAACGGAGACAACTAAATCTGGTAATAGTTGGCCACATCGTTGAGCTTCGAACTGAACTCAGAAGTATAGTCTCTCTGTCATGAAATCCTTGCCACAGCCATAACATCTACAATTCTCATCCGATTTCAATGAAATTTCCAGGAATTGTGTGGGTTGGCGTTTAGATGGTCCCCTATAAAAATCATCACTCCTGGACTGATAGTAGCCGCTGCGCATGTGTAAACCTGAAATCCTTGTAGCAGCCAACTTCTACATTTTCCAATAATATTCAGAGATTGTCTTGTTGGTGGTCGAAACGACTCTGGGTCGTCTTTGTGAATAAAAAGGGGGAAACGATGATTTTTGGTGTTTCATTTTCATTTCTAGCTACAGTTTCGCTGGGGCAACTTGCCAGCATCTTCAGGCTAAAACATAATATGAACATAAATATTATTTGAGAACAGCAGATCTCTTAATTAGTCATCTAATACTATGGTCAATCTATTGAAACGATCGATTTTGAATTAATTGAGAAAGATTGAGAAAGGAATGAACAAATTACTAGAAGTATATTCTACATAAGATTGACAAGGTAAAATGCACGTCTATTGTACATCAATAACTAATATAGGGAAATATAATATATATGTCCAGTGTAAAGTGACCATAGTATTAGATGACTAATTAAGAGATCTGCTGTTCTCAAATATGTTTTAGCCTGAAGATGCTGGCAGGTTGCCCCAGCGAAACTGTAGCTAGAAATGAAAATTAAACACCAAAAATCAACGTTTCCCCCTTTATTCACAAAGAGGACCCAGAGTCGTTTCGACCACCAACAAGACTTTATCATCCGACTCAACACCCTTCAAAAATTCAGAGATTGTGCGGGTTGACCTGTAGAGTCCCCTATGCACGGTACTTAGAGATTGATTTTAAGATTAACTAGAATGCATCAGATCATCTATACAATCGAGTTATGCATACGAGGAAGCTATGTGCCACACCCACTCGGCAGACGTTTATTTCTATGTTTTTCAAGTTAACAAGTTGTTTTAACTACTTTTTTCGTAATGATTAATTTGAAAAAGAGATCTTTTTTCATCCTTGAAAAGTGAAAACAAAGCTTCCGCTACCTTGGTAGACTCGGAAGCAATTAGAAAAAGTTTTATTTAATTTTCTAAAACTTGCATTTAGCGAGATGTTTCTACTCGTGCATATTGTGGTAGGTAACCAACTTGTATCAAAGGACATCTCAAAAAGAGTCCTTCCGCTTTACCTATTCCTTTGAGTCTGGTTCTACCGGTTGATCAGGCAAATTAATGGGGTCCCCGTGGATTCCGACAAAGCCTTGGATCCTATTTAAAACGCGAAAAGCCCGATGAGCCGCAAAACGTAAAGTTCCGTTTCTCCCTTTTATTTGTCCCATGGGGCTTTGTAATAAGCTCTCGACGGGACAAAGTTGGTCTGGGGGGTTGAAATTGCTTCAGCCGCCCTTCATTTCTCGTCTCGTTATCTCTGGTTCTCCCTTCAGTTTTTTTTCAGTTTTTTCGCAGACAATGAGACTCGACGTATTGAATTTGGAAGCACCGAAATAGTATCATCTGAATGCCTATTGTTGTTAGACTGATGTACTGCTCACAAACTTAAATTAATAAGTAGAGTACGGATAACAAACTGTTACTACCCGAAACAATTTTTCAATTCAATTATTTTGTTTCATTTTATGAAAGATTCGTTTTGTATTCGTGCAGCAAGTCAAACAAAAATTGTGATTCTTCGAAATCAAAATTTCTACTCGCATTTCGATGTTCAGAGCTTTTAAAACAACTATGTCTCAGTTAATTTCTCTTTACTCAATCAATTGCACCTACTAACAATCATAGTCTGATTTTGATGAAATTTTCAGGGTTGATTAGGGATGTATTTAGACATGGACCCCTATGAATTTTGACGACATCGGACAAGAAGAAGAGTGTGAGCGCGAGTAATTTTACACATCATTTTCCACGATCTGGTGGCTCAAGTACTCACACCTCGAGAATAAATTCTTAGCTCTGAATAGGTAGCTTTAATTTATACTTAATCATCACGTTCGATAAAAGCGAGGCTGAATAGTTTGCATTATATTTTAGGTTATATGAACAAAAGTTATATGTTTTGACAAACAGTAGGTATTCCTATACTAAAACATGTGGTCAGCCCTGACTCGATGTCGGATAACCGTTTCAATTGTCCAAACGTCAAAAGGCGCCCTACTAGTGCCTACTCTATCGTTTCCTCCGAGTATTTGAACCATAACAAATACTTGGGTGAGAGGCATATGGGTCATTTTCCTAGAAAGGGACAATCGGTATCCCAAGATTTCAAAAAACTTAAAGTCCGACTAAAGTTCTGCCAAAAATCAGGGATTAACCTCACACCATACTGATTGAATTTCGACAAAAGAACACACAGTGGGACGCTTAATTAATTAATTAAAAATTAAAGAAGAAAACCTATCGAAAGAAACCTATTGGCGTGGTTTCCGCGTAAAGGAGAATACTCGGAACCCCATCTCCATGAGGAGCGAGAACTGGGAGTTATTCCAAAAATTGAACCAGAGCGAGGCCCAGGTGTAGAAAAGGGTTAAACCAACGTGGAACACGGTTTTTCTGATAGCAACCTAGAAACCTCCGAAAGTAACCAAGTAATATCGATTTATCGGTTTTTCGAGCCAAAACTTGGTACCAGGGGATTTTTACGGTTGCTGAATACAGTTTTGAGATCGAAAAATGTAAAGTTTTTAAATCGCAACGGAAAATTCAAATTAAATTGTTAACAACTTGAAAAAAGTATTTTTTTTTTTTTTTTTTTTTTTGTCTTTTGAAAAAGGCAAATGAAAGTCAGGTTTTTCAGCTTTTCCCGCATTCTGGTGCTGTTGTGCAGAAGTGTAACCATATCGCTGGAACCAGCTCGGTAGAAACAAGAACTAGAGACCAAAAAGAAAAAAATAATATCGATTTCTTACCGTTTCACAGAGGGCAGATGAAAGACAGACGGTGACTGTGACACCACGTTTTTGCAACTGAAACCACCTGCGCACGCCTCCACATAGAAGAAATACGATTCCCACCGCTTTCTTTGATAACCTGACGACTAACCTCACCTCTTACAGTGGTAGTAAAACCGCGGGAAACGATAAAAAGCTGCCAAAGTACGAAAACACAAAAAAGGCAGATTAAAGACAGAAACCTCCGGACAAGCAAATTTAACCTCCTGCTCGCTTTATTTGCTTCTGAAAAAATCTGCAAACCCATTTTTTTCATGTCTAGGTATATGCAATAAAGAATCACTACAAATTCAGGCCGCTGCTTTCATAGGTGATTCACAGTGTTCAAGCAAAGTTGACTACCTAGGGGTCCGGACATGGCAGATTACTGGACATTTAGCAGTTTAAACTTTAATTTCTATATTTTAGCGTGAATAAGTGCATATTTTATTGATTGCCCGAAGTAGAACAAAGATGATAGTTTATGGAGAATTTTTTTTTCGACACCCAAATCATAAATGTGCATTCGGAATCTTCTCTGGACAACGATTGGCCCTTTCTGGGAAAATGACCCATATAAGCCCTTTTTCGAGTTCAATTCATTCGTACCTGAAAATTCGAGCTACTCATTCGACTAAACCTCCAAGTATTTTATACCAGAGCACTCAAAATTCAAGAGAAAAGATCAGGTTCCCCTTCAACCTACCCGATGCCTTGGTGTTGACATACCAAACACTGCCTACAATCAAATTCACAGGTAGACCGAAGATTCGCCCAACATTTCACCGTAAACTAATCTTTACTCGATTACATTTCGCAAGTTTCTTATTAAATTCAGTCAGTCAGATAGACATAGTAAATATCCTAGTATAAAATTCTTTATTCAAAATTTCACTCTGGACAGGCCATAACAAGAGGGATATTCATTCGAAATCAGTTGAGCATTTTATAATAAATGAATCAAAGCCCCTAGGCTCTAGTCGAGTTCTGAAATATTGTTCAGCACGCCTTTATGAAGTTTTCTCAATAAATAGTCGATGTTTCACTCTTACCACGTAGAGACCCTGTTATTAATCACTTACTTCGCATTGTTTTTTGCAGGGTAGCGGATTGGACTACACGATGACCGTCTCTCGGTTGCCAACGGCGAAGGACGTCCAAGAAGAGGAGGACGCCATTTGCCAGCTCTGTCCAGAAGCCGTGCGGCGAACTCTGGCCACTATGTTGGACATGACTCTCCTCAAATCTCCGGTCTTCATGCTATTCGCCTTCGCGGGATTCGTCACGATGCTGGGCATCTTCATCCCCTTCCTGTTCTTAGCTGGTAACTACAAAGCAATAATAGCTATTTTAGTTGTCTTCGTAGGTCTAGGCTGTGAATATGGTAACCACTTCTTCAAGATTTCTCACCCAACCCAACACCTCATGCCGGAACACCATCCGTCCAAATCACCAATATCTAAAAAACGTCATGCGTTTACTCCATAAGGGAGGGTAACTGTTGTAATTTGAACTCATCAACAAAAAAAATTAATAAAATACAAGAAATAGTAAAGAGGAAAATGATGATTGGAGAAAATTATTGTAATAGTAGTGTTTCTTAACACGATTAGGACTTAAGTTACCAAGACACACATCTCGTCCGAGAGGATGGATCTAGACGTTTTATGGTACGAGGGTCGTCTCAAAAATAAGGTTCCCTGTGATATAAAAAATTAAAATTAAAAAAATAGACAATAATTGACTATAAAGACTAATTCTTGATGAATGTTTATCGCAGATTCATTTTTGGCCGTGAGAAAACAAATGCCGGACATGGGGTTGACAGTTACTAGCGTATTACTGCCACACGGTAGATCCGAACGGCTCGAAAGAAAAAAAAACGCTGCAAATTATTACACAAAGGTTTATTTTTTAAATATAGATCACTCATCTGCAAAGATCACGGCTTTGCCATTGTTACCACCAACCAACATGAAGAAAAATATCGATCGCATTTCGGTCAGCTAAAATTTGAACGGAGATTAGGCCTCTTTTGCGATTCACACTCGTGTTTTTGATTTATCGTACGTAAAACCCTTACGTTCTCTTAGGGAGCGAACGGTTTGTCCTACAGGGCTCCGCATGGTCTCTAAAAATTCAATACTAGGTATGTTAAGTTGATGGAAATTAAAATGATCCGTTGGTGTTGTCTGATTAGTAACCACTATTGTTTACCGTTATATAGTTGCCCGTTGGTTTAAGAGGGTCTCAGTCGGGCGCCGTTTGTGCCTCGTTCCGGGTCAGTATTTCCCTAAATTGCAGGGGAACAAACTTTAAAAGTTGTACCTAATTCTGAGATGTTGAATGATTTTTGAAATTCATTAGCGCAGCAGTCTAGGGAATCAAAGAACTAAAGATCGCCGCTGGAATCATTAAAATTGAACGATAAATACCAGCAAAATATGGGAAAACCCGTTTATTCAGTTTGGTTTTCCCATATTTCTCTGGCAATTATTGTTCGATTTTGGTGATTCCAGCGGCAATGTTTCAGTTTTTCAATTCCCTAGGGCCGTGCACTAATGAATTTCGAAAATCCTTGAACATCTCAGATTTAGGTACAACTTTTAAAGTTTGGGCCCTGCAATTTAGGGAAATACTGACCCGGAATGAGGAATAAACGGCGCCCGACTGAGACCCCCGCGTTATCGCGTTACTTTTTCAATTACATTAATAGAATGTTTCAAACCCTCATGGGTAAGACATATCCATGTCAAGAGAATAATAGTATAAATTCGTCCATCATTACTTGCAATAACATCAGAAAATACACAGTAGGGAAACACACAGGAGAAGGAGAGGTAATGCAAGTAATGGCACCCATCCAAGACGAAAGGAGGTGTGAGTATGCTAAAATCCGCACGACCGCTCGGTCTTGAAGGTAGGATAGCTCTGGAGCGTCGTTTTGAACGTGAAGTGAGCAGCAACTGATTGGTAGATTATTCCTTCTGTACACGTCCCCATTGCCTGCAATAAGCGCTAAGATTTTGGGAATTTGTCAATTCATTCGTTCTGCCAAATTAAAGTTTCTCACGAAACACGTAAATTATCTCTTTTTTAACACAATAATCACTCTATAATGAAGTTCGTAATGATGCGTTTGTTGTCCAATTAGTATTCTTCTATCAATATCAATATTATTGTCCTTCTGACCAACACCTACAAGAAGAATAATTCTGTGTTTACTTTTACTACTATTGGGAATTTTGAAGAGCTTTTGGTTTTGATTGATTGATTGATGAAATGCTTTGATCAAAAATAACAGATATGTAACAATAAAACATCCAATAAGCATAATACGGCTGAAGCACTAGGCATGACCCGGAGTTTCTGTTTCTTAGTCAGGGTGTCTACACTTAAGATGGGCATAACTTCAGGGTTACAAGGTGTTTCCAACAAAAAATGTCTCTGTGTTTTAATGACGTAAGGAAACGCGAAAAAAACTTCGAAGAGAAAAAAGGGCATTTTGAGTGGGTAAAGAAAAAATTGCTAGGAGACATTCTTTGTTGGAAATTCCTTGTAGAATAGAACCCTGAAGTTATGCCCATCTTAAATGTAAACACCTTCTATACAAATTGGTCTTAAAGTGCTGTTGGTCACCAAGATTGTGGTCTGTAATGAATAGCATTTAGTCAGCGATTTAGAATTTAGTTTTTTATTCTTCCCCCGTCCCCTCTAACTGAACACCGAGTTTCTTGCCTCAAAATCCTGTCACATTCATGAACCGATCCCTCTTACCGCCTGACAACTTGACAAGCACAAGTACTGTAATGAATAAAAATGTTCAATTTGAGTTTGGACTACTAGCGTTTGGAGCTCATGACTAAGAGTTCGTAGTTCATAACATCCAGTTCGATTGCTATGATTTTGATGGAGAGCCATTAATCGAGACAAAACCCTACTATATATCCGATAATACTTTCTATATTGGATATGAATGTCATCAAGTTACTCACATTGAGGTAAATCGCGGCTCATACAAAAACCTACAGACATGGAAAATTATCTGGTTGGAACATTTGGTTCAGGAAAGTTTCAACGAAACAGTTTTGTATCCTTATTATACAAATCAAAGACAGTTGTACTATATTTGGTATTAATCTACGATGAAATTGTTTATATATTTGCATCCCGGCCAACTGATTAGTATGTAGTTAGTACTTATATTTCCATATTAACTTTTACTAGTTCTTCAGATATTTTTGTCCTGTTACTTCGAATGGTGAGGTAGACACGATAGATCTAAATACAAAGCCTCATCAGGGGCACGACTGGCTTCACATGACTCGAGGTTCCCTCGTGTTTCCAGTTTTATAAACGATCTTGTTCTATTCCAGGCAGAGCCGTTTCCTTTGGCTACAAGGGAGACAAGGCCGTCTTCCTGGTGTCCACCATCGGCATCACCAACACGATCGGGCGAATCATGTGTGGAGCACTCACCAGCGTGCCCGGCATCAGCGCTCTGGCCATCAACAACATCGCCCTGACCATCGGCGGCCTGGCCACCATGTGCAGCGGCTACTCGGATTCCGAAACCTTCCAATTCGCTTACGCCGCCATTTTCGGCCTCAGCATTTGTGAGTAATGTGCATAGCATTTCCAAATTGAATCAAACTTATTCAACGATAGTCTTATTTTGATACAAGATCCTCTTTGGGTCGGTGGAAGCTCTTCGCTACTTCAACAGCCCAAACTAGTTAACCCATTTCCGGCCACTGATGCGTTTTCGCATCGACTTTTTCATTATTTTTTTAAATATTGGAAATAGTGGTGTCTTCGACGTTTGAGAGCTCGATGCGATTTTGGAAATTTTTCATTGAAAAGGAGGCCTTTGGGCCGAAAGCTTGAATATAATGCTCAAATTCGATCCTGGGCGTTGAGCGTTCTGGGCCACGAGTCGAAACGTATTCCGGTCCAAAAGATAGAGTTTTACATGATACCAACAACAATGAATTGGATAAATCACATCGATTTAGAAGACTGTGGCCTCTTAAATACCATTAAAATGTAAAATTCATAAAATTTGGAGTATTTTCGCTCTCAATTGGTGACCAAATTATGCCTTATTTCGGCCTCCATCCTGTAAAACATTTCATCCTCCTCCTCTCACAACTCTGTTATTTCTACCCTTGGCTTGAAATGGGTTAACTAAAGTGATTCAAAGTGTGGGTTTTGACCAGTTTCTTCACTTAATGATTAGGTTGCCTTGGAACAAGTGAGTAAACTGAGTAAGTTGGTGTGTAAGTTGGCTAGTTACAGAAGGGGGCTTTAGATGCGAGAGGATATTAACCAGCATATATGTATAGGATTAGAGATTATCAAATAGCGTTCATTTTTCAGTCCAATCATGTATTGTTTAGTAATTTACTTATTTCTGTAATGAATAGTAGATATCAATTTATTTGCAAAGATCCTACCCTACAACACTGGCCAAGCCTACAACAACGTCGGGTAGGAAATCTGAGCAAATCGCATCGCATCATGAATTTATCTTCTTGTAAAAGTACGCCAAATATACTCATCTATCTATCTATCTAAACTGGTCAGAAAAGAGGACACACGCTTTGGAGCAGTTTTCCTGGCGAGGGGTTTGCAAGGCCAAAAGCTTGTAGGTCGAGTACAGAAGGCGATGTAAGAACAGCATCTTCAGGCCGTCGAGAGATAGCTTGTCAGTCAGTGATCCTATTTATAATGTCTGGGTGATGGGTAAGTGAAGATGTTGAAAAGGGAGAGAGACCACAGTGTGTCCAGGTTGTCACTATGTTCTATCGAGAGAAATGGGAAGAGATACGCCTCAGCTATTTGTATCACTAAGTGATAAACATGATCCAATACCTGTCCTAAGAACTTTACCTCCTTTGAATTTACTAACTAAATACATCCTAGTAGCGGAATCCCCCACAGGTCTGAAACACTCCGGATGTCCGAATTAACCAGTTTTCGAGGCTTAATCAAATGAGCCCTGATCCAAAAAGTCACTTTGAATCACTTTCCTTTGGAATAATTTCTCCAAGAGAGGTAAAACTGACCATTCTTGGACCAGTTTTCTCTACACAAGTCCTAAAAGTTGAATTCGAAAAGGCCTCTTTCCACCAACCACAACGTATTTACTTAGAGGGACATGTGCTCAAACCTTAGGTACGTATTGTTGAAAATTTAATGTTAAATTCAATTTGAAAAATACTGAAATAAATAATAAACATGTCGGATGGTCTTACCTGACCCTAGGAAAGAACTCCAAAAATCCAAAATGGTGTCAAATTATCAATAATATCAAATAAAGAAGGAAGGTGTCACCTAAACTAAAAACATAATTTCCATGCTCATTTTTCGATTTTCAAAAGTTCGTGTTATGTTAAATTATAACTGAAAAAAGTTGTAAATTTTATCTTTTGGTAAATATGAAAATTCTATTTGGAAACATTTATATTATTTACTTCATATCTAGTTCTTAGCAAGGAAATCACAAGTCTATTTATTTTCCTTTGCTTAACAATGTTGATGTTGATTAACTTTCAGCATGCTGGGCTTCGCTAAGATCTATCATTGCAGTTGACCTCATCGGGATCGAGAAGCTGACCAACGCCTTCGGAATCATCCTCATGTTCCAAGGATTCGCGGCCACCCTGGGATCGCCTATTGCCGGTAATTTCATGGTTTTTACCAATAATATCAACGATAATATTTTTAATCTATAATAACTTCAATATATTGGTAGGTAACTATTGTATTTTTTATTCATTGATTTTGAGCTTATATTACGTTCATTATGAATTTAAGGATCAGTAACATAATTGCAAAACATACAATTTTTTAATCATGTACCGTAAAATATGTAATGCGGTTAGCATTTAGAATCGAGCTATGTTGAGCCAGCCACAAAAGCCCCGTGTGTTTTGCTGATCCAGCCATTTAGGATCAGCAAACCTAGTTCAAAATTTGAACAATTTAAGTCTGAGTCCGGAAATTACTTTAAGAATCATCAAAAACCAAATTTTTGACCGCCATTTAGAAAAATTGTTGTTAAGTTGGGAAAAATGGTTAACTCCATGTGAGTGAGCTTTTAAAAAAATCATGAAAAAACATGCGCGACACTTGTGGTCCCACAAACCTAATTTTTGTGCAATCGTGGGGTTGCGTAATTTTGGGCGCTGTAGTTGCCAGGATGCGATCAAAAAAACGCTGCAAATTGTTACACAAAAGTTTATTATTTCTATATAGATCACTCGTCTGCAAAGAACACGGCTTTGTAATTGTCACTACCTACCCACTATATACGAGTACCTACTTCACAATCAAGTTTATTTGGAAGAAACAAACGCTTCATACTCAGCTCGTAAAAACAGAGTTGTGGGTGCCTTCATTTGGAAATTCGATTACTGGTTGCGAAGGAACCAAAACTGAGCACAACTTGGAGAAACGAACAACGATCGCGTTTGAAGGTTAGGCCTCTTTTGCGATTCACACTCGTGTTTCTGACTTATCGTAAGTCCAAACCTTAAGTTCTTATAGGGACCAAACGGTTGGTCCTACAGAGCTCTGAGTGGTCTCATTCGATTCTAAAAATTCAATTATTTCAAGTCTATGGAAAAACAAAAACTTTATATCAAAATTTTTGAGCGCGTTGTTTTTGTGTGGTTTCAAAATTGCAACCCTTAGAAGTGACCTACATCAACCAAAATCTTCAGAGCACAACTAGACCCCAAATGGAGCCCACATACCAAATTTCATCAAAATCTGTCCATGGAAACTAGGAAAGTATACAAAATGGGGTTTCCATTTGAAATTTTCAATTTTTAAATTCACGAAAAAAATTATGAAAAATAGCTTTGAATGCAATATTTTACTCCCACAATTGACCACCTTGTAGGCTTCGACAGCAGCACGTTTTGGAAAAAACTTGCTTTTCAGGCATTTTTTTGTTAAATTATTTAACCAAAGAAGTAGGTTTTGGTTTATTATGTTCAATAATGAACCTTTGGAATCGACCAAAAAAAATAAAATTTTAACCCCCCTAAAAATTTGTTGGTTTACGTATCAAGATACATAGAATCCAAAAATCGAATAAAAATTTGGCCATTCTTTCCCCCTTTACTTTCCTCAGTTAGCCCCGAAGATTTTGGTTGCTGTTGTAGGTCACTTCTAAGGGTTAAAAATAAGGGTTGAAATTATGAAAACTCAGAAAGTTTTTATATAAAGGTATTGTTATTTCATCAATTTAAGAAAGTATTGAATTTATAGAATTTTTAGAGACCACGCGGAGCCTTGCAGGACAAACCGTTCACTCCTTACGGGAACTTAGGGGTTGGACTTAATAAATCAGAAACACGAGTGTGAATCGCAAAAGAGGCCTAATCTCCGTTCAAATTTCAGCTGACCGAAATGCGATCGATGTTTTTCTTCATGTTGGTTGGTGGTAACAACGACAAAGCCGCGTTCTTTGCAGACGAATGATCTATATAGAAAAATAATAAACCTTTGTGTAATAATTTGCAGCGTTTTTCCACTTTAAATGGTACCTAGATTATTGTCTTGAGGTGCTGGTAGGCACCCTGCTTCAACGAAATTCTTCATGCATTGTTGCTTGTTGTTCGTAATTATTAATTATGTAGAGTAAAACTTGGAATAAGTAAAATTTTTGAAGCTAAATTATACAAACCAAATGTTCAATTGTTGCAGGGATGTTGTACGACATCACGGGCAGCTACGACATGTCCTTCTACCTCTCAGGCGGCCTCCTGCTCTTCTCCGGAGTCATCTGCTACCCTTTGAACTACCTCAAAGATAAATTGGAGAACCAGAAGTCGAGTAAAACCGACATCGGTGACACAGCCCCGTGCTGACCCACTTGAATCCGAATTTGGCTCCCGTTCGAAGGGGTTTCGAATTTCCGGAAATCCCACCAGAGAAAAACGCCCAAGGCTGAGTTCTTTTCGAGGAAAGACTCAATTTTCAAAAGATCAACATCAGTTAGGGCACCTACTGTAGGTGAACTTTTAATGTTTTCGCGACGACGTTTTTCTACCCTACGAAAGAAGGTAAAAGTTTCTTAAAATGCTTCTACACCCAATAAGCAGACGATTAGGTAGGTACTAGACATGATTGTAGCAATGTAGAAATCCATCTCGAACTTAAAAGTGGAAAACAATAAGTAAGTTTTTCAAAATGCATTTACCTATTAGTTAGTTCATAAAACAGTCTGTTATCATTTCAATAGAAAATTATGTTATTATTATTTTTTATCAGGTTCATTGAAGGGTAAGTTCCTATCAAATTCAAAACGAAATATCAGTTAGTCTCGTGTTTTCTTACAACCTGAGCAGGTACTTCAAGTACACGCTGTTGACGCATTCGTGTGAAACTCCAACGGAGAAGCCAAACTGAATGTAGACCAAGTATCAGTCTATCATTTGATTGAAGGGAATGATGGAATTTTTATTAATTACGAGGGTCACTCAATAGGTAAGGTTTCCAAAGCGATAGCGATTGGAAGGAAGTTCGTGAAATTTAACGGCTCCCTTCTTTCGAAAACAGAGCTCTGGTTGGTCTCATTCGATTCTAAAAATCAATACTATTTTTAATTGATGAAAAAAATTATGCCTTTATATAGACTTTTTTTTAGCTGGGGCGTTTTGAAAATTTCAGCCCTTATTTTTCTACCCTTAGTAGTGAGTGAAATCAACCAAAAGCTTTGGGGCACGACTAGACCCCAAATGGAGCCCACATACCAAATTTCATCAAAATCGGTCCATGGTGACTAACAAAAGTGCCGCGTACGGAAAATTTTTCATTTTAGGATTCTACCTACGTTGAAACGTAAAATATCAAATTTTGAGGAAAGTTAAAATTTGTTTCTTGGTCGATTTAAAAGGTTCATTCTAGTCTCTAGTGAGAGTTCTCAATTGTCTCTGGGCAACATCAGTTTAAAACGGATGTGTAGACCTTTCTAATTGAGTGATCCTCGCAGATAAGTAATAAGTAGTGATCCTAAGTACGTTAGTTTGGCTGGAAACTATTCTACGAGAAATTAGAAAGATAACTTACCTACTCATCATTAGTTTCGTACTTATCAGGCACAGGAGGGAGCCAAATTATTCGGATCAAGTGGTCAAGTAGGGACTTCTCACCTCCGTCCAGAAGAGATCTGAATGTAGTAAGTAGTGCTAAATATGAAAAGATTGTAAACCTTCCGTTATTACCTGCAAGGTCAATATCAGGTAGGTTTGTACCAGAAAAGACATCTTAGTTTTGATTGACCAGTTTGTTCCTTAAAAATTTTTAAAAATGAATTACGTACTTACTAACTAGAGAGGCGAATTGTACCTACGGTGTGAGAATTGTTTCATCCCGCCTTCTAGATTAATATTGACGAGAGCCATTGTGGAGTCGGAAAAATTGCGAGATACGAAGTATAAGACATTAGAACACCTAGGTTATTTTAAAAATAACATTGCTATTTCATGAAGCAATGCGTAGACTAGTAATGCTTCTGGCTGGCTCCATTGGACATCCAAGTCTCCGGAGATATACTGTGTATATCGAGGAAGATTATATAAAACAATGCATTCTTACATTATTATAAGCACGCTAATGAAATAACCTGAGCGATTATAGGCATAATAAAACCTTGATATAATTGAGTACAGTTCATTCAAAACTTGATCCTCATCTAAATCAACCGAGACTTGTATTCATGCCCAGACATTCGTGGAGGGAAATACAGAAATGAGTCCTTCCACTGGTTTGATCGTAACCAATTATGCCACCTCTACTATCGACTAATTGTTCCTATAGGAATCTGCGGGAATCGAAATCTGAGACCATACAACTGACGCACTGTGCACCGCATAGAGAGATACCTAACTCTGCGTCAACTAAAAGAATATTTAAGAAGATCGCACCAACGAATTATACGTAGGGACATTCTACAGGGTGTTTCACGAAAAGGTTGCACCCCCTTCATTTCCGCAAAATACAGCGAGAAAAATTCCGACCAACGCAATTCTTCATGATTTTTTGTGAGGAACTCAAGAAAAATGCCTTTGCACAAAAAAGTTGAGCGCAATCGTGCGCA
>CM019178.2:34704914-34749508 GCA_009739505.2 Apolygus lucorum
GGATACGTAGTAATGATATTTTAGATAATTCTTAAGACTTGAGCTTTCTATGCAATGGGAGCAGAGATAGACATCATTTACAGGTATCTCTCAAGTGTCTCACCACGGTTGTCCTTGAGGGAATTCAGTTTCACCCAGATCGTCATCGGCCTTTAGTTCCAATGGATCATCCAGATCTGGTATGAAGAGGGATGTGGCCTGAATTCCAGGACGAATCCCTTATGATTCTGGATAGTCCCTTTCTTTTACATTAGGCTGGAATGTAGGTGGCAAGATCCATAGCTGATTACCCTAAGATGTTTATAAATAATTAATGTTCACAGTATGATGATTTTGTAAGTATTCCCTCGATTTTATTTTTCATAAGTACATATCATTTATGCAAATGAACATTGATCAACCCTTTAATAAATAAAATAGTAACAATAAAGCAGAACACTTTTAGATTTCATTTTTTTTTTAATTGATAAACAAATCTTTCCAACTTAATTATAGTCGTAGTCAAGCACAATTTATACAAATAACTTTTCAGAAAAACGTTCATTACTGATCAGTAGATGACATTGCCAAAAACGCTACTGACGGAAGGTCAGTTGAATAACTGAGGTGTTGCCGGGGGAAGGACCATGTTTCGCGATTTGTTCATATCAATGAGTAGATTCGATAGGCGCCTTGTTCATGTCAATGCGTAGATTAGATCTCAGGGTTAAAATAAAAAACACCCAAACAGAGAGGAATAAGTTACTGTAATCGTTAAAGAACCTATTATCTCAAACTCCACTCACGAAAGAACGAGGCCTTTTCAGTGGAGTCATTTAAAGTTGTGTAATTCCACTATTACCCACCAGTCAATTAAACAAGATACTGTACCGGGAAAAATTGGTTTTAAGCGTGAAAAATATGATACAGAAGGGGACTTGCTTATGTCGATAAGAATTGTCATAATTCTTGTTGTAGTTATATCAAATTGCCATAATAATAATGTTAATCATTATCCAACAGTTGATAGTCACGACCAAATTTTCGAATCTTCAGAGTTGGTTTCCAGTTGTTTTCTCTGTCGATGAGGAGTTCTGGAATAATCAACCATGAATCGCTCTCCCATATCACTAATAGCAAAGCGTGCGCGAGTGCGAACTTGTTTGTTCTAGCTCAGATATCCCCAATTTCAACTAAAAATAATTCCACATTGGCCCTATTAAACGCGCTATAACATCATTATTCAAGTTAACACGACGATTTCTTCCAATTTATGAAAATGTGTTATAAATTGAACATTTTTCTATACAGTAACTTTTTCAAGTAAATTCACTCCTCCTAGTATGGTTAGGAATGGAGCGCTGTTTGATCAGTATATTTGTAATCCAAGCGAACTTCTCCTCCGAAAACTCCTCCTTACATTTATTCATCATTGTTTCAGAACCACACTTTATTTTTCTTGCAAGAATGTGGTGGATTTTCATGGCGTTACTCCTAGTCGGAGCTGAGGCTAGAAAACATTCGGTGAGTGTTTTTCTAAAGATTAAATCCTTTAAAAGGTTATTGCATTAACATAAAATTTTATGTATTCATTTAATCATTCGATTGATGCGTACGTTCATCAAATACATCTGCCAAGTGAGTGTGGCACATACCTTCCTCGAACCCATAATTCGATAATACAGATGATTCGATGCATAAGTAGTACATAATCAAACTTCAATCCCCAAGTATCTACCACTACAATCTTAGGGAGCCATACATAAGCCAACCCGCGCAATCCTTGGAATTTCATTGAATTCGGTTGGAAATTGTTATAAAAATTTGTAATCAAAAGTTAAGGCTGTTACGTGGATTTCACGGTTGCGCATGCGCAGATGCTACTATCAATCCTGGAACAATGTTTTCCATGAAGGACCATCTACAATAATCCCTATATAATCCCACATCCTACATAATCTACATTATTCCTGAAAATGTATTTGAGACTGGTCAGCTTTATAAATTTTCCTATTTAAAATCTAGCACGAGAGTAAATTCTAATTTAACGATGTAATAGACAGAATGATTACATTAGTATGATGGAGTGAGTAAGTTGTGTTTGAATTTCCTCAACTTTTTGTATTCCACGTCTGCAAAACTGGTCATAACCAGAATTTGCAGTCTTCGTTTGTCCGATGAGTACCGACAACTGATGAAGTGTTTTACGTTCGAGATACGTTCAGTAATAGGTAACATCAATTTTATGGTTGGTGTGATGTTATAAACGTTAATTTGACAAATAGAATTTCTCGCAGGTGTTTTTTCCATGCAGGCGATGAAGGTTCAATCGAAGTGAATGGATTTAATCATTGGAAGTCAGCAAACTTTATATTTAGGCTTTAAATATACATATATATAATATATAATAATTGTTTATTGCCATTCAGATATAAATCCAGAGCAATACAGCGGATGGTACATAATATGGTGTGTCACAAAAAAAATATAAAATGAACAAAATAAAATATCTTCTGTGGGCTTAAGTATTTACTATTAACAGTCTTATCTCACTGGCTTCCCTCAAGTAATAAAATAGTCTGTTTGCGACGTTACGGTCACTTGTAGCCAGTATTCTTCTATATTGCTCCTCAAACGAGAGTGGCGAAGCGAGCACTGGAAACAGGAACTTCAACCGCGGGTCGGCCAACATGGGACATTGGGTCACAAAGTGAAGAGCCGAATCATCCACAGCCCAGTTGCAGAGAGTATTCCCCAGGGCTTTAAATATTAAAATCGCACGCTCTTTTTCCTCTAATTAGAGATCATATAAGAGCTGCTTAATCTTGTTTATTTGTGAACCAAGATTTCAACATTTCTTATCAGCTTTGAACAATGGATATTTGCTTCATTAAGCTTGAATTTTAAATTTTGTTCTTGAAGCGAGTGAACCTCATCTTGCTCGATAATATCGTCGTACATGTCTTCGTACAACTCATCTCATTTAGTTAGTTTCTACAAAGATCTCATCATTGCATTTTTAAAAAAATCGGAACTTTCTGCATCATGTTAACAATTAAATGTTGTCGAACTGCCGTTCCAGTTACATGGAACAGCAGTGATCGATGTTGAAATTAATTCAACTGGAGCCACAACAATTCAGTGGACAATTTTCCTCAACTCCAACTTTAATTTAAACACTAAATCCAAGATTTCATCATGACTGAAAGCAGTACTATTCGCGAAAGTGACCTTCCATAATTTCTGAATCACTGTCGTATTCATTGTAAACATACTGATATTGATGTTTCGTTTATTGCTTAGCTCGAGCCGGTGGCCAAGACCTGAAGGTCCTTGTTGGGGATGAATATGTCAAACAAACCATTAAAAAACGGAGTTAAGAAGAACGTTGTCTATTTTCACGAAAATAATGAGTTACATGAGTTGTTGAGTTGGTCATCATCAGTAACAACCAATAACTGATACTGATGATGACCTAACCATCGAAATCGATTTAACTTTTTAACTAATTACGTATTTTCGTGGAAACAGACAATTTAGGTACTGAATAAACGGTTTTTCCCATTTTTCTCTAGCAATTATTGTTTGATTTTGATGATTCAAAACTGCTACAAAAATCCTTCAGAATTTTAAAAATTCATTAGTGCACGGCTTTAGGTAATTGAAAAACTGAAATATTTCCGCCGGAATCATCAAAATCGAACAATAATTACCAATGAAAAATGGGAAAACCCATTAATTCAGTTATGTTTTTCTCATAAAATGTAGCTAAACTTGAAAATTTCAAGGATTTTAGAAATTCATTAGTGCATGGGACTTGAAAATTGAAAAACTGAAAGTTTGCCTCTGGAATCATCAAAATCGAACAATAATTGCCAAGAAATATGGGGAAAACATGCAAAAAACAGTTTACTCAGTAGTTTTCCCCATTTTTCTCTGGCAATGGGGAATTTGCCTCAATTTTAGATTCTGGAATTTCAAGTCAAATCCTGTAATAGGGCCCTAGAATAACGTTTAACACTAGGAATAACCAAGGGGAAAAAATTACCGTAGGAGAAAATGCCTAATCAAGTGAAGCCTCTGTAACAAAACACCGCGAAAATCGAGGAATTTTGTTGACGTCATACGAAAAAAAAAACGACGCGAAAACAACTCCGACAACAGACAGAGTTATAGCACCGCCACACAAAACGATCCAGTGAAATGGCTACTCGAATAATGTGATTCAAATCTTGAAACTAAATAAGAGAAGATGAAGACTAATAATGCTTGATAAACTAGTAGGTAGAATCGTATTGTAAAAAAGTGAGTAATATTGTTTCTTTTGGTCACTTTTGTGTCTGGGTTCTTCCTGCCAGTTCGCGGCGCACTCTTGTGCGCACTACTTGAAAGCTAAAAGTTCGTGTATGTTCCGCTTCTGTGGTAAGCGCCACAGAACCTCCTTTGAAGTCAGATTGGTAAAATATCCGTTACGTTTCAAACATGGCTGCCTCTTACACATTGCCACCACATTTAAAATTTCCATCTTCCTTTCTCTCTAAATTCTCTAAATTTTTTGGATGCGTTTTCGAGCAGCTCACTATGATTTTATTCCATAAAAATAAACCCTCATTCGAAAAAAAAAGTGAGGCAAATTTCCCATTGTTGTTCGATTTTGATGATTCTGGCGACAATATTTCAGTTTTTCAATTCCTTAGGGCCAGGCACTAATGTATTCCTAAAATTCTTGGAAATTTCAAATTTAGGTACAGCTTTTTATGTGTTTGCCCCTTCCTATTCGCGAAGTACTGACCCAGAACGAGGAACAAACGGCGACCGACTGAGACATTCTGTATTTTTTTGAAATGGGTTTCCACAATCTCGAAGCGAGTGAGTTTATTCGTACGTCGTACAAACATGGTAGGTAGGCTGATGAATTTGAGTTCCTTTCCGTTCGATGATATCGAGATCTTAGAATGTAGGAATCCTATCTTACGTCAGATTTTATTGTTATTGAATAGATAAGATGGGGAACTCACCCAGTGTGCGATTGCCCAGCCAGTCAATTGAGTGTCCCAGGTGTCGCTGCAATAGGATTGCAAGTTAGTTTTTTCGATTCTAAAAATTCACTACTCTCTTTAAAATCGAAGAAAATTTAATACTTTAAAATCAAAATTTTTTGAACTACTTAGGACGTTTTGAGAATTTTAACCATTATTTTCACCCCTTACAAGTGATCTACATGAAACAAAAGCTTCAGGGCACAACTAGACCCCAAATGGAGCCCATACACCGAATTCCATCAAAATTGATCCATGGGAACTAAGGAAAGCGCCGCCCACGGTGGACGGATGGGCAAATTTTTATTCGATTTTTGGATTCTACGTACCATGAACATAAACCAACTGATTTTGAGGAGGGGTTAATTTTTGGTTTATTATTTTCAATAATGAACCTTTGAAATCGACCAAGAAAAAAAAATTTTAACACCCCCTCAAAATTTGATGGTTTACGTTTCAAGGTAAGTAGAATCAGAATAAAAATTTGGACGTCCGTCCGCAGTCCGCCGTCCGCCGTACGCGGCACTTTTGCCAATTAGCATTGACCGATTTTGATGAAATTTGGTTTGTAGGCTCCATTTGGGGTCTAGTTGTGCCCCGAAGATTTTGGTTGATGTAGGTCACTTCTAGGGTTCCAAAATCAATTTCAAAATTTTCAAAACGCCCTAACTCAAAAAATGTTTACATAAAGGTATTGTTTTTCCTTCTATTTAAGATTCTATAGAATTTTTAAATTTTTTTGAGACCACCCGGAGCTCTGTAGGACGGTTCGTTCGCTCACTACGAGAATTTAAAGTTTGAACTTACGATAAATCAGAAACAAGAGTGTGAATCGCAAAAGAGGCCTAATCTCCGTTCAAGTTAAAGCTGACCGAAATGCAATCGATGTTTTTCTTCATGTTGGATGATTGGTGGCTTTGCAGACGAGTGACCTATATAGAAAAATAATAAACCATTGTGTAATAATTTGCAGCGTTTTTTTTTCTTGGTCGATTCCAAAGGTTCATTATTGAAGATAATAAACAAAAAATCCCGCTTTTTATAGTAAATCTAAGTGCCGATGTTTACCGTAGAAGGTCATCTTACGCTGTTGAAGCAAAATTACGTGGAAGTTCAAGATACAAATTATACTAATAACATAATTATACATTTTTAGGATGATGAAGATGACGAGGAAGAAGATTTAGATGAAATAAAAGCAAATGAAGCTTATATCAAGATACCTCTTTTAGAATATGAGGTGCATGATAAGAGAGTACTCATGGACGCTCTGAAATCGTTATCCTCAAATACAGAACATATCAAAGTTATCAAAATTGAATCTTCGGTAAGGAAAGTACTGAGTTAGTAGATTTGATTTACGGGTTGCCATCGAAAAGCAATTTGATTTTTGTTGCGGTCATACATTTAATACGTAACAACAGTTACACATATGAAAACTGTAAACATTATGAATGACTAACAACAAATTTTCGAATGGTCATCAAATAATAGGCCAGAACAAATTAAAACGGTCAAATAAAAACTTCATCCATCGATTACAGTCGAATATCAGTTGAATGATCGTTGATGGAGGAATTTAACTCGTTCTTCTTCAAGGTCTCTACAGGGTGTTAACGTTAAGGGCGCACCATCGGCTAGGGATCGATTCTACAACAGTTGTAGAATTAGTTACTAATTTCCAACAAAAAATGGCTCATAGCAATTTTTTTTTAGAGATTTCGTTTTTGAGTTATTTCACTTTCGAGAATTTTTTCGTGTTTTTGATCTTGTTCACTAAAAGTGGCAAGCCCTGTTAATTGATGAAGTAAATTCAAATTTGATTATACCATTGGAAGGAGCATTAACGGTACAAGGAAATTTTCCCCGACTGTACAATTTCCCGTAAAACGTATGTACCGTTTTCTCGGGTTGTAATCAACGGATCACCTTGATTTTTTTCAAATATTGTCGAGCATCTTATGCTCTATAACTGGTGCAAAGGATAATTTCGTACAATGCTTGAGGAAAGAAAGGCGGATTTTTGAAAAAACCATCAAAATCAGGGCTCTAACCCACCAAAACGGACCACATTTTTATCTTGTTGTTGGGAAAAATACGCCAATCCCTGCACATTTGGTGTATAAGATACTGACGTACGAGTAAAAAAAAAAGAACAAGGAGATAAGTCCAGTATAACTCAACAAAATGGAACACGAGTGCTAGAAAACGCGATTTTTCAGGAAACACGATTTTCTGAAATTGAACAATGTTCATCTCATGAAGTCATCATACGGTTTCCTAACGCTTCCAACTTGCTCCAAGGTGACTCGATTTGATGAAAACAAAGAAGAAGAAGCTAAATCTCTTTTTTCGTTGTTTACTCGTCTTTTTAATGTGTTTATGTCTCGTTTTGTGCCGTGAAATCCGTTCGTTTTGTTCTGTGCTGAAACGTCTTGAAAATGCGGACGGTCCAGCGTATAGCGCCAGACTCTACTAGCGCGAACCCTGACACAGGTCGGTTTGCGTACTTATTTGACCCACTTCTAGTTCAAATTTTTTCATGATTTTTTTTTTAATTGGTCCGTGATTATATGCACATTGACAAAAAATCATTTTAAAAAATCGAATTTTTACTCGAAAAAATCTTCTTGTACCCTTAAGTTTCCTGTCACAATAGTGCAAGTTCAATTTTTTAGGACGTCCCACAGTAAGATTCGAGCAATCGATCTGGGGCAAAGTTGGACAACATTCAAAAAAAAAAAAAAAAACAGTAATCCGTTTTAGATCATTCCGAATCCATATCCGCGAAAAAAAACCATAGGTGAATGTCTGTTCGTGTGTTTGTGTGTATGTGTGTGTGACAAAATCTTGTGTCGTCTGTCCAGGCCTTAGTTTTCAACCGTTCAATCGTGGTTTGTTTTTTGTTCGACGCGGGAAACTATCTAGTGGAATTTTGAATTTTGCGTTATAAGGGCGGGTAGGGGGGTGGGTTGATGGCAAAAAACGTGCGTTTTCGGGCAAAATGTTGTGTACTCTGCCGAGGCCTCAATTCACAACCAATTTTCGTGGTTCTCATTTTATTTGACGCGTAAATCTATCTAGTTGTGCACTACGTCGCCGGATTTTCGAATTTTGCCTTTTAAGGGGTGGGGGAAGGGGGTTTAATGACTAAAAAACAAGCATTTGCGGGCATAATCTTGTAAACTCTGCCCAGGCCGCAATTTCCTACCGATTTGCGCGTTTCTTTTTTTGTTCTACTCAAAAATCTTCCAAATTTCACACTATTTTACTAGAGTATCAAAATTAGCATGGAGAGGGGACGAGTGGGGGGATAATATTCACAAAATATCCGATTTTTAAATATTTCGGCTCCTTTGCAGCTAACTAATTGTATCCAAGCTTTGAAATTGACGATAAATTCTCATTATACCTTCGGATTTTCATGAATTATTCATTTTCATTATTCAATTAGTAAATTATTGAAAATTTGCAGTTTTTTCAATCGTTTGCTAGTCCAACTGAATGTACGGTTATCTTCCCTGCAGTAGTCCTAAAATTTGGTCCAAAAGCTCACCTTTCCAACGGTGTATTCAGATTTTTTAATTTTATCGTTAGAATGCTTAAGCACAGATAATTATTATCCAACAGTCCGAACCGTAAGAACTATTGAAACTTCACCACCTGAACCCGAATCAGGAGAACTAGCGTATCTACATTATTTTTACTGCCACGTCGTTATCACCCTACCTAGATATTTTTTTTTAGATACTCACACAGCCTAGTGAGTGGCACCATTCAATTCAACGAGAAAAATCATCAGGAAAACCGCCCCAAACTCCATTCACCCGCAAGTGAACAGTCACTACGCCATGAATTGAACTGAACTCACGAATTCAATAAAAATTTCACGCTTTTTCTCTCGGAAACACACATTTTTCGATGAGTAAAAGCATTTTTAAAAAATCTGAATACACCGTTGGAATGATTTGAACCAACCTTTAGGACTGCTGCAGAGAAGAAAACCGTACATTCAGTTGGGCTAGCAGAAGAATGAAAAAACTGCAAATTTTCAATAATTTTCAAATTTTTGTCTTTGGGCTTATTTATTTAGATTTAAATCTCTTTACCAAAACTTGAACTTGAAATATTGTGCCAGGAAATTTTATGCTCTTTCCAATGGTATAATAAAATTTGAATTTACTTCATCAATTAACAGAGCTATGACAGTTTTATCGAACAAGGTCAAAAACACGAAAAGAATCTATAAAGTGAAATAACTCGAAAACGAAGCCTCTAAAAAAATGCTAAGAGACATTTTTTGTTGGAAATTAGTTGTAGAATCAATCCTTAGCCGATGGTTGTAGAATCAATCCTTAGCCCCCTTACACCCTGTATACCAAACCTGACCAACATCAAAGTTTTTGACGACAAACAAGTTTGAATTCGAATTGTTACGTATTGCGGAATATACGGAGACAATCGTCAATAAATTACTATCTAAGGTATTGACTTTGTTTGCGAAGAACAAACGCCGACCAAATAAAGGGCCCTTATGTACTAATGTTTACTACGCTTTACAGGTTGGATTGACATTACTCACAACGAACTACAGAGCTCTGTACATCGACGAAAATGATAGAGTTTGTGAAATGTACTGGAGACAATCATATTTGTTGGGATTGAGGATCATTAATAGGAACTGTAAGAAGAAAAAGTCCTATTATAAGATAAGACCGAAAAAGCCCAAAAAGGTGAAAAAACCAGAACAACCAGGAACTAAGAAGAATAGCAGGGAGCTGAAAGATCAAAGCGAGTCACTAGAAATGCCCTTTTAGCATGCCATAATAATTACACTAAAGTCAGAAATCAGAACGAGTAAATTCAATTTCTTTATGAAATCCTACTGCATGACAGTTTTTCATAAAGACGAAATCCCCTTTTTCATTGAAAACTTTACATTGAATAATCACATTGAAAATCAAATTGCATAGTAAATTCTACTCAAATTACTAATATCTCGGATCACCTATTCGTGAATGTGAGTCCTCGAGTATTTTCGGCTCAAGTCCTCAAAAGAACGCGAATTTCCTTAAGGCTATAGTGGACGGCCACTTAGTGTGATTCTCAAAAAACAGATGGCGTTGGTGACGGGGTCAAAAGTAATTAAGATTCTGCTTCGGAAGTTACAGCCATAACTCTGACATTTTCCATCCGATTTCGAAGAAATATTCAGAAACTGAGCGGGTTGTTGTGTAAGAGGTCTCCTATTACGGTAGTTCGAGGTACTTGGTAATTGATGTTGATCTTTTGAGAATAGTTACTAAGCATCGGTCCATCAATACTGTCGAGTGTTGGGTACGAGGAAGCTACGTAGGAAGCTACACCTACTTGGCAGACGGTATTTGAATAGGGTAGTCCAAAACTCGTGAATAACGAGCTCATCTTTTCGTTTGTTATTATCAGTATTTTGGTAGAAACTCGACATTTTTGCAAAAAAACTCAATACCCAATTTGTCGTCCGGAATGACATGATATGATGTATGGATGAGCTTCATTAGTTTTGTCTCATTAATTAATTTAATTACTTAAATAGCAAATAGTTTCTCATTATCATGGAACTTTAAGAGTGATATGGGCGTGGCAAAATCTGTGTCGATTCTTCTCATCGATAGTATATCAATATCGACCTGCGATATCGACTGATTACTTCAATGATGGCGTCAGTCTGTCTCCCGCTTTGCCTCGACCTCCATGTGGAAACCATCGTCTCATCCTCATCGCTATATTTTTCCGAACATTTTCCAACGAATTTTTCTGACGTCGTGTGCGCCCGTCTTGACAGTTCGATCAAACGTTTCGATCGGTGGCGGTAGTACTCCGCGTGTTGTACAAATATTATTCGCATTTACTGGGTACCCAGGTAGGAAGTGCCGGTTTAGTTCTACCAGCTTCGCGCTCCGCCATCGTCCTCAACAGGTGATTCAAATCATTTCAATATCATACCTAGTACCTAAGTATATTTTTACAAACATAAATTACCACCCCAAAGTCCACTTATAATAATCCCTGAGTTAACATTGGTCCTACTCGAACCGCATTGATTCCAATAATTAATTGTAATAATTTTGTCGATAGGTAATAGGTATTTGAAAACTTGCATTTGAAACTTGCACTTTGATTATCAAAGCAGATCTAAATTCTTGATTTAACGTCTTGTTCTTTCTTGTATCTGTTTATCCAACTCGAACGCTTTAACATGCCAAACGACGATCCCGCAGTCAATGTTGCTGTTCGAGGCATTCATAAACTCAAGAGAAAATTGAATGCAGTCGCTTCAGAGGTCACCGCCATTCGAAACAAGGGCTTCGCAGCTGTCACTGTTCCATCAGAACGTACCATTTTTCGTGGAATGTTCAACACTCTCGATCAACAATATCGTGAACTCCGTAAGTTATTTGATGAGTGTATAGAATATTCTGAAGAACATAATTTAGAACCACCTTTTCCCTCATATGATGATACAGCTGCATTTGAGCAAGTCAAATCGTATTATTATGAAGCTCACGGATATTATGTTCAGCTTTCAGCTAAAACCCAACCTTCTCCTTCAGCTTCTAGTACTCTCAACTCCACGGATGTGTCATCTGCTAATATTTTGAATCGCTCTAGGGCTATCTTACCAAAAATCAATATCAAACCATTCAATGGTGACTTATCGAGTTGGCCTACATTCAAGGAGTTATTCACCGCATTAATCAAGGACGAGCAAAGTCTCAGTGATGCTGAACGTTTTCAATTTCTTGTATCCTACCTTGAGGGTCCCGCTCATGACGCTATAAAACATATACGAATAATAGATGTGAACTTTACCCAAGCTTGGGAGACACTTTGTAAACTTTATGATAACAAAAGGAAATTAGCATCTTCCTATTTAGATCGTCTCCTAAATTTCAAACCTGCTAGTGGTAAGCCAACAGCTGACTCTCTTCAACTTTATTTATCTACTGTTACAGAATCTGTTGCTTCATTAAGAAATCTTGGTGTTCCGCAATTGGGTGATTATCTACTGTGCGAGCTTGCTGTCAAGAGTCTTGACAGTTCAACAAGAGAAGCCTTCGAGTTATCCGTGGTGAATTCAAATTCTACGTTCCCTTCGTTCGACACACTTCGTGAGTTCGTCGAAAAACGTTGTCTGGCGTTCAGGATGTCCGAAGAATCATCATGTAAGTCGTTTCTCAAGTCTCCTAGTTCTCCCTCTTATCGGAACACACCCAAATCACCAAATTCGTATTCTGCTAAGTCTTTGGAAAGTTCAGCATTGTTGGCGCATACTCCTGGAGATCAACTTAACAATACAACCGCTAGTATGGTTTCTCTATCTACTGAACCAGTTACTTCGCAACGCTCTGCTATCCGCTGTTTCATTTGTAAGGGTGGGCACATCATTGCAGATTGTAAGGTCTTCAAAAATAACTCACCATCTCAGCGTCTTGAGCTCCTAAGGGATTTCACAGGATGTCGTAATTGTTTGTACCCTTTCCATAAAACAAAGGAATGTAATTCCAAGTTTCACTGTAGGCACTGCAAGGGCAGACATCACTCGTATCTACATCTATCTGATAAATCTAGTCAAGATTCTAGAACTAAGGAATCTAAATCTATATCATCTAGTTCTCCATCCGGAACTTCTGGGCAATCTTTATCTAATACTACCTTTTCTGGTGCCAGTACCGCATCTTCTCATCAACAGGGTGTCTTGTTAGGTACCATCAGAGCGCAGATTCTGGATTCAAAGGGACAGCCCCATGTGTTCAGAGGGATTCTCGATCCCGGTAGTCAATTTTCATTTCTTACCAAGGATTGTGCTACTTCCTTGGGAAAATCTACTAGGCCCTACCATGGCATTATATCAGGTGTAAATTCAGCACATCTTAAAAACATCAGCGGCAAGGTCAACGTTTCCTTTCTACCTAAACCACCTGCATCTATCTTGGAAACCGAGGCTGTTGTTGTTCCACAAATCACTCCTCCTTTGCCACAAGCATCTTTGCAGTCAGCAATGTGGCAAGATTATCTATCTTACGATCTCAGCGATCCTGAATTTACCACTTCATTACCTATATCTTTTTTGATCGGAGCTGATCTTTTCACTGAGGTTGTTACTGGATCCCCTATCGTCATCCATAACCAAGGTCCTCGACTTATCGATACTGTATTTGGTTTTACAGTTATGGGAAGATTCTCCAGCCCGATCGAATCATCTGTATCTCTGCTGTCACTTTCCGACACAACCAGTATCATTCAGCGCTTCTGGGAAGTTGAAGAGCCTATCGACCAGTCACCACGTATCTCACCTGAGGAGGCGGAATGTGAGGAACACTTCTCCCGTACTCATTATCGTACCGAGGAAGGGAGGTATGTTGTCTTCTTACCTTTTAAGTCTTCGTCTACATCTGTTGTTCCGCATACCAGTAAGGCTATCCAACGATTTTATTCCTTGGAGTCTAAGTTTGCCAAAAATGAACAACTTCGTATCCAGTATTCTGACTTTATGAAGGAATACCTCGCACTAGGTCACATGCGGGTCGCTACATCATCGCCATCTTTCGTGATTCCTCACCACCCTGTGTTCAAAACTGATGCTGAGGGACATGAGAAAATTAGGGTGGTTTTTGACGCGAGCTTCCGCTCCGCTTCTGGGCCCCTTAATGAACATTTACACGCTGGTCCAAAACTACAATCGGACATTTGCTCTATAGTTCTCAACTTCAGGCGCTTTGATTTTGTCATAACTTGTGATATTGTTAAGATGTTCAGACAAATCTTAGTTGACCCCATTGACCGCAAGTATCAACAAATCGTATGGAGATTTAACCCTGATGATCCTCTAACATTCTATGAACTTAATACTGTCACTTATGGTCTCCGTAGTTCACCTTATCAATCTATACGTGTTCTTCGACAATTGGCTCAGGACGAGGGCCATCTATACCCTGCCGCAGCTAAGGCTCTCCTTGACTGTGCCTATGTAGATGACCTTGGAATCGGCGCAGATAGTGTGGAAGAACTTCAACAACTGAAATCGGATCTTGTAAGCCTTCTAGCTAGGGGTGGATTTGTCCTTAGTAAATGGAATACCAACCATCCTCCATTGCTTGAATCTGAACTCATTTCTCAGGATTCTAAACCTATCTGCCCTGAGGAAGGTGTACCTACCAAGATTCTAGGAATGAAATGGGACCCAGTATCTGACTCATTTTCCTATGAGGTTGATACACCTCTGGTAGGATTTACTAAACGTAGCATATTATCTGTAATCGCAAGACTCTTCGACCCGTTGGGCTATCTGGCTCCTGTCGTATTTTATGCTAAACGAATTCTCCAAGAAACATGGAAGGCTGGTATAGACTGGGATGAAATAGTTCCAGACATCGTTAAACATCAATGGAGTATGTTCATCCAGGAATTTTCTCTTCTGTCCATGGTGTCTATACCTCGAGTTCTTGTAAAATCCGCCACATCGTATGAATTGCTATGTTTTTGTGACGCATCTGAGCATGGGTACTGCGCCGTAGTATACCTTAGGGGTACTCAACATTCTTGTTCATCTTTATCCTTGTTGAAGGCCAAAACTCGCCTCGCACCCCTTAAAGCCCTTACCATTCCACGTCTGGAATTATGTGGCGCGCTCTTGCTATCACAAGTCGTACAATCACTTGATGCATTTACCAAGAAGATGAACATCTCTCAAACGTTTTGTTTTACCGATTCCACAGTTGTGCTGGCATGGTTAAGAACACCCACTCATCAACTTCAGACCTTCGTCGCAAATCGTGTGGAGCAGATCACGAAAATTGTTCCATCAGAGTCCTGGTACCACATCAGAGGTGTAGAAAATCCTGCCGACGTGGGTTCTAGAGGCATCCTCCCATCTGCTCTTCCTCAACACTCCCTCTGGTGGTCTGGGCCATCTTGGTGCTGCAAGCCGTTAGCTGAGTGGCCTCTCTCCAAAGATGCAACTTGCGTGGAAGTACCTGAGATGAAACCATCTAAACCTATCGCATTAGCTACTGTTGGAGGTAACACTGAATTTGTTGATTTCACTAATCGTTACTCATCTTATACTCGTCTCATCAGAATCTTGGCTTACTTGAGACGCTTTATCCATAATGCTAAAATACCTAAATGGAGGAAGAAGAAACGTCGTAAGGGCCTTATAACATCGTCTGAATTTCACGATGCCAATTACCAGTGCATCATACTGCTACAGCATCACTTTTACCCTGAAGCGTTCTTCAAATCCAAAGAGTCCTTGCCTGTTGAGTTAAAGCAGCTTGATACCTTTATTGACCATACCGGTGTTGTTAGGGTGGGAGGACGTCTGATCAACGCACCCATTCCAATCGATCATAAACACCCAGTGCTCCTACCGTCCAGGTGTCACTTCACAAATCTTATCATCATGCATTACCATAGAAGAAACCACCATGCTGGTCCAGCTAGCCTACTTGCATTCTTGAGGCAGAGATATTGGTTGCCCCGAGCGAGAAATATCATTCGAATGAATCTATCTAAGTGTATCCGTTGTTTAAGATGGTCTAGATCAGAGAATGTTCAGTTTATGGGTAATCTCCCTTCGTCTCGTTTTGGTACTGTACGACCATTTTTGAATTGTGGCGTAGATTTCGCCGGTCCGTTTGTATGTCATCAGTCACCAAGTCGACGAAGTAAAACTCACAAAGTATACCTTTGTTTATTCATCTGTCTTTCCTCTCGTGCTGTGCATCTGGAATTGGCCACATCTTTGACCGTTGAGGGTTTTCTCGATGTTTTCGATCGTTTTTCTTCAAGAAGGGGCCTACCAGCCAATGTACACTCTGATTGTGGCACAAACTTCCGAGGTACTGCTGGATATCTACAGGAACTCTTCGACTGGTTCAACAATAATGATCATCAGGATGTCATCATGAGCCATACAGCGCATCTTGAAGTACGTTGGCACTTTAACCCTCCTGCTTCCCCTCATATGGGTGGTAGTTGGGAATCAAATGTCAAATTGGTCAAGAATCTTCTAATCAAGGAATTTGGGAACCGCCCTTACACTGAACATGAGCTTACCACCATGTTCACAAAAGTTGAAGCCATAATAAATTCTAGACCATTGCTCCCTTTATCTGTGTTGCCAAGTGATGAAGAAGTTCTAACTCCGGGGCACTTTCTCATTGGTCAACCTATCAATATGTTGCCGGAACATGACCTTCAAGATGTACCTGTCAACCGACTCAACAGATGGCAACTTCTGAGAGAGCGCGTCCAACACTTCTGGGATCGATGGAGGATAGAGTACTTGAGCTCCCTTCAGCTACGGTCAAAGTGGTCTACAAGAAAACCAAATATCTGCGTTGGTGACGTCGTTCTTCTGAAGGAGACCAACATCCCTCCTGCCGTCTGGCCCCTTGGTAGAATTGTCCAGGTGCACCCTGGCACTGATGAGCTGGTCAGAGTGGTTACAGTCAAAACTGCAAAAGGTATGTATAAGCGTTCTATCATCAACATCATTCCCTTGCCTGTAAACTCACAATGATCAAATGCAATTTTTCGTAATATTAGTTAATTTTCTCATTGCCTGTACCTGAATTGTTTGTATTGTTCTCGTTTTTTTCTGTTTGCCTATAACGGCATTTGTTGGAGGTACAGTCTTGTACAAAAGTGTACCAACCTCAAAATATTTTTGAAACATCTTGTTTGTTACCTTAGAAAATTTATATCCACCATTGCAGTGACCTACTTACTGTTTTCAGGGATCACTCACTTTGTGCTCTGCATCCGCCATATTGTTTTTGGATGTTTTTTCTGTGTTCGAGCCAAAACTGGGGGGGAGTATGGATGAGCTTCATTAGTTTTGTCTCATTAATTAATTTAATTACTTAAATAGCAAATAGTTTCTCATTATCATGGAACTTTAAGAGTGATATGGGCGTGGCAAAATCTGTGTCGATTCTTCTCATCGATAGTATATCAATATCGACCTGCGATATCGACTGATTACTTCAATGATGGCGTCAGTCTGTCTCCCGCTTTGCCTCGACCTCCATGTAGAAACCATCGTCTCATCCTCATCGCTATATTTTTCCGAACATTTTCCAACGAATTTTTCTGACGTCGTGTGCGCCCGTCTTGACAGTTCGATCAAACGTTTCGATCGGTGGCGGTAGTACTCCGCGTGTTGTACAAATATTATTCGCATTTACTGGGTACCCAGGTAGGAAGTGCCGGTTTAGTTCTACCAGCTTCGCGCTCCGCCATCGTCCTCAACAGGTGATTCAAATCATTTCAATATCATACCTAGTACCTAAGTATATTTTTACAAACATAAATTACCACCCCAAAGTCCACTTATAATAATCCCTGAGTTAACAACTGATGTAAGTTATGCACATTTTTCTGAATTTGTAAATTAAATTGCTGAAATGCATTTTCTCCTTCCTGTGGAAACTCAACCAACTTTGAGATCCCGTGGCCACCACGCAGGTCGATGTCTTACACAGTGTAATTTATAAGCAATAAAAGTAATAAGATCTCTTGTAAAAAGTGAACCGAAGATTTCTAAACGATTTTTTATATGATTCGAAATAATATATACTCAAATTTTTTGGAAAAAACTTCAGGAATCATTTTAGCATGTTTCAAAACGGATTTCAGCAGAAAAATGTGAATCTCCCATAGAATTTGGTATTCCAACACATCACGGTTTCATTAGATCTCTCTTCAACTAGGTACCTGCCATACCTATCAAATTTGTTTATGTTCTGTATTGCGCTGTCATCGCAACTACGATTGTTAAGATCGTTTGTAGTCAAGCGTACGTACTGTGACACGGAAGTAAAGTGGGGATGGACCCACAAAAAACGTCTGCCATGTCACAAAAAAGTCTGGGTGTGGCACATAGCTTTCTCGTATCCATAATCCGATAGTATAGATGTCACACAGTAGCTAATCTCAAAAGATCAATCTCTAAGTACCTTGCAGTACCCTAATAGAGGTCCGACTACACGTCAGTCCGCACAATCTCTAAAAATTTCATAGAATTCGGGTAAAAGATAAAAAAGTTATGGCATACTCAGTGGCTGCTATAAGGGGGGGGGGGGATTATTTCTCACACAGGACCATTAACACTACAATCCGTACGATCCCTGAAAATTTCATTGAAATCGGACAGTTAATAAATTGATGTAGTCTTGCCCTTTACAAGGATTTCATGACACACACAAAGACAGACACGGAACCAAAATTGTCCAGGAATAGAGTATTTTTGTACTTGCCGTTTCGTTTCACACGTATCTACTTCCACACGCGAAAAGTTCGAAAAAATCCGCTGTCTACGCGAGGGTGCGCTACGTGAGGATTACCTCAGAGTAGATGGAGTTGTTTTTCTTCTTCCATGGACTACCCAAAGAAGAAAACAGCAAGTTTAAGGTTGAACAGAAAAGACTATTTGTTTGTACCTACCACTACCTATCCACTTCGTCATTAATATTGAAGTTATTTTAATTAAATTCTCATTATTGTTTCATTTACTATGGGTTCCAATTTTTCACTATCATTTGTTAGGTAGGTACTATCATACTTCTTTATTCATTTTACTGGTATCTATATATGTTACAACCGGGTGAAGACAAAATAAACACGACAACTCTTCTCAAATTCGCACGAAATAATATTTCACTTAAACCAAAAATTGAGAGCCAAAACCATAAAACGGGGAAAGTAACAACAAATCGTCCTTATTCAGGTCTACCAAAGCAACATGCCCTAAAATCGGTAAATTACCGTCAAAACACACAACAACATAACATGTTGTTGTGTGTTTTGACGGTAATCAATAGTTATCAATAATATCTATAATAAAAGATCAATAATAATAAAAAATAATTAGGTAATAAATGTAAAAACATAAATAATATCTATAACGTAGTAGGGATTTCTTATAATATTTATAAGAAATCGAAAAATATAAATAATAATAAAATAATAAAACCATAAAAACAATAAAATCATAAAATAATAAGACCTTCGCAAAATTTGGTCTGTAAGGGAGTACTAGATTGTTTAAGTGGTTATGTTGAATCCTCAAGTCAGATTTGGTATATCCTGGGGTTTGACAATAACTTCCTCTTCTACCATGGAAATTTCTGAAATGTGGTGCTTTTTCACTAGCAGAAACCTTAAATAATCATCGAATACTTGCTCAAGTTCCTTCTCAGTGGAGGAACTCTGCCAGATGGACTCACCTCATGGACTCCATCCATTCTTCCATAACTTTTATCATGATACTAGGAACATGAAAAAGAAAAAATTAATATCCCATCTGAAGGGGAACAAAATTTGAAAAAGACAAGGATTAAAAATCCGCCAAAGTAACCTTGCCAACTTAACTTATGAGCATCACGTTAACGTCACTACAGGAGTTCACTTTTCACGATTTCACGGAGGAGATCTGAAAAAAAATGGCGTGGAAAGTTAGCATCTACGAGTGCTCGCGCTAGCTGCTCTTTTTCACGTTTCGCGTTTTGTCAACACGGGAAGTACAAAAATACTCTAATACCTTGAAAGCAAAACGCGAGTGGAAACATTGATTTTGGAGAACATTTTGTTTTTCACCTTGTGAGGTAAAAAAAAACAATACTTCCACTACCTTGGTAGACTCGGAAGAAACACTAAAAATGATGCTCTACAGCCTAATAAATAATAAATTCAATACAATTTTGCAAAAAAAATTGTCTTAGGGAGGACACATGTACTATACTACTTGAAAGATACTTCACAACTTCTTTAAGGACTTACTAGTACTTCATCCAACCGCCGGGGAGTCAATTCAGAGATTAGGTAGGTACTTAATCTTGAGTATCTGGGAAAGTGAGGTCGGAAAAACGATGTTCTTGTCCTTTTTCACGACTTTTCCAGCTAATACTACGACGATGACGGGATGAAACGACACGATGACGACGAAGATAAAACGGCGAACAGCGCGGATGAAGAACTTCAGTTGGTAACCTGAACCTGAATAAAGAGGGAAATTTTGAATAAAGTCAATTTGCTCCAAAACCTGAGTAAAAAGGGAAATTTTGCTGCTTTTTATTTGCTCCTGAACCTGGATAAAACGCTGCAAATCATTGCCGTGAGGTTTATTATTTTCTGTATAGATCACTCGTCTCCAGTACTCTGTGGCCATAATCGATATCGGTCCGTTTTTAGTTGAAATGTTTTTTTTTTTTTTGCCAGGTGGATAAATAAGAACACTATTGTCATAGTTTAATTAAAGTCATAAATTTACAATCGATTGCAGTAAGAATTAACAAACAATCGTACATTACAATCGATATTCGGAAATAAATCGGAGAAAGACAATCGATTTCGTGGAAAAATCGATTTCCAGCAAACACTGATAATCGATTCTCGACTCGCCAGGAATAAGGAGAAAGGCTGCCATTTACCCGCCGGCACCAAACTCCCTCGAATCAACTCCGTAGAACCGATTCCTCGCATTGACGCAATTGTATGATTTATACACAATCCTACTACCACCAGTCGGCTACCCGTGAGTTACATAACCACAGATACTCATCAATCTACTGAACTACCTCATTGTTCAACAGGAGAACACTTTTATCACATTCAAAACTCCAACTACCCGATTCAAACACTTAATCAGAAGAAAGAAATGAATTGGTAGGTTCTTGACTTTGATACTTCATTAATATCACATTCAGTGATCTACTTTCGCAATTTTCGTCGATCAACTAATAGGCCAATTCTTGGACTGAAATTCGCCAAATTCGGGTATTTTCCGCTGATGGAAATATAATTGAATCATTAGTTCTCGCAAATGAATAAATATTTTTGAAAAAATATAGCGGTTACCGTACTCAAAAAACCTGGTTCTGAAGTAGCAGAGATTAATTTTTTTCGATGAAATTTGATTAGTACCTAATCAGTTACTGTTTCCGGTCTCGTCTCCTTGTCTATTAGAAGAGATACTGACAGAAGAGAGAGAGATACAAAAGAAACAGTTAAATTCGACACAACAACCCCCCTGGACATTCCCAAACATCGAACATTTCCCTGATGGACGTATGACATGAATCAATAATTAGTAACTTCAAGTGAATTTATAACAAGCCATCGACTAAATTAGTAAACATTTCCGCAACTTTGACAAATTTCAAACAGAAATTTTTAAAAGAAAATGTGTTCAGTGCCAGAAATTAGTTTTTTTTACTCACCGCGGAGGAGTTTTGATTGTGCATTGGTTTGCAGTAGAGGTGTGTCGGTCAGAAGTGAACGAATTGAAAAGACCTTATCTTCAAAATGACCTGGTCTGAACTGAACGGGTTGTCAAAATGAACACGGTCATTCGTTCATCAACCCACCAATCGAGTTTTCCGGAAAAATTCCGAGAACTACGGCAGAAGGCCAACATAATAAATTAATTGCCCGCAATATGGATGTATAATGTATTTTTATACATCCATGTTTGTACATAGATCGTGAATATGTTAAAATGACATGGAATTATCAACAGAAAGAAATAGATGGAAGTGGTTTTCCAAGCAAAACCTTCCATCATCCAAGTGAAGAATACGAGTTCATTCGACTCGTAACGTTCGACTGAACTTAGGACTAAAAAGACAAAACTGAAAGACCAAAAACACTCAAAGAATGATTCATACGATTCGAATCGATCTTTCATTTGTTATTGTCTTTTAGCTCATTCGATTTATTCAAATCGGCTCCTCACCTACTTATTGTAACCTATTTTGACTCGTTCGGTTTACCGACTCGCTCGTTTTTGTGACTTCTGACCGGTTGGTTGTTTGTCTTGTGTGTGAACGTGATGAACGGATTCAAAAGACCTGGTCTCTGTAATGAGTGACCGTTTGGGATTCGAATCCGCCAAATGACCTTGTCTTACTGTAAGACAAGGTGTGTAACACACCTCTAGTTTGCAGCTTTCTGTTTAGAACAGAGTCAGCTCCTAGTCTAACAGAAAGGGAAATACGCAGAAGAAGAAGATGAAATACACAGGGGACAGATATGAAAGAAACAGCTGGGAGGTCGCTGCTGCTCGCGTGTTCTGTCCGCAGCCCTCCCAACAGCCTTTCGTTTCCGGTGCCATTTTTCGGGTTTTCTGTGTTTTATTCTTCAATTTTGTTTCAATATTCAGGATATTTTTTTAATGGAAAGTGGGAAACTTTGTGGGAAAACGGAAAGCGAACGAATTCGAGTGGTTACCGAGTTAAAGAAAGGACTTTCAATTAGCTCTCACGTAAACATACGGTAGATACACCTAATTATTCACATGATAACATTCATTTTATAATATGGAGCCTTTTCTTTGAAATTTCAATATGTGTGCTTCGAGATGAAGATAGGACTTCTCGCGTGAACCTGAGGTATGTTCCTAACTTATTCAATATCCACTGTCTATATCAACGGTTATAGTAACTTTTATTACTGCGTTGAACTCAGTTTCTTCTATAGTTTATAGCCTTTACATGGAAATGAGTTTTATACCGCGAAGGGATGGGAAGTCTGTGTTTTAGAAAAATGATGGTTGAACGTCCGCTAGAAATCTTAATGCTAAGGCATTCATTCGTGCGAATCTTTTCCTCGCAACTTCTTTAATTTCTTATAACAAGTCAGGACACCTAAGTACCTATCTAGCTTAGCTTGAATTATTCGAAAGTAGAGTTAACAGAACGCTCTCATTTGGATTCCATCATGCAGATTATAGTTACCAGGTAGATCTTCTGTTTCCGGTTTCATAGTTAAGATACCTAGTATACCTACAGGTAGGATTTAACGTGACGTCATTGGCCGCTGATGTCCTCTTTACTTAGTCATCTTTATATTTGTATATCAATCACATTGACGGTTTCCTACGTAAGTAGCACCTTATCAAGTGGGTTTAAATAAATTATTAGTTAATGAACCGTTGTGCAGTAATGTGAGTAAATCTCTTTAATGGGCGTTTCTGCATCTTCAATATCAATCGAAATTACATTTCTGAAAATAAAATACTTTTATGTTGTCCCTACAATACATTCGTAAGCAAAGTAGTGGTTACAAGTCACTACTTCCAATTTGCGATGAAATTCAGTGATATTCCTGAACCATTTTGGTTCTGGCTGTCTATCAGTAAGTAAATCCCCGTAACGGGAAAAACTATACGAATTTATTGTCCGATTTTTAAGGACTTTCCAGGAATTGTGATGATTGGAGACTAGATGGTCCCTCATCAAATTGATAGCAGTCTCTACGCATGTGCAAACAAATAACTCTTGTAACTGCCATAACTTCTACATTTTCCATTCGAATTCCATGTAATTTTCAGGAATTGTCCTAAATAGAGTTTGGATGGTCTCCGAAGAAATTCATTGTTTCTGAGCATGCGCGAACTTAAAACTCTTGTAACGATCATAACGTCTACATTTGGAGTCAGATTTTGATACAATTTGCAGGGATTGTGTGTAGATGATCCCTTATTAGTGCAAAGTACTTAGAGGTTGATGTTTTGAGACTACTATGCATCGGATCATCAAACGATAGGGTTAAGGACATGAGGAAGCTATGTGTCACGCCCACTTGGCGGACGTTTTTTCCTTAAATTAATGAGATTTATTTATTTAAAAAATTTATTAAAATAATGACTTATTTATTATAAGTCTTTGATGTATCAGTCTTATTGCTCACTCTAAATCTCAAAAAAAAAATACCCTCCTGACCTCCATCGACATTTACGTTAGAATGACTAATCCTATAATACAAATAAACGTTGACTTGGGAACAGGAACATAAACCACCGAAACCTTTGAAAAAACTTCTTGAAGTGAGAAATAAGACATAATCACGTAGTTATAAAATAAAGTACCTATATAAAAGGAGATTCTAATCATGAAAATCACAATGGTTCTATTTTGTTAGTGGAATTCCTGCACACATAAACACAGGTCTATGGTTCTTCTTTGGCTACCTTTAAGGCCGCATCTTGTGATCCACTGCACTAGAAAATCCTCTTACTCGGTGGTCTTAACTGTAGGAGGCATCGTTAATGTTGAGAGAAGTATTAGGCCTTTTGAAGGATAGCGTTGACTTCAGAATTTTGAATTTAAATGAAGCCTTCCGAATGGACAAGGCATTATCAATTTTTCCGATGACCTGCAAACTACGTTATCTGATTAACTGTCCAATAACTGGGACATAAGTGTCCAAAGTTATAAACAAGCGTTCAACGACTAGTGATTTTCGAACAAATGCGATATCGTAGTTTCACATAAATATTAAAATTCTATTTCAATCATATCGAACTAAATTTTACGCCTATTCGTTTATTGGTTAATACCATGTAGGGAGGAAAATTGGATTAATTTTTAACTAACACCCGTGAAATATGACAGTAATATCAGTCTGATGATACTCCTTAACTGTCCATCGACTGGTGCATTTACCCTATTTAGAATACACCAAACATTTTTCAGGAATTGTGCGGGTCGGGGTGAAGATGGTTCCCTATGAATATCATGGCCCTCAAATTCAAAGTATTTTGTGCTCTTGCGCACACGTGAAATTCTTGTAACAGCCATACCTTTTACATTTTCCAACAAAATTCGTAGATCGTGTAGATTGATTGTTGTGATGGTGGTAGGTACATGAAGATTGTTGTTTTGAGATTATGGGGGTCTCAATCGGTCGCCGTTCGTTCTTAGTATTTAGCGAAATTGAAGGCGCAAAAACTTAAAAGTTGTACCTAAATTTGAAATTTCAAAGGATTTTAGAAAGTCATTGGTGCACGGCCATAGGGAATTGAGAAAATGTAATATTGCCACCAGAATCATCAAAATCGAACAATAATTGTCAAAGAAAAATAGGAGAAACTACTGAATAAACGGGGTTTCCCATATTTCTCTAGCAATTATTGTTCGATTTTGATGATTGCAGCGACAATCTTTCAGTTTTTCAATTCCCAAGGCCCATGCACTTATTAATATCTAAAATCCTTAAAAATTTCAAGTTTAGCATCATTTTATGGGAAAAACATGACTGAATTAAAAGTTTTCCCCATTTTATTCTGGCAATTGTTGTTCAATTTTGATGATTCTAGCGGCAATATTTTGGTTTTTCAATTCCCCAGGGCCGTGTCCTAATGAATTTCTAAAATTGTTTAAAATTTCAAATTTAGGTATAACTTTTCAAGTTTTTGCGCCTTCAATTCCATGAAATACTGTGCCGGAACGAGGAACGAACTTCGACCGACTCAAACCCCCTTAACTACTGTGCAAGGGATCATCTGTACAATCGGGTTATGGATACGAGGAAGCTATGTGTCACGCCCACTTGGCAGACTTTTTTTGAAAATATGTAGCAATATCAACCCTGAGGTATTACCCTCAATACCTGATGAACTCGATATTGAATACTAGTTGAAAACAATATTCCGAAAGAGAAACTCAGCTCGTAATTTTGTCCAATTATTCAAATTATAAATTAAGATCATTCATCAGCCAAATATTGAAATGGATTGGTTACAGATCAATAACCAATCGGAGTTTGGTTTACATAGATTGACTCTTTGATCTGACATTGGTCCGAAATTAAATTAATATAGCTTTTTGGGTACCAAACCGAAAGAAAAGAGCGTTTACCAGAAGAAGGGATGCAAAGTGCCAAGGATATCCCTTCCCCACTGCTTCGTTGGAGGGCCAGTATCATCTCTACGTCGCCGCGTTCACGTTGCAGTTATAAGTTATTACTAAAAAGTGATACTTTCGAATATATACCTACTAACTTGTGAAACGTCAGAACTCGTTCCAACATGGTTAGCAATCAATTTCATGATATATTTAATGTTGAGGAAGCAAAACACTTACCTATAAACAATAATATTAGTTGTTCTCAAAGTTGTTAGTAATTTTCTTCTAATTTCCCACGATTTAACTACGTATTGGTATACGATTATATTGCTTATTGGTTATTAGTCTGTGTCGGAAATCTCTTTTGAATTCCTATAACAAAAACTGTGATACTATTATATTCGAACGTTATAAGAAAGCCGCTGTTTAATTGGTTACCAATTAACTCGACAGTGTAACCGAGCTTCATGTGTCTGTATTTTTGTCGGTTTTCGATGAAATTCCTATTATTCATTCAGTATCGCCCAGAAGGAAAAGGTGAGACATGCAATATCTTTGTGATATTTCCGTAAAACTTGTCAGTCTGTAGTGATGGTTAGCAGGATAGTATGTTTAATAGTGTAAGATCGAATTTAATCAAAAACAAATCAAAAATTGAAGTTAAATCAAATAAACAAAAAAATAAATTAAAATTAAAATCAGATTGAATAAAATAAATCGACATCACTATCTTTTTGAAATTAGAAACAAATATCTCATACTAAGTCAAAGATTCAAGAAAGTTTTCCTGCATGAATACAAAAACCGAAATTCAAATTGTATCAATTTTTTACTATTAAGGATGGAAAAAAAACATGACTTGTTTGTTGACATTGTGTCTTCCAAAATTGAATTTTTTCTTAATAAACCTTCCTGAATAATGTGGAAATACGCAAATTTTAAAACCTGGCCATACAAAATTGTAAAATCCTTTTTAAAAATCCTACAAAAATAAATAAATTTGAAACAATTAAAAACTACCTAAAGTCTTACAGTTTTCATCGAAATTCGTCTTCATTTTCCATCTAAATTCAATGAAGTTCTAAGAGATTTTGAGGTTGAGACATTAGATGTATCTTTAACAATGTCATCGTCATCTGACCATCTAATTCGAAAGCCAGGCAGGTACGTGGATACTTTAGACTTCTTGACACAAACTGATTGATTATTTCAGGTCATTATGGTTTTTAGAGGCACTGAATTGATTTTCATGGCTTGGTTTACCATGTTTGCAGCCGAGGCATCACATCCAGTGAGTGCTTCCTAAACGATTCAATCAGAATATTAACCCATCGGTCAGCTGATACACAAACAGGTATAAAATAAGAACATGAGATCAAAAATTATTATCATTAAATTTGAACCCGTTTCCAGAAAGAAGTCTTTAAAAATGATCCGCTAGTTACGATACCATTAGTGGAATATCAAGTACATAACATGGCCCCACTCAGAGAAGCTTTGGATTTATTGTCCGTAAATATTAATGACGTCAAAGTTCTCAACGTCTGGTCTATGGTACGTTCTTTTAATTTTAATAAAAATTGTGTAATTGTAATGATCCCAAGACAACTTATGACTATTTGATGAAATAAGACACGCACTTGGTAGATTACAAGAATGAGTGAACTTTTATTTAGATACAGATAAACCAACTATTGTAAGTAACATAGCAACGTTGACACATAACCTCACAGTACTATTCGAATAATATGAACATGCAGTCCTCTAACGCAGTAAATGGTTGAGTTAACGATAAGTGCAAACGGCTTGATCGAGTTTAGCTGAGATGTGATAGTTTTAAAGCTAGGACTACATTTGAATCTCTGGAACTTGTTCATCAATGGTTCATCCATGTGGTGTGTGAGAGAGGCAAATTGTTTCTCACTGGAAATTTCTTCAATTTTGCCTAAGGTCATAATCTACGGGAGAAATATTTGTTTTTATTCGATTTTCGGATACTACCTTTCTCGATCTGTAAAACATCAAATTTTTCTACAGGGTTTCTGATGAAAAATTATGAACCCAAACAAATACGTATTTATATTTATGTAAAAAAAAGTATGTAATTATATATGTATGGACCTAATAATGCAAGTTTTATCCCATAGCTTGGAGCATCATTAATGTCAACTTACTATAGAGCTACATACGTCGATCCCTCGCAGAGAATTTGTGAACTCAAATGGACTAAGACAGTTTGGATTGGAATACGGATCACTGACAGGTTGTGTGGGGCTTGGAGCTCTGCCAAAGATGGAAAAGGAAAACTTGTGGGGGAAAAAAAAGAGCTGATTCCGGATTACGACGAGCATTAAGAACAATGCCCATTTTCATTTATTTTGTAAGCTCCTCGATCACTGATTTGATATGACGTTAAAAACCCACTAGTATGTAATGTGAAATGACATAAAGATAACCCACCCACGTGATTTTGTTTTTAAACTTACATACTGAAAAAAATTATGTATGAATATAAATAACAATCTGTTGGTTTATTTTGCATTGACTTCAGAAAACAGCGTTTCTATCCCATGTTCATCGTTTGAGTAATACAATTCGGGAACTCCGAGTTCAAAACTTTATTACATTTTTATAACAAAATTTGAAACTACAACATAATAGGTACACAACCGAAATTTGATCAATATTGTTGTATCAGTATCCTAGTAATAGTATATTCAATTCACAGGACTTGAGTTTGCAATACAATAGGAACTGAGATTAACATCATATATATCATAGGTATATGATAGGAACCTCTCACGAGTCTCGTGACGGTTGTACGTCAGTGAATTCAGTCTCACCCAGATCTTCATCAGCCTTCAGGTCCAGTGGAGCATTCAGATTTGATATGAGAAGGTACGCGGCCTGCTCACAAAGAGCTGAATGCCAGGAGGAATCACTTATGGTTCTAGATTCTCCGTTCGTGGAGAGTAATAAACGGTCTTTTATGTCTGGAAAACCGATGGCAAGATCCATAGCTGACTACTCAAAGGCAAAGTATAAATTATGTTTGTTTACATTATTACTAATATATAATTATTTCCTCACGTGTTCCTTTTACAAGAATGCGTGTGCAAATACACACTACCTAATTAAAATTAAAAATCACCAAAAAGGGAAGACATAAATGTTAGTAATCGTCAGAGAACCTATTCGATTTTTTCCTCTCTTCTCATAGCTTGTTTCACGGGAACGTATGAACCAGCAGCTAAAGCGAACAAGAGCCGATGCAAACCACTCCTCGGAGAGTTATCATTCAGCTTATTGCTTCCGAGTCCACCAAGGTAGCGGAAGCATTGTTTCCACTTTTCAAAGTTAAAAAAATAGTATTATTTTCTAACCCTCCAGTGGTAGACCAAGGCGGATTCAATTTACTTCCTGGTGTATATAAAGGTTGTCAATAAAAATCATAGTGGTAAAAACAGTTTTTTATTAAACTCAGATTTACGTAATAGTAAAAATATGTTTTTTTTACCATCACGTTTCTTTGACATTTTATGTCTTTAATTTGGCACATAAACGAAAAACGCTGCAAATTATTACACAATGGTTTATTTATTTTTTCTATATAGATTACTCGTCTGCAAAGCCACCAACCAACCAACTTGAAGAAAAACATCGATCGCATTTCGGTCAGCTTTAATTTTAACGGAGATTGGGCCTCTTTAGCGATTCACACTCGTGTTTCTGATTTATCGTACGTCCAAACTTTAAATTCTCGTAGTGAGCGAACGGTTTGTCCTACATAGCTCCGGGTGGTCTCAAAAAATTCTGAAAATTCTATAGAATCTTAAATTGAAGGAACAACAATACCTTTATATCAAAATTTTTTGAGTTAGGGCGTTTTTAAAATTTCAAAATTGATTTTGGAACCCTTAGAAGTGACCTACATCAACCAAAATCTTCGGGGCACAACTAGACCCCAAATGGAGCCTACATACCAAATTTCATCAAAATCGGTCAATTCTAAGTGGCAAAAGTGCCGCGTACGGCGTATATAATATAATCAAATTTTTATTCGATTTTTGGATTCAAGGTACCTTGAAACGTAAACCATCAAATTTTGAGTGGGTGTTAAACATTTTTTTTTTCTTGGTAGATTCCAAAGGTTCATTATTGAAAATAGTAAACCAAAAACGTCACGAGAATTGGTCAAAAATTTTGGTTTATTACTTCAATAATGAACCTTTGGAATCGACCATGAAACAACATTTTTTAACCCCCCCTCCCCTAAATTTCTGTTAGTTTACGTTTCGAAGTACGTAGAATCCAAGAATCGAATAAAAATGTGACCTTCCGTCCGCCGTCCGCCGTACGCGACACTTTCTCCACTTAGCATTGACCGTTTTTGATGAAATTAGGTTTGTAGGCTGCAATTGGGGTCTAGTTGTGCCCCGAAGTTTTTGGTTGATGTAGGTCACTTCTAAGGGTAGAAAAATGAGATTTGAAACGCCCTAACTCAAAAAATTTAGACATAAAGGTATTGTTTTTATCAATTTAAGATAGTATAGAATATTCAGCATTTTTTGAGACCATCAGAGCCCTGTAGGACAAACCGTTCGTTCCCAACGAGAATTTAAGGGTTGGACTTACGATAAATCAGAAACACGAGTGTGAATTGCAATAGAGGCCTAATCTCCGTTTAAATGTTAGCTGACCGAAATGCGATCGATGTATTTCTTCAAGCTGGTTGGTAGTAACAATGGCAAAGCCGTGTTCTTTTCAGACGAGTGATCTTTATAGAAAAATAATAAACCTTTGTGTAATAATTTGCAGCGTTTATTTTAATGATATCCGCTTACAACCAAGTCGTTGCTACGGAACTTTATCTTTTTCATTTGGGCTCGTAGAAAAATCGTTAACCATTCGTTGGAGAACCCTAAATTTAGGCATAACTGATATTCCGCCATAACCGCTGAAATTATAGAAAAAACTGAGATATACCTCTGAGTTAAAAGAACTGTAAACAACATTATTTGCAGTAAGAGTTTGTTACACGCCAACAAACAGTAATTATTTGCGTAATCAATAATTATTATTATCATAGGTAGGTAGACGGGTGAAGGGGGACGGGAAAAAGTAAAAACATAAAATGTCCCAATGTGTTGCAGACTGGTATGTAAGCGTTTAATCTTTGAATTGAGTGTGAAGCGAAAATCAGATTGGTCTTTGTGAGTTTTACTTACAACTAAGTCGTTGCTATGGAACTTTATCTTCGTCTTTGGAGTTTGTAGAGAAATCGTTCACCATTCGTTGGAAAGTTGTCTTTACTTTGGCACATTTGAAATTCATTAGTGCATCAGCCTAGGTATTTGAAGATTTTACTTTCTTTACCCTTGTACGTACTTCTGCTGTGCCCATCGAATACTAAACGTATTTATATCCCAGAGTTGCATTTATCAGTGGTAAGGAAGGTGGTACAAAAGTTCAAGAATTTTGATATTGAAATGATAAACATTCACAATGAATTGGAAGAGTCTGAATTTGAGTTGGAATATTCCGAATTTGACTTCAAGCCACTTCTGCCATTATTTGGGGGTCAAAAGAAAGCTCAGTCATTTTATACAAGATTTAAAAAGACGGCGGAGCGATCTGACACTTTCACGGTTTTGTGCTAGAAAGTAACACATAACCATCTTTGTCCCCCTGAGCGAGTTGGGGGACAGAGAGGATGGTAAGGTAGTTTCTAGGAGGGAACTGTGAACCACAGTACTCGAAAATGGGCCGAGGGAGCGCCGCACTCCGGGGTTTACCACTGGAGGGTTGAATCAAATCTATTCGCGTTTTACGTTTTAGACCGTCTTCTACAATTTTGGTTTCGAGTCTGTATGGCTGTGTGTTTGAAAATATTTACGTTTTATATCCGCAGACATTTTTAGAGATTGTCGGCTTAGTGTGCAGTGTCCCCTATGAGGGTAGTACAAGGTACTCAGAGATTGATGTTCCGAGATAATCTGCTATGCATCGGATCACCAATACAATACGTTATGGATACAAGGAAGCTATGTGCTACACCCATTTTGCAAATGTCCCTTTCCTTTGAGATTAAAAAAATGCAGGTCTACCTCACAGTGATATTGCAGCTATTTCCCGGCGATTTTCTCCTTCTTTTGGCTTATTATTTTCATATATCGTTATTATTCTAGGTCCATTATTCTATATTCTTAAGTTCATTATTTTCGTTTGTGAACCATTTAAATTAAGTAAGAAAAAAATTTCTCTAACCACCTTCTAAATTTGATGATTTCCGTTAGAAGGTGAGTAAGTACCTAGAATCTAAAAATAGAATAAGAAAAAAAATCCGTCCGACAGCTAGCTCCGTTGGACAAACCGTTCGCTTCCTATCTAGACTTGAGGGTTGGATTTACAATACATCAGAAACACAAGTGTGAATCGCAAAATACTGCACAATGGCGGCAGTAGGACTAATCTCGAATCAAATAAAATCTATAATAACCAATAATCAAATTTCTTTATGAGGCCATCCACAACTCTCGGAAAGCAATGCTGTTGCTCGTAGGTAGGTACCTGATATTATTGGAAAAACCTGATAATATTTGTTCAAAAATGAATTCTTTGAGCATGCATACATTTGAAAAATGCTAGCAATTGTTTCATTAAGGTTTGTTATTTTTCTGTATATATCACTCGTCTGCAAAGAACACGGCTGCTATTGTCACTACCTACCAAACAAACCATAGGTACTACCTATACCTACCTAATAATCAAGTTCATTTGGAAGAGAAAACCTATTTTCCACCCTTTAGAATTGATTGATACTGACTGAAAGCTTCGCGGCACGTCTAGACCCCACATGAAGCCCATATACCAAATTTCATTAAAATTGATCCATGGCAACCAAGGAAAGTGCCGCGTTCGGCGGAAGGACTGATTTTGGTTTATTATTTTTAATACCTAATTAACCATTGGAATCGAGCAAGAAAAACAATTTTAACACCCTCTCAAAATTTGATGGTTCACGTTTCATCTACATTGAACGTAGAATCCGAAAAGCGAATTTTAAAAAATCCGTCCGCGGCACTTTTCCTACCTTGGAACGATTTTGCTGAAATTTGGTATATGGGCTCCATTAGGGGTCTAGTTGTTTGGTTGATGTGAGTCACTTCTAAGGGGTGGAAAATAAGGGTTGACATTTTCAAAAGTGCCCTAGCTCGAAAATTCTCGAAATAAAAGTATTGTTTTTTCGCCAATTTAAAATAGTATTGAATTTTTAGAATCGATTTAGACCACCCGGAGCTCTGTAGGACAAAACCGTTCGCTTCTTGAGAAGAAGGGTTCGACTTACGATATATCAGAATCGCGAGTGTGAATCACCGAAGAGGCCTTATCTCCGTTGAAATGTTAGCTAACCAAACTGCGATCGTTGTTAGTTTCTTCGAGTTGCACTCAGTTTTGCGTCCTTAGCAACCAGTATTATAATTCCCATATGAAGGAACACCAACCCCTATTTCTTCGAATTGAGTATGAAGCGCTAATTTATTCCAAATAAACTCGATTGTGAAGCAGGTATGTCGTATTTAGTAGCCAACCGATAGTTGGTTACCTATGGTTGGTAAAAAAAATACTTAGTGACAATGACAAAGCTGTGTTCTTTGCAGACGAGTGATGTATATTGAAAAATAATAAACCTTCGTGATAATTAGTAGCGTTTTTTTTTTTAATTCAATTTTTGGTTGAAACGTAAACCATCAAATTTTGAGGGGTGTTGAATACATTTTTCCCTTGCTCGGTTGAAAATAACCTTTATTGTAAATACTTAATAAACCAAAAAACGTCTGCCAAGTGGGTGTGGCCCATAGCTTCCTCCTATCCATAACTCGAGTGTATTGTTAGGCATCTTCAATTAGATTAAAGTTTGTGTTTTTTGTCAACAGGTGTTGATGTGCTTCTGATTTAAAAAATGAATCCTTTTGTATTGTGTAATTCCAAGAGCGAACTAGTAATTTTTTTAGTGTAAATATACCTTCTTTCTGAATCCTATTTCTGATCTCCACTTTGCTAACGTAACAGTTATATCAGAAGTGGGATTCAGAAATTATGCGTAGTAGTTAATCTCAAAACATCAATCTCTTAGTTCCTTTTACCTACTCTCAGGGGATCATCTACACCGTAATCCGCATATCTCTGAACATTGTTGGAAAATGTATGAATTATGGGTGATAAAAAATTTCACATTTGTGTATGCGCGTAAAATGTATGAGCGCAATTAGGGGCCATGATTTTCTTAGGGGACCATTTCCAGGTGGGCGTCGGTGGTCTAGTGGACAGTGTACCGGACTGCGGTGATAAGATGAGGACCGTCTAGCGGGGACGCGCGTTCGAGTCTGGTCGTCGCAGAAAGTTTTCTGTCTATTAGACGATCGGCAATCTCTCGTTCCAACCCAGGTGATGTTTGGGAAGCCATGAGCGAAATCATCAGAACAAATTCTGATCTCCCCTTAGGGAGACAGCTGATGACGTCCGCGACGCCAAGAATGGCAGTCGGACGAAAATTCAACCTGAAATGGTTGCTTACTTTACTTTACTTTTACTTTACCATTTCCACCCCAACTCGCATAATTCCTGAAAATTTCATCGAAATCAGATGAGAAGTGTAGAAGTTATGGCTGTAACAAGGAAATAAACGTTTGCGCATGCCAAGGACTACTAAATTTCACGTTTGTGTATGCGCGTAAAATATATGTGATGATTTTCTTAGGGGACCATCTACACGCCAACCCGCATAATCCCTGAAAATTTCATTGAAATCGGGTGAGAATTGTAGAGTTTATGGCTGTGGCAAAGAATTCATGACAGACAGACAGACACGGAACCGAAATTCTTCAGGAAGGTCTAAATCGTAAAACGCAAGTGGAAATTTTGATTTTGGAGAACATTTTTTTTTTTTAATCTTGAAAAGTGAAAACAAAGCTTCCGCTACCTTGGTAAGCTCGGAAGCAATAGCTCTCTATATTATTTTAAATTATAATATAATTTAATAATACAATGACAAGTTGAAATTCGCTAACTATATTGCATTTTTAATTTCCTCCTGCTGTTTGATGGTATACGAAAGCCGCTGTTTAATTGGTTACCAATTAACTCGATAGGGCCGAGCTTCATGTACTTGTATGTTTGTCAGTTTTCCGTGAAATAATTGTATTCATTCAGTATCGCCCAACTGGATAAGGTGAGACCTGCGATATCTTTGTGTTATTTCCGTCAAACTCGTGTCTGTAATTGTGGTAAGCAGGTTAGTATATTTAATAGTGCAAGGCTTCTTTCAATAAAATCATTCGACAGAATCATCACCGTGTTGGTTTTTATATTTTAAACAAATATCTCATACTAAGTCAAAATTTCAAGAAAGTTTTCCAACAAGAATACAAAAACCGAATTTCGGCGAAGGAATTTATATTTTCATCCAGAATTTAATTTTCTGTTATTCGACCTTCCTGAATAATAAGTACGCAAATGTATAATCCTTTCACAGTTACCATTCATATTATTCTAAAGTTTCCATGAAAATTCGAAGGAGCTTCTAGAAATTGTTTGTTTTATACCATAGAAGATTCCTCACAAATCTGATCATAAAATTCGGGAGGAAGAGGTAAAAAGGTAGGTAGGTATTAAAGATTGAAGTTATGATTAGCCGAAAGGAATTGATCATCTCGACAATCGTTGTGTGGATGTGGGGAAGCTATGTGCCACAATCGGTCTTTTACTGTATGACGGTGACTCGTCGATCACCATTTCTGGAGTCCATTCAATGAGATTTATACAGGGTCTCTACACTATTAAGTTGAACATAACTTCAGGATTCGACTGTACAATGTATTCTCAGCAAAAAATGTATCATAATAATTTTCTCTTAACCCGCTTTATCTATATGACACCTTTTTTTTTCAATTCGAAGTTGTTTTTTTTCGCGTTTTTGACCTTACGTCGTTAAAACTGTCATAACTCTTGTTATTTACCAAGTAAATCAAAATGTGAAAATTTTTTCAAAAGTTATATTTTTTCTTTTCGAAGTTTCCACTTCAAACGCCTGCCCATTCAGATAGGCAGGCGCAAAAAACATGCTCAAATTGTCAGCTTTCCAACGGTTTATCAAATTTTCTTCTTAAAATTCGAATAGGAAGGGTAGTATATCGAACTTGAATGCTGGAAAACGTGAGCTTTACTACAAAATCGAATGTTTTACGTGGCGTATGCGACTGCCAGAGAAAGGATTTTTTTTTGCAGAAAACCTTCGTTAAGTAAGTAAGTTATAAGTATTATTCGTAGATATGGTAGTGAGCATAAAGTAATACCTTTCTATACAATAAAAATATCAATCTAGAAAGTTGATGTTTTAATTGAGTAGGTAGGTTTTACTTACACTGAGTAGCTTACACTAGGTAGCTTGGGAATTTAACGCTCTTTCCAACGGTATCCTCAAATTTTAATTTACTTGGTGAATAACAGGTATTATGAAAGTTTTAATGAAGAAAAGTCTAAAACGCTAAAATACATTTTTTCTCCGGAATACCTTGTAAACCCTGAAGTTATGCCTAACTTAAGTGAAAACTTTCGGACCTTTGTAATTTTGTGGTAAGTTGCGACACCTTTATTAAAACGCTTGCATACGAGTCTGCAACACATTGAAACATTTCCATGCCCCCCCCCCCTCCCATCCCGACACATGAACTACATACCTCCCATAAACACAGAAAAACAAAAAAGAAAAATATATTTATTTATTTTACAAAAATAACATTGTTTTATTCTTCCATTGGTTCAACTTCATCTGTCGCGGTAACACTGAATAATGGGCGGTGATGAGAAAAGAATGAAAGCTGGGAGCTCGATTTTCGCCTCAGCTGATCTGGGAGCTCGATTTTCGACTCAGCTGATCTGGGAGCTCGATTTTCGACTCAGCTGATCTGGGAGCTCGATTTTCGACTCAGCTGATCTGGGAGCTCGATTTTCGACTCAGCTGATCTGGGAGCTCGATTTTCGACTCAGCTGATCTGGGAGCTCGATTTTTTGGCTCAGCTGATCTGGGAGCTCAATTTTCGACTCAGCTGATCTGGTAATATCAAACTGTAAAGTACCTACCTAACTGTAAAGTACCTACCTGTGAAGTACCTAACAACTTCACTTGTGATGGTCATAATCATCATTGTGGCGACTTGGGACAAATTTCGTTAGCAATTTTCGTTAGCAAATTTCGTTAGCAATTAATTTCGTGACGATTTTTTTTTATGTGCCATATGAAAGACATGAAAATGTCAAAAATCTGTTTACTAGTTTTCGAGCACTCCGAGCATGAAAAAGTCATGGAGAACTCAAAATGATGAAACCTCTTTGTAAGTACTTATCTACTTTGTAGATGTGTGATCATCTTTCGGATGTCTAAACTACCCAACCTTCCCGGTAATTGATTTAAAAACTGAACCACAGACTGGTATTGTGAGGCACAATAAAAAGTGTACGATAAATTTCCATTGAATCGGATGGAACCGACGTTGGAGTTAGTGGTTAAGTTAAGTTTTTTCACGAATCTATCAAACATTGGTCTTCTTCTCACTCGCTGCTTGATAATTTCAGGTCACCATGGGTTTAAAAGGCATAGGATCAATTTCTTGGCTTTGTGTGTCATGTTCACGGCAACGGTAGCATCTTCAGTGAGTACTTCCCACACGATTATTCCATAATATTTATTATAACTGAATTCAATCCATCGGTCAGAAGCAGATATCTTAAATAAGAAAATGAGATCAAATATTATTATGATTAAATTTGAATCCATTTTCAGAAAGCTTCCATCCAATATGATCCACTAATTAAGATACCTTCAGTGGAATATGAAATACATGACACGACCGCACTCAGAACAGCTTACATTTATTGTCCATAAATATGAATCACATCAAAATTCTCAGCATGTGGTCTACGGTAAGTTTTTTGATTTTAATGAAAATAACGTATTATTCAAGTAGATATGAACATGTAGTCCTCTAACGCAGTAAATGTTATTGTAAATGACACCACGTGCGACAACCACTCTCTTACTCCGTGGGGTGTTTGAGAGAGGTACTTATATTGTTTCTTATTGGAAATTTCCTTAAATTTGCTTACCACCGTAATCTACGAAAGAACTTTTTGCTTCCAAGTCTACCAAGGTAGAGGAAGCTTTGTTTTCACTTTTCAAAGTTGAGAAAAAAGTTATCCAAAATCAAAATTTCCACTCTCGTTTTACGTTTCAATCCTTCCTGAACAATTTTGGTTCCGTGTCTGTCTGTCTGTGTGTCTGTCATGAAATTCTTGTCACGGCCATAACTTTTACAATTCTCATCCGATTTCGATAAAATTTTCAGGGATTGTGCGGGTTGGCGAGTAAATGGTCCCCCATGAAAATCACCACCTTCGGACTGATAGTAGCCGCTGCGCATGCGCAGACGTGAAATCCTTGCCTCAGCCATAACTTCTACATTTTTCATCCGATATCGATGACTTTTTCGGGGATTGTGCGGGTTGGGGTGAAAATGGTCCTCCATGAAAATCATAGCCTCCAGACTGATAGTAGCCACTTGCGCATGCGCAAAAGTATATTTCCTTACAGCCATAACTTCTACATTTTCCAACAATATTCCGAGATTGTGCCGGTTGACGTGTAGAGTCCTCTATGGCCTTATGAGGGAAGTGGAAGGTACTTAGAGATTGATGTTTGAGATCAACTACTATGCATTGGATCTTCTATACAATCGGGTTATGGATACGAGGAAGCTACGTGCCACACCCACTTGAAAAACTTTTTTCATTCGTTTTTCGGATGCTGTCCATCTTTCATATTTTTCCAAACAATGAAAATGCGTGTTTAGGCCGAGTTTGAGCCTCTCACTCAAAACATCACATTAAAAGAAATGAAGAGACAGGAATTCGAAGGAAATGTAATCAGCTTCAATCTAAAACATCAATCATAGCTGTAACTCATCATGTTATTTTTCTCAAAAATGAATAGAAACTAGAAAAGATCAAACCTTGATTTGGTGAAAATCTAAGAAAAATCATCAAAACAATAAGCATTGATATGTATTTTGGAAAAATGGAACAATTTCAATAAAAGTGCATAATTTGATGAATATTTGATTATATATGTTATTACCCACCTATCAAATAATTACCTAGGTAGTACTTAAGAGAAGGTACACGAGGGCCCCTGAGTGAGTCATCACAACAGCAAGAGAGTGAGGTAAGAGGGAACACCTCAAAGTGACATCACCCTTCCACCACTCTGTCCCCTGAGAAAATACTTAGAGTACTTATATAAGCTCACTCAGGGGTGCTACAGTATGCAGTCTACTCCACTCGATTGACTTGATTATTTCTCATCGCCTTTGCCTTATTCCGACAAGCTAAAGTATGTGCAGAGACCCCGGTATGCCCTAACAGGCGCCAACCTCTGCAGCTTCTATACGTTAGAGCTCTCCTCGAATAAAACTGAGCTCACTAGGTAAATTTTCCATAGATCAACGGTCAGGCTAACGACGCCGGAGAAGATGAGTAGAAATCTCTCTGTACTACACTCGTCAGTCAGTCTAACAACGCCGGAGTGCCTGTACATGAATATAGGTTAGGGACAATCTCTCGCCATTGAGTAGGGGAGCTATAGGAAACGCATCAAGAAGGTCATCTTCTTCAGTCGACAAAACACCGACATATTACTGATTTTTTGATTTATTTCCTCTCATTCCTAATTAGGAACATAGGGCCTCTATAAATGTACGCCAGGCATTTCTGTCCTGTGCCAAAACCTTTACTTCTTGCCACGTTTTGCCGACCCGCCTTAATTCCCCCTCGACCGAACGCCTCCAACTTAATCGAGGTCTACCTCTTCGCCTATAGCCCTGAGGATTCCAGTCCAAAGCCTGACGCTCCACCGCACCCTCCTCTTTCCTCAAAGTGTGGCCGATCAACTCCATTTCCGTCTTTTTATCTCCTTGGAGATAGGCTTTTGGTCGGTTCGCGCCCACAAAAATTTCGTTGGAAATCGCTTCGGGCCACCACACACCAAGTATCCGCCGCAAGCAGCGATTGGTGAAGGATTGCAACTTCTGCGTCAGGGCCCTGGTTACCCTCCACGTCTCACATCCATAGAGAAGCACTGATTTTACATTACTATTGAACAGTCGTAGCTTGGTTCTAACTGATATGCTCCTGTTTCTCCATAATGCGTACAGTTGCACAAATGATCCATTAGCTTTACGTATTCTGCTTTTAACATCTTCATCAGAACCTCCATGGATGTCGACATTGCTTCCCAGATACTGGAAACAATCCACTCTGTCTATGGGCTGCCCGTTCACTCCGAACAAGTCATCTCGTGCGACGTTTTATTCTCATGTCTTTGGTCTTACGGACGTTTATGGTGAGGCCTGCAATAGAAGAGTAATGACTGAGCGTTTCAATTTTCCTTGCATATCATGAAGTCTGTGCGTGAGAAGGGAAACGTCATCAGCTTACTCGAGATCCTCCAGACGGTCGTGAAGACCCCCACTGGATTCCTCTTTTTTGTCTCCCTAGTGATTTGTGCATAAGCAAGTCGAGAACAACTAGGAAGAGTGTGGGGTGAAAGAATGCAACCCTGCTTGCATCCAGCGCTGATGGGTATTGGCGAGGAGAAGGAACCATTATGGATAACCTGGCAAGTATATCCGTTATACAAACTTTGGATGAGTCTCAGTATTTTGATGTGGATGCCATACGACTGAAGGGTTTTCCACAAGAAATCTCTATTTATTGAGTCAAAGGCCTTCTGGAAAGTCGATAAAAACTGCGTATAAGGGACTCTGCCATTCAGCACTTTGCTCCAGGATTATACGGAGTGTAGTAAAAGTAAGTAAAGTAAAGTAAGCAACCATTTCAGGTTGAATTTTCGTCCGACTGCCATTCTTGGAGTCGCGGACGTCATCAGCTGTCTCCCTAAGGGGAGATCAGAATTTGTTCTGATGATTTCGCTCATGGCTTCCCAAACATCACCGCCCTGGGTTGGAACGAGAGATTGCCGATATTCTAATAGACAAAAAACTTTCTGCGACGACCAGACTCGAACGCGCGTCCCCGCTAGACGGTTCTCATCTTATCACCGTAGTCGGGTACACTGTCCACTAGACCACCGACGCCCACCATACGGAAGTGTGACGGCATATACGGAGTGTGTTGATCAGATCAACACAACTCCTGTGCTTCCTGAAACCAGCCTGCTCCTTTCTTAGCGACCCCTCAATGTGCCCTTTAATTCTATCCAGAATAATCTTGGCCATAACTTTGCTCGCCATAGTTATCACAGACAGTGAGGTCTCCTTTCTTGGGGAGCTTTATAATGAGACCCTTCTTCCAATCATCTGGTACGATTTCCTCTTCCCAAATTCACCTAAGAATGGGCTGCAAAAGGCGTGCTGTTGTAACACAATCAGCTTTGAGAGCTTCTGGTGGGATGTCATCAATGCCTGGAGGACTTGCCACTTTTCAATCCCCCTATAGCTCTTTCTATTTCATCTTCAGATGGTGGATCCACTCTTATCTGACTGTCCAGGTTTGGGATAAGGCCTTGTATACCCTGGAACAACTCGTCATTCACGCTTTCTCCGGGGGGTGGGTTGAACACCTCCCCCAAAATGCTCTTCCCATCTGTGAAGCTGTTTGTCAACAGATGTGAGCAGCTCCCCCGTTTTGCTCTTAACCGGCTGGTTTCTTCGAAAACCTCTTTTGGAAAGCTGCTTTGTAATTTTGTACAGCGTTTTGGAATCTCCTACTCGTGCTGCTTCCTCAGCTTTCTTTGCTTGGCCATCCACCCATCTCCTCCTGTCTCGTCGTACACTCTTCTTAACATCTTTGTCAATTCTATTATATTCAGTCTGTGCATTCATCTTTTGTAGCCTGGTACGACTCATGTTGATAATGGCCTTCTTCTCTTTCCGTTTCTCTATGGACTCCCAGGTTTCTATCGACATCCAATCCTTCTTTCGGGAATCTTGGAACCTCAGAACGGTTTTCACAAGTTTGCCTCATGACATCTGCAATTCCATCCCATATTATATTACATATTACTGCTATTGATCATTTTCGTATTAAACTGAATCTTAGCAGTTTTACCTTTTAACCTTCGTCCGGGCGCACTGGTGGCAGATTGACCTTTTTACGTTTGTGGTCGCAGTTCTGCTCATAGGCACTGGGGGCGGATGGAAGGGGTTTGCATTCTTAGAAAAAGTCGGAATAATTCCCTCTAGAATGCGTTGAAAGTTTGGCGATCCTGATGCTCCATACGTTTCAGTTGAGCTCCAAAGTCAAAAGGGCTCCATGAGCGGCTAATTTGCGGCCGACACGCCCCACTGTGATATTCGTTATTTACACCTTTAACAGCCAAGTAAGTGAATTTTTCTCGCATTATTATTCATTATTCCATAATTTCCATAATTCTCAGGAGTGCTTGTTATCCTTACAACCCACCTTTTACAACCCTGATAAGTCATTTTTCTCCCTCATACCATACGAAAAACGTTGTAGTATGTGATGATTATTTGTTTTCCCGGCCCGTGAGATTTTCTTTCTGTTAGTAAATTTGAATTGCTGCACTACTTGCTCAGTTGGAAGAAGAAGAATTGAGCATGCCACTAAAGAAGTCTTCATACCGCCATACATAGAAATATTGCTTCGTACATCGAAATAAGCTACAACTTTTTATTTCATTCAAAAAGTTTTGTAGATTAGAAGGAGACTGAATTTGGACATATTATGTTGAGGAGTAGTTTTTCCTCATCTGACTTGTAATTTGATAACCCATTTTTTCAAAGTTATTGTACAATGGGCTAAATAAATTTTTTTTGGCACTGAAGTTATATTAATTTTTTATTATATGTTTGAAATACTATCGTGAAACCCTGGGGGCACAAATACGATGAAAAAGCCATAAAATGACGAAAAAACTGCAGAGGACGTAGGCGCGGCCAACTTGCTGCCCACGCGCCTGCTATTGTGACCACCTAATAGCGTGCCCGGACCAAGGTTATTATACAATTTATTGACAGAAATTCAATAAAGGGGAGAGGAAACCAAATTGAACAAACTAAATATGCTAATTCTATCACACATTATTTCGTGGATCGTTCTACCCAGTCGGGGTCATAGTAAGAAAGGAGAGGGGAACTTCGTCAAAGTACCTACACATTCTAGGAAAGAGCATGATGCCCACGAAATGCATAACAAGGATGAAGTGTGCATAGGATCGAGAACTTCAGCTTTGCTTTCTAGTAGGTAAATAACCTTTTCTTGCCCTTAATACGATCTACAGGGGTACCTGAAGGGCAGCCCCCCCCCCCCCATCATGGGCATGAGTCGTTGCTCACTGAAGAACAATTGCCAACCGCAGGTGTTTTCTCCTGTCCGAACCGATTTTGAACCTGGTGGGTACATCCTTAAACAATGATATCATACACAGCTTTAAACCATAGTTCTCCTCTCCCGAGATGTCGCCAAAATGATATGACATCCATTTAAAGCAACAGGAACAACTAGAGCATGTCTAATGGCCTGAACTGATTTTTCTATGAGCTTAGAATTGGAGAATGTTCTGGTAGTTGGAGAAGATGTTGACTTGCTGGTATCACTCCATCGGATCTGTAGAGATTGATTTCTTCCAAGTAGGTGGCAGAGGTGGAACATAACATGAACAATTATCATACACCTGTGGATCTTCCCTTAGAAAGACAGCTGATGACGTCCGCAACACCAGGAATGACAGTCGGACAAAAATCCAACCTAAAATGGTTGTCTACTTTACTTACTTCACTTATCATCCACCTTTGGAGAAATGCACTCTACATAATTATGACTTGAAAAGTTTCTACTTGCCTCAGTGAATTTGATACCACTCAGACCATTTTCCGGCATGGAAGAACAAAATTTCGCAACACACTCAAGAACAACCTGTTCTGGGAACCGCTGGCAAACATTATCTTGAAGCCTGACTCCAACTAGGTGTAATCAAGTGTAAAGGAGACTACAGGGACCAGAGGGTTCACCTACTTAAAAGCAGAGCTAAAGTATTCGATCATAACATACGCACATTTCATTCATGCTATGCATTTTGTGGGCAATCATGCTCGGCTTAGACTACGAGGACGTCTCACCGGCAATAGAGGAGCCATTGATGAAGTTCCGTCCCTCCTTTCAACAGAATACAACGACACGAAATAGTATTTCTTTTATTACCATATTTTGTTAGTTTAACGTGGTTTTTTTCTCCCGTTTATGTAATATCAGCCAATAATTTGGTGATAAATTGAATAAGTACTAAGATCAATATCTTTCACCAAAACATATCATCAAAATGTGCACTATTACTGAAATTTTTCATTGTTTTCCCCAAAATATATCAACGTTTATTTTTTGTCACTAGAGATAGAACGATTGATTCCACAGAGCTGGAATTGTGTCCCATTCGGTGTAGGCGGACCTCTCCATTCACTTCTTGGAAGCGGAAGAGGAGCCCTATCTTCCAGTACCAGTGCTACCTTCTCGCGATCTGCCAGATGGTCTCCTTCCAATGCTGATTGCAGTACTCGACGCCGAAGTCTGAGAGAGACTGTTCTTATAGTGGTCATTTGAAGCTTCGTCCTGACGAAACCAGCAACTATCTACGTTATTGTTTGTTTATTTTTCAATTTTTTCCCCAAATAAGATATTTTATTTCTTCGTTCTGTTCGTTTTTTTTTATAAAAACTACGATGGCTGCGGTATATGAATAAGTTTTCAAATTGAAGCTGATTACATTCGGAGTGGACAAATTTCATGATTTCTAGCGCATGACAAAGGGTTT
>CM019178.2:34749608-34825847 GCA_009739505.2 Apolygus lucorum
CAAAACACCCTAGCTCGTCAACAACAAAAAATTGTGCCGAAATGAAATAGAATTGAATACCTCCCGAGGCCGAATCGAGTTGGACCAACCGTTCGCTCCCTATAAAGACTTGAGGGTTGGACTTACAATAATTCAGAAACAAGAATGTGAATCGTAAAAGACTGTTCACTGACACAAATTGGACTAATATCCGTTAAAATTTTTGTTGATCGAAAGCAATCATTGTACGTTTCTTTGAATAGAGTTTTGTGTTGTGCCTGATTGTGCTTTCATAGCAACCGAGAATCATATTTCGTTATGAAGGGACCCAAAACTTTCAGATAGCGATGTTATTGCTTGTAGGAGGTTATTGTGTTATTGCTGGGGAAGCCGCGTTCTCAGCAGACGGGTAAACTATGCAGTAAAATAGTAAGCCATTGTGTAATAATTTGTAGCGTTTTCCTCTCTAAACATGAATTTTCATCTGCCCCTTGCTTTTCTAACAAATTTTCAATGATGTTTTGCTATCATATCATCTACTGAAAAATTTATGAGCTTCACGGTAAAAACATCTTTCATTTGTCTTTCATCGGTCTTTTAAAACTGTATATTAGAGAATTGTTGAGAAAAAAAATTCTGTTTGAAATTGGGAAAACTTCTTCACGAAATAAGCGTTTTGGTAAGGCGGTGGTGAAAATTTTACGTCATTTTCCTTGCTGAATCAAATGACCACATTCCAAGACTTACAAATGATTTAAAAGAAAGAAATGGGATGGGTAGCCTGATTCCCTAACGCGCAGGTTGAAGGCTAATAGCTAATATAACATACAATTTGCAAGATCAGATATGACGTGTGTATTTTTATACATATACATATTATTTCACAGGAAGGGATCCTCGGAATTACTTTCAAAGCCCTTTACATAAATTCAACCAACCCGAGTACAACCGAATTGTGTGAAGTTGTTTGGAACAGTAAAATTCAGCATACACTAATGTTCTTCAACCTGAATTGCGAATTGTTTGGTACGTCAAAGAGGTTGAAGACGCACAAGAACATCTCAAACGGCTCATCGTAGAAGAAAAACGGCTGACTCGATATATACCCGAAGAAGTACTAGTTAAATAAATCTAATAAGTTAATGTGAATCTTCCGGCTTCAAGTCCCATTAATTACGTTGGACTTACGGCACTGATCACGAGGCAATTTCGTGGGCGAATTACACGTTTCTTTTTGAACCTTCATACAATCAGTGAGTGAAACTATTTTCTAAAGATGTTTGAAATATCTGACGTAAGCTTCATGGTAATTTTCTGTTTAGAATACTAGAAAAAGTCAGGAAAAAATTGCTGCAATCTTGAATTCAAATTAATATTGAGCACAAGCAGGCATAGCAATTTATGGTAAAAGACACCTCCTGACCAAAAAAACCGTGGAATTTCCTCGAAATTGAAAACAGGTTATCAGGATAAAATGTGAGAGGAAACATTTTCAAAACTCCCTAGCTCGAAAACTTTCAGTGTACAGCTCTTTTTCTTTTGTTAGTTTGAAATTTTCCAGCTTTTAAGAATTTGCTAATGAGGGCAATTAATTACCTTAATAATTAATGTCCCTTGGCTTTTTATCGTCATTTTAAGATATGGTTCAGTTTTTAGAAACGAATCAAACGAACCAGACGATTAACAATCATTCATTGAGAAATTATTGTGAAATTTATCAGACCCACGATTACTAGTATCCCAGCGTGCTCGAGAGGATCCAACCCTCCTCAGTCTCCATGATTTCATGGTGATGGCGCTAGATATGTTATGTTCACTAAATTAGGAAATTTAAACTAAATTACGCTGAGTGAACAGTTTTGTTGTGTATGAGGGAGGTAAATAAAAATCGAATTTTTATCGCTTACCAACTGGTTCAAATTGACCTATGTTTATCTTGTGGGGCATCCCCTGGAATGCATGCATTACTAAACGATATATTCGGTTGTAAAACTTTTCGCGGATTTTGATTGGGTATTCCAGGACTCACCTATTGAAATAAGTTACCCAATATTAAGACGCTACGAAGGTTGTCTCATATTTAAAACGCTGCAAATTATTTCACAAAGGTTTATTATTTTTCTATGCAGATCACTCGTCTGCAAAGAACACGGATCGCTATTCTTACCACCAACCAACTTGAAGAAAAACATAAATCGCATTTCGGTCAGCTAAAATTTGAATGGAGATCAGGCCTGTTTTGCGATTCACACTCGTGTTTCTGTTTTTCGTAAGTCCAACCCCTAAATTCTTGTTGGGAGCGAACGGTTTGTTCTACAGGGCTCCGCGTGGTCTCAAAAAATTCTAAAAATTCTATACAATCTTAAATTGATGAAAAAACAATACCTTTATATCAAAATTTTTTGAGTTAAGGCGTTTTCAAAATTGCAAACCTTATTTTTCAACCCTTAGAAGTAACTTATATCAACCAAAATCTTCGGGGCAATTAGACCCTAAATGGAGGCTACATACCTAATCTGTAATCGTGGCATAATCTCCAACTGCCATCAGCTTTTGGTACTCTCACACATGAGACATGACATGTGATGCATAGTCAGAAACAGAAATACGGATTATCCCTTTGTCAATCATTTCGTTGATTTTACCTTGTGCCCAGATGAACATATCTCTTGACAAACGATAGGGCTTGCTTTTAATGATAGGTGCATGTGAATCAAGTCAAAGTTTACTAATGGAACTCTTGCTGGGGCCAGCAGGAGATTTCCAACGTCAACTATGATTTTTGGATTGGTGTCAATGTCGTGTTCCAATACCTCATTCTAATGTCTTCTGTATCTGCATCAATTCAAATCCCAATTTTTGTAATGAAGGTAATCCTAGAATCATGTAATATGGTAGAGAGGAAACTAGAAAAGCCTTTGTTACTATTTCAGTTCGGTCTACCATCACTTTAGCTGTTATGATCTCAGAAACATTCTGATGTGATCCATTAAAACCCCGCAATACACTCTTTGTCTTCAAAGTCTGCCAACCACCCATTTTTGCAATTTCGGATTTGATGAGATCCACTGAAGCCCTAGTGTCAAACAATGCTACTACCTTAATCCCATTTAACAATATTGGTTTCTTTATAATCTGCGAAAAATTGATATTCCCACAGTAGTACGAAAAACTGTTGAGATCAAGAAATGAGACACATGCGCAATCTGTAGTTTCTTTTTCGTTGATGTCTGCATCATTTCCCTTACTTTCCTTTATCAGCTTAGGACTGGGTTTCTGAAGAGCGATACGAAGTTGTTCTTCTGAGGTGTTATCGACCATGGATAACTAATCCTGCATTGACTCAGGAAGGCCCAGAACCAACATTGTGCTCATAGCTCTACATGAAATCTTACCATAAGCCAGATTCAATAAGATTTTCTTATCATGGTAGTATTCCATAAGGGAACCACCCTTGTATCGTTTTTCATCGGCAATTTTGGCCAAATAGACAGGATTTTGATTGAAAGCATTCAAAAAAGCTTCCTTTCAAGAGAGCCATTTCCTTTCAGGGCCCTCCGATAGAAAACTGAAAAACCATTTTTCAGCAACACTATTCGGTTCGAAGTTCGAAACCAAATATACGATCTTCAAGTTGTCCACTAATTAATAACACTCACCCTCTCGTACGAGGACATCCAAATAGTGGGGTCGTAATTAGTACCGCTGAATCTAGGTATTTTCATTTCCGATGATGGAGCACAGAGCTCACTTAGAGCATGACTGACCGACGAAGTTACATTCCGCATTATTTGCTCCCCCATCTCGTTATTTTGTTGAATAAAACGATTGAAAATGGAAAAATCCATCGAATTATCGAAACCCGTACTTGTCCCGGTGTGATTAAACATGATACCGACCGCGCCAAAATGTAATGTTCCACAGAATTTATGAGAATATAACTTAAATAGTATTTTCTGTAAGAAGAACACGGACACATTTCAAGGTAGAAATTAATCTTTCTTTATTCTATTCAAACAAACACTTATCATCACACATGAATTTATCTTAGTTGTTATGGGGTTAGAGAGTTAATGATGTTGGGTCTCATTACAATCATCATTTTCATCTTCGCTGCGGATCGACGTAATTAATTGAAACTAAAGTAAAATTTTGAGTTGATATTATCCGGTTATAATCATAATATGATTATATATATAATCATAATTGATTAATTATAATCATCATAATTAAACGTAATTAATTGAAACTAAAGTAAAATTTTGAGTTGATATTATCCGGTTATAATCATAATATGATTATATATATAATCATAATATGATTATAACCGGATAATATCAACTCAAAATTTTACTTTAGTTTCAATTAATTACGTCGATCCGCAGCGAAGATGAAAATGATGATTGTAATGAGACCCAACATCATCAAAGTAACATCAAAGTAAAATTTTGAGTTGATATTATCCGGTTATAATCATAATATGATTATATATATAATCATAATATGATTATAACCGGATAATATCAACTCAAAATTTTACTTTAGTTTCAATTAATTACGTCGATCCGCAGCGACGATGAAAATGATGATTGTAATGAGACCCAACATCATTGACTCGCTAACCCCATAACAACTGATGATAAATTCATGTGTTATGATAAGTGTTTGTTTGAATAGAATAAATGACACGGCTATGTAATGATTCAAATTGTAAAATTCAACTCACAGCTATGTAATAATCTAGAGTGGGTCCTTTTTGAAATTAAAGTGACAAAAGAGTACAACTTGATAGTAAAATTTTAAAATTTTTCAAGAAAACTGAGAGGAAACTCTGTGAAATCAGGATAATGCAATTGCGATTATTTATTTATTTATCCACACTCGTACCTGATTGGTTGGTATACTCGTTGGTAACATGAAAATAGAATATTATGGTCATTACTGAGTGAGTAGCACTTTGTAGAATCTAGGCAGTGAGATGTTGGAATCTGGTAGCATTATTTCACCTCCACCCTAACCACATAGAAGCATATTGTTAGTATACTATCTCAATCAATGCCTGAAACTATTATAGTAAAGAACAACCGTCTTTGTCTGTAAGGATTCAAGTTCAGGAGGAATAATAGTTTAATTAAATACACGAGTTTAATTTTGTTTGTAAAATATTTATTTTGGGGTGATTAACTGATATGGTCATTAATCCCTGGTGTGTATAAACTCTCTGATGGACTCCCTGCTCATGTGTTTGAAGGGTCTGACTGACACGCAGCAACTGTAAGTTGTTTTTCAGACACATGATGGGTTGATTAATATATTTTTCCTCAAACCAACATTTTATTAGTTAACAAAGTAATTAGACTTACCTACTCCCAAGTATTCTATGGGGTCTCAAGGAGTCTAATTTGAACACAATTTCAAAAACTATGATCTACGATACCCAACATGCAAATTCGAGTACCCCCCCCCCCCCCCCCATGATCTTGCAACGTGCCAGTCTAGGTAAGTGATCCGCAGAAGTTTACATCCGCGTTCAAGGTTGAAACACAAAAAAACCACGAAATTTCACGTTTCTGGTGTCCTGGCACCATGGTGACACCACTAATTTGTTCTATGGTGGTACAAAGAATACTTAATCATGAAAATCCAGAGCTATATTGATAGTGTCCCCTCAATTTCATACCTTGGGTGCAATTATGAACTACAAAGGAACCGAAATATTAAAAAATCGGATATTTTGTGAACATTTTCCCCCCCCCCACTCGTTCCCTCCCTATGCTAATGTCGATATTCTGTTGGAATAAAGTGAACTCGGAGGTCATTTGAACAAAAATGAATTCCGCAAATCGGTTGGAAATTGAGGCCTGGTCAGGGTGCACGAAAATTATGCCCGAAAACGTACGTTTTTTGCTTGATTGTGTATAAATTGTCTGAGGGACCCGGTGATTTTATGAAACTAGGGAACAAAGTACTTTTCGCGGAGGTTAGATCACAGCTGAAGGTATGAAATGGAACGTTCCATAAAGAGGGGACAGGTTCTGAGCGCCTGGGATATTCTAGATACTCACTGCTGTCAACATACCTACTTCGTTGGAATTTCCCTCGTGTCTGTTTGACAGTTCATTCACACCAGGGGTTACTTAAAGCCAAAAAAAGTTAATAATATTTTTTAATATTAAGGCAATGATTTCAAAAATTGGGAAAGTTCACGTAGAAAACAGAATATTTTTTCAACAGTGATCCAGATCTCTTGGCACATCAATGGGTGAGTGGAAGAAGCAATACATTCTTTTGTGAGGTGGCGGAAAGTCAGCTGGCAATTAGCGGTGGCAGTTGGAACTTCATGAAGAAACCATGAGTGAGGCAGCTAAGTAAGTCCTATCCGAAGTCTATTCAAAATCTCTTCTTCCCTTCTAGAATAGGCTTTGGCCACATCAGTAAATCTTCCAGTCCTTCTTGCAATGCATAAATCTTGGAGTCAGAGCAATGCGAGGGTTCAATTTTCAGAAAAACAAATTTTTAACCCGATTCTAACTTACAATAGGTTTGATTGCAATAAAAACGTAATACTCCTAATCTCCTTAACCGTTTACATTGGTACATTTTTCATTTTCAAACTTTTTCCATACCTATTCGAATATATTGTTGATGGCAATGTTTAGGGTTTCTTATAAATGTCATAGCCTGAGTCGGTCTGTCTGATGATATTTTCATGGTTGATGTGGGTCTGTTATACAAACAACAGCCTGTACGCAAACTCTAACATGATTTTATTTACGATATGATAGCTTGATTCTGCTCGAACTCACAATGTGAGTCATGTCATGGAAGTTTGAGGCTGAGTTTTCTCAGTCAACGTTGATCAATGAAACCTCGTTTCATATTTCTCGATTTGTAAGAGAGAATGAATATCCATCCAGTTTGCTCAAAAAATGAATAGAATATACCTTTTCTCAAGCCTGTCGATCCCATCAAAGTCTCAACTTATCCCAACTTATGATGAATGATCCATACCACATAACACCTCAGTAAGAGAAGTTCTCACTATCAGTCACTATCAGTTAATAAATAGCTTACATAATACCTTTTTACCGACTAATAGGAGATTGATTGATACGTTGATGACAAGAAAATAAAATTCCAGAAAAAAAACTATGCACAATTTTGAAAGCGCTAGCCAGATGAAGAGGTTGAACTTTTTTCGGCCACCTTCCTCAACTTCATCATGATGGCTGCATGATGACCGCCGGAGTTATTATATTAATAATTATATGTAAGGTGACATAATATGTGAATGAATATTATTCATGTACCTACTTGTGATGAGGGGTGGAAAATGAATAATTATTCATTGGTGTGAATTGAACTAGGCATAACATCTTGTGGGATTCTTTATTCAGTACTTATTTTAATACTTAATCTGGCCAGAGAGTTAGCTGGTCTTCACACTGCCTGAAGCTTTATCAGCCATGACTTTTCATTGAAGGTAATTTTTATTTCTCAGTTGGTTTTTACCGGCGCAGTCGTCTCACTTGATGGTTTACCAAATCGTCGTTTCTCTCGTTGGTTTGACATTGGATCCAAGGTTTCTCTGTGAAGGTAGGTGACCAAGATTAAAATATAGTTGTTTTCCTGGATTGAAATCGTATCTCTGCGGAGGGAGATCACCGATCATATATTTTGCTACGGAATTGAAATTGTATCTAGGGTTTCTCGGCGGAGGTAGATAACCGAAATGAGATTCTGGTACCATCGTTGGATTGAAATCGTATCCAGGGTTTCTCTGCGGAGGTAGATCACCAAAATGAGATTCTGGTACCATCGTTGGATTGAAATCGTATCCAGGGTTTCTCTGCGGAGGTAGATCACCAAAATGAGATTCTGGTACGAACGTTGGATAGAAATTGTACCCAGGGGTTCTCTGAGCAGGTTGAACACCAAAGGTAGGAATTGTGTCTCTCATTGAAGATTGCACATTGTAATTTTGTGCAAAGTTTCTCTCCGGAGGTTGATAACCGTACCGATAACTTGGGAAAATCGTTGGATTGAAATCGTTTCCAGGGAACCTTGCAGGTGGTGCAACGCCGAAGCGGAATTTTGGATCATACCCTTGTCTTCCACTGTATGAAAAGATTTCCTGTCCAGTTGGTATTCTGAACGAATCCTTCAATGAATGTCTCAGATAGTTCGTTGAGTCTTCCAGTCGAACCTACAATGCAAAATAATTTAAAATAAATTTAATCATTCAAGTACCCTTTTCGCAGAGCATGGTAATAAGCTGCTCAAGGGTTCCAATATCATAATATAATACACATATTATATGTATATTATATTAATTATACTATAATATACATATTATGTAGCCGTAACTTGAACTGGATCCCTATGAAGAGCTATAAATACTTATCAACAATGCTTGCCTCACCTTTTCACATTCAATTCGAATGATCAATGAGAACAGGGACAGGATGGTCAGTAACATGGAGGTCATGTCCTCAGCTGTGACAATCGAAAACAAGGAGATTACCGATAAATAATTAAAAGGTAAGTTTATATTGTATTCCAACAAGAAAATGGGTGACCGAAAAACCTGTGAAACACTCAATAAAATTGCTGCAAGTTATCATAATATTTGACAAAGGCGCTATGTCAAAAAACGGAATTTTGAAGGAAAAAAAAAAACGCAAAAATAATCACCACTGTACGACACCTAAAATAATGGTTTTTCAAACTGAACTCTTTAATTTTTCCAAGAAATTTTCAAGCTATATTCGTCAAGGTCAATAACAATTTTGTTGAATTTGAGTTTTTCTGCAATAAAAAAATATAATAAATGTGGGAGATGGAAGGTGGATGGTTTGTGCTTTACGGGGACCCGGAACCCACCCCCCTCCAGCCATAAACAGGGGTAACTTCAGGTACATTTTTCTCGGGTTCTGCTCACCCGATTTTCCTTGTCCTTTCGCCGTTTTGTAGAGCACATTTTCTTGTTCAATTAGAGACTTTTTTTTTAATTCTCAATTTTTCTGTATTTATTTCTGAATTTTAAAAGTCATTTTTTCACTCACTCTTGACTGAGATACCGTCTCACCTGATCCCGTTTTCTAAAGAATATTTTGCGCTCAATTTGTCCATTGGGAACATACCTGCAATTTGAAGAAAACCGCATCGCGCTATCTTTCTTAGTTCCTGAGAAAAAGATACCAGAATACCAAAAAACGTCGTTTTACAGGACGAGAGATTTAGTAAACATATTGTTAAGTAATGTAGTAAAAAATAAACACCCATCGAATAAGCATTAGGTCAATTTAAACCAGTTGGTGAGCGATAAAACACGTATTTTTATTTGTCTTCGTAATAAACAACAAAACTGTCCATTCAATGTACGTAAAGAAACCGAAATATTGAAAAATCGTATTTTTTGAATATTATCCCCCCCATTGGCCCCCTCCCCATGCTAATTTTAATACTCTGGTGAAATAATGTGCAAGTTGGAAGTTATCTGAGTCGAACAAAAAAAGAAACGCTCAATTCGGTTGGAAATTGAGGCCAGGGCAGAGTATACAAGATTATGTCCGAAAACGCACGTTTTTTGAAAATTAATCCCCCATAAGGCTAAAGGGGACGGGGGGGGGGTCTAGTATGATTCTGAGATGAGAGATGACACTAGTGTCGCCCCATACTTTCATCCGGTTTATCTAATTTCAAGAGAACAATATTTTCAAATCTAACCATATGAATGTTATCAGAACAAGTCAATCTTACACGTCATCATCCACATCCAACAGAATATTGTTGCAACAAAAAAAAATTTTTTAAATATTTTTTAAAAGCCTTGTTCAATAGTTTAAGTATGTTTTTAATTAAAAAAATCGGAAACATCCCTTTTTTGGAAACTACCGTTCTATATGTTGGAATTATCACGAAACAAATTGTGTAAAAATTTGAGGCCGAAAGCAAAAAATGAGACCCAAAAACGTGGTCTGAGAAGACTAGACGGAATTTGTAGGGCAACCCCACATTTCCCAGCAGCTATTCCTGCCCCCAGACACCTGTGAACTTCGAGCAACCATTCACCCCAGCTTCTCCAACACGTTATTCACCGTTCAACGATTCCTATACCCGAAGGTAGGAAGAGTTCCCTATGTAATTGTAAATCACTTGTATCAGGTGACTATTTATATTTTGGATGATAGTATTGTTGAGGTACCTACGGTATCTTAATTGTTTCTAACCAAATGAAATTGAAGGCTTACAACGGTTTTAAGTTAGTACTTTATAAATCTGACTCCAATATGCAAAATGCCGGAAATATTTGAGAGAGAAAATATATTTTTGTAACGCAATTTGAAAATTAGAACTGGCAACTTTTTGAATCTTGAAACTTGAATTTTGACTGACTAAATTTCTTGAATTCAACAGGTGTAAAAACACAAAAACAAACTGTAGGAACCGCAACAGCAGTTCCCCTCCAGCAAAAACGATTTTTTTGCGACGGGCAGCCGGAGTAGACGGTAGAGATCTGGTGTCATCAGTACTTGATGCTATTTCCAAATTTTCATCGAGAGTAAATGCTGTCTTGAGGCGATCGACCGATATGGCTGTGTCTTTGCCATTGATGCGAACACAGAAAATCTTCTGACCGCGTTTCGGGACAAGGTATGGGCCATCATATGGAGGTTGAAGCGGGCGTCGAATGGCGTCATCGAGTACAAATATATGGGTAGCAGAAGACAAGTCTTTATGGACAAAGGTGTGCTTGGAACCATGACACGCTTCTGGTACCGAGCGAAGCTGGTCCATGCTCTGAGTCAGGCGACCAACTAGGTTGGCTGGATCATCTGGTTGTAGTGGAAGATACTCTACAAATTTTCCTGGAAGCCTGAGAGTTGTTCCATACAAGAATTCCGCAGCAGAATGCTGTAAATCCTCATTGACTGCTGATCGTCGCCCTACCAGAATAACTGGAAGGATGTCTACCCAGACTACGGTTCCATCGTTCCACCATACCATTCGAATAAGGATGAAAAGAGGTGGTATGAATTCATCGATCTCTCAAGATTCGCGATAACTCTCGAAACATGGAAGACTCAAACTGTCGACCTTGGTCAATGGTTATTCGGAAAAGGCACGCCAAAACAACTGATCTAACCCAAGCAAAACGCTGTAGCGACAGATTCAGCTGTAATGTCGCTAACAAGGATGCATTCAGGCCATCGAGTGGAACGGTTGATGCATGTTACGCAGTAATGATAACCCTGACTAGGCGGAAGAGATCCAACAATGTCCAAATGGATATGAGAAAATCTTTCATCTGGTACCATGAAGGAACCTGGCAGACTAATGTTATGCCGATTAACCTTACTTTTCTGGCACTGGAGACAAGCAAGAACCCAGGTACTGCAGTCCTTGGCCATTGACGGCTACAAGAAACGTGCTTTGAGTAGCTTGCCCGGATGTGCTAAACTATGAATGAGGTTGAATCCAGCTCGTCGAAATGTTGGTGTTATGTATGGACGATCCATGCATGTTGAAGTATCCCAATATATGGGTACATCTGAATCAAACATGCATATTTTAGAGAATTGAAATGAATTGTTTTTAGCAGCTATAAGATCTTGGAGTTCTTCATCACTCTCCTGATCAGTAGCCAATTTCTCTCAATCAATATTCAAAACAGTCTCGACTTCTTCTATGCGTGACAGGGCATCAGCGACCATATTGTCTTAGCCGGAAATGTGTCTTTTTTTATATGTTTTTTATTGCCATTATACATTATATGTATGTAACAATCGTCAATAATAATCAGTTATAAAATCAAACAATAGTAAAAATAGTCCTATAAAAAGTAACACGTCATAAAGTGGGTAATAATGTAAAAAATAATTTAACAAAAGAGGAAACCGGTCATTCGATGTAAAAACAAGTTGCGTAAAATGTAAAAACAATAATAAAGATAACAAGTTGCGTGATGCGCTAAAGCCGCAGAAAGCGGTGCGGGGCCAGAGGGGAGCCCCGGGCCCACCCACCATGGTGGCGTCCCAAAACCAAAAACGCAAACGGCTCTCGAAAGAATCGCTGGCGATCCGGCGCAAGAACGCACCAGAGGGCGCCACCCCCGAGCGAGACCGAGGCCCCCACCGACCCGCACACCCACAAACATACGACAAACACGCAAAAAATACATTTATCAATGACATAAAAACAGTTAATAATTTACTATAAGTTTAACACGCAACTTAAACCTAATGTCACAGAATTATCACAGTTAAAACATCAATAAATAGAACTACTAAAACATTTAAGTATCACAGAAAGACCAGTTAACTCTAGAGATGTCAAGTGCTATGACTAGGACGATTATGACAATAATTGACAAGATGCTCGAACTATTAACTATAAGGAACCGTATTTAACAAAATTTACATCATAACATCCACTTCACTCCACGAAACTCGTCCAGTGAATAAATTTCCGCCTGTAGAAGTGACTCCTTTACGACTCTCGAGAATGCTTTTTCATCTAGTTGCCGTAACTGTAGTGGGAGCACATTAAAAAGCCTAGTTCCCCTTTGGATCGGACAGCAATTAAGCGATGCACCGAGGCGGGCGAATGGAGGGTTCAAGTTTTTCAGGCTTTTCGTGGGGTAATCATGATTGTCCGATGCTTGTGAAATGGAGCTAATATTAAATATCAACTACATTAAAGCAAATTTTGCTTTAATGTAGTTGAGGACAGACAATACATACATTCCCGGTACAGTAAGTATCCGATTTCGAGAAAAGGAACCTCTACAAGTGTGCTTCCAGCTTATATTAACTTCTCACTGCTCTTTTCTGAAGCCTGAAAATTTCAATTGCATGACATGAATTGCCCCATAGAATTATACCATATGCAATTCTGGACCCAAAACAGGCATGTTAAACTGAACGGATCACTTCAGTAGACCAATTTTCGAATCGTAAATATCACAGAAGAGAGTTTGGGCGCCAGTAAGTCGATATGGGCTTTCCAAGACATTCGATTGTCAATAACAATGCCCAGAAAATTAACTGATTGGTTCAACCGGCGGTTCAGTGCAAAGTCAAGTGTTTGACTCTTATCTCGATTCAGAATCAGAGCATTAAAGACACACCATCTTTCTACCAATGCTTTTCTATTCTGCTGCTCTCGTATCAAAATATCTTTAAATGGTCCCACTGATAATGTCGTGATGTCGTCAGCGAACATGAAAATCCTTCCTGGTTCTTCAAATTGATATGCCAGATCATTGACGTAAATCGGATGTCTTTTGAAAAATTTCCGATAAAATCGAGGTACTAGCGTAACTGTCATGGGCTAGCTTTATCCAATTTCTATTTGAAAGCACGAATGAGTGGCTTATGGTCAGTTAAGATAGAGAATGTGTGCCTTTCGAGCATATAACGATAATGTTTTACAGCAGCATAAATGGAGTTCACGATCATATGTGCTGTATTTTTGTGCTGCATCACTCAACTTTTTCGAATAGAAACAAAGCGGTTGACAGTGACCATCTACTAACTACTCTACGACTGCCCCTATACCTATGTCTGAGGCGTCAACTATTAGCGAGATGGGTGCTTCTGGAACAGGATAGGCCAATAGGACAGCAGAACACAAACTGTCCTTGCAAGTTTGGAAGGCTCTTTGTAGATCTGTGGTCCACTCAATCACAGTTTTATCTCTATTTTTATTCCCACTATGCATTTCGTGGAGAATAGCTTGGGCCTGCGCAGCTTTGGGAATAAATCTTCGGTAAAAATTCAACTTCCCGAGAAAATAACGAAGATCTGCAACTGTCTTTGGAAGAGGAAAATTTTTTATTGCTTCAACTTTGTCAGGAAGTGTTTACCTTCGAGTACAATTAAAAGTTCAGAACGTGTTTGTAATCCGACCAAGTTGGTTCTTATTTGGAATACTACTTTAGATTTGCGCTCTAACTATACTAACAGAACACTGGTGACAGCGGTGGTTCTCACTATGGACACACGTTTCACTGTTTGTGAAGGGAGAGAAGTAGCTGATTGAGACCCAGGCTGTTGAGATACAGGACCAGCCCAATGTCGAAGAGAGGATTCAAGTTTCTCCTCTTGAACAATCTCAACTATATTGGGAGACCGAAAGGGCTAACCTAATGAACCAATTGCACTCTTAATGGAGAACTTCCTTGGCAGAAGTGCGTTTTACCATGCTGAATGACTAGACCCTATGTCTGATTGATTTTCGAAATGTTTTATCGCTAGTACCTCAACAGGGTCAAACATCGAGAGGAATAGGCTCAGCTCATCCAGTCCCTAGTACCAGCCAAACGATGCAGTCAATGTTCAAGCCTAGACCCTATGATGGAAATGTAGAATGGGATAGCTAGCCGGAATAGATGGGACGATCAGACAAAAACTGTGGCTCTCGAGTCTGCATTGAATGGGGCAGCTCTTGAAGTACTTCCCCAAGTACAGATAAGGACATATAACAACATTGTCAATGCTCTAGAAAAGAGATTTGGGCGCGGTAATCAAGCTCAAAGATTCATGACAATGTTATTAACGAGGAAAGAGGCTATGAAGGAAGGTATAACCACCTATTATCAGGCTATATGTACTCTTGCGCGTCATTCTCGGCCAATAGAATTATTGTCCAGCGGAAGAAATGGTGGTTTATCATTTTATGCAAGGGCTTCCGGATCAGACTTTACGCGAAAAAGTTATGGGGATTTGGCCAAAGAAATTACATAAGCCTTTGGACGTTGCGATACGATTTGCGACTGTAGCTCAGGGAATAACTGACACTCGCCCACTTGCTCTACGCTGTTTATCGGATCAAGAAAAGGAGGATGAGACGGCACCACCAAATTCAGAAGAGGTTGCTGTAAGGATTTCAAAAGCTACTTCGCAATAACAAATGACCTACCAATAACGTACTGATTCTCCTCTTCAACGCAGTCAAAGTCATTTAGGATGACAGCGATTTTCTCGACGACAGGTTATGTTCTGAAGATGTTCAACCCCAGGACATATGGCTCAGTTCTCCCCTTTTCCACCTCTACAGACACTGATTCAACAGGGGATGGTGCCAAACCATTCATATATGGGGAATATGCCACATACTCCACAGTATCAATTCCCTGGCTATCAATCTCGCAGGCAACTTGAAGCCCTCCCCCCACCCACAGCCCCGAGATTCGGGAAACGCATAGTGGTCGGAGTGATGGGGCACAGCTCGATCAGAAATGAAGGGCCCCAAAAAGAAACTCCAACGTACAGGACTTCAACTTGTTCATCTTTGATTTTGGAAGGAAAGGTAAGTGGAAAAACATAAAATAACATGAAAATTCAATCAAAAGGTTTGCGAAACTTGAGGTCAATTTCTGGGGAACTTATACTGGTGCAAGGTGAGGTGATGGTAGAATTTCAGTTCAAGGGTGACATTAGGCGCAGTTATCCTGTGCTATTGGCCAAGATTCAAGAAGACTACATTCTAGGACTCGACTTCTTGGTGAACATTTTTTTTTTTTCATAAATCCAACTGTGCATCTTATTATTCTTGATGGAAAATGTCTGGGAGCTAAGGCTGGATCTTTATATCCAATAGCAGTGGATGACATTGATGAAGATGGATTGCAAGAAATGAGTCCTTTTGATGAGCAAGGAGTAGTCCCCGAAGATGGTGATTGGGTCCCTATACACATTCAAAAGTTGGTTGATGAGGCAACTTCAGACCTTACCAATCGACATAAAGTAGAGCTCAAAAGCTTATTTCACGAGTTTCACCTTCCAATCAGACAAGCACCTAGAAGAATTCCATCTCACCGACTACAAGAAGTTGATCAGCTGATCCAAGACGTGGAAGATACTGGAGTAGTAGAACCTTCTAACAATCCCTGGGCCTGACCCATTGTTCTCGTACCTAAATAGAATCGATCTATCAGGTTTCGTGTTGATTTTCGTCGCCTGAATGATATAACCAGAAAAGATTCTCATCCTCTACCAAAAATATACGAGCTAACAGGGGCTCTGGCTGGAGAAGCCAGTCGTTCTCAACGATCAACAGACCTCCAGTCTGGGTATTGGCAGATACCAATGACTAGTGAAGATAGAGAGAAAACAGTCCTCGAGGCTCTGGCACTTTAAAATTCCAGAGAGCAATGCATGGCATCTTGCGCGAACAGATACGGCTAGGGAGGGTAGACGATGTTTTAGTGGACAATTAGAATTTTACGAACATGTGAGTTGGCTGAGGAAGGTTTTTAGTGCATGGCGGGAGAAGGGAGTTGAGCTCAATCCAAAAAAAAAAAGAAAAAAAGTCTCATTTTTGTTCAATAGGAAATAAAAAGATTTTGAGAATATCACCCCTATTTTTCACTAATTAATAATAAAAACGTATGCCAAGTTGGCGATTTTCATAGGGGACCATCTAAATACTAATCTGTAACATCCCTGAAAATTTCATTGAAATCGGATTGAAAATGTAGAAGTCATGGCCGTTACAAGGAATTCACGTATGCGCATGCGCAGTCGCTTCTATGAGTCCGGGGATGATGATTTTCATAGGGGACCATCTACAACCTAATCCACATCCTAATCCCTGAAAATTTCATCGAAATCGAGTGGAAAATGTGGAAGTTATGGCCGTTACAAGGAATTTCAAGTTTGCGCATGCGCAGTAGCTACTATCAATCCGAAGGTGGTGATTTTCATAGGGGACCATCTAAATACTAATCTGTAACATCCCTGAAAATTTCATTGAAATCGGATTGAAAATGTAGAAGTCATGGCCGTTACAAGGAATTCACGTTTGCGCATGCGCAGTCGCTTCTATGAGTCCGGGGATGATGATTTTCATAGGGGACCATCCACAACCTAATCCACATAATCCCTGAAAATTTCATCGAAATCGAGTGGAAAATGTGGAAGTTATGGCCGTTACAAGGAATTTCACGTTTGCGCATGCGCAGTAGCTACTATCAATCCGAAGGTGGTGATTTTCATAGGGGACCATTTAAATACTAATCTGTAACATCCCTGAGAATTTCATTGAAATCGGATGGAAAAAGTAGAAGTTATGGCCGTTACAAGGAATTTACGTTTGCGCATGCGCAGTCGCTTGTATCAGTCCGAGGATGATGATTTTCATAGGGGACCGTCTACACACCAACCCGCACAATCCCTGAAAATTTCATCGAAATCGGACAATAACTTCGTATAGTTATGCGCGTTACAAGGAATTGATGACAGACGGACAGATTGACAGACACACAGACAGACAGACACACAGACAGACAGACAGACAGACACGGAACCAAAATTGTTCAGAAAGGTCTAAAACGCAAAACGCGAGTGAAAATTTTGATTTTGGAGAACTTTTTTTTTTCGTCCTTGAAAAGTGAATAGACTCGGAAGCAAAACTTATCTAGGTTTTTCAACATCAGGCAAGGGAATTGAGATCCATTAAAAATTGTGGAAGTTAGGGAATGGTCATTGCCAACCAGTAACAAGGATGTTGGGACATTTTTTCGTATGTGTTCGTACTAGAGATGTTTTATAAAGAACTTTTCTGAGCGAATGGCTCCATCAGATGGCCTGCAGGATAAAAGAGTCACTTTATAGTGACGGAATACCGCAAGCCAAGAAGAAGAGGGAGGGGAATAGTGTTGAGGTATCTTAATTGTTTCTAACCAGATGAAATATTTTTTTACCTTCGAGTTCAATAAAAAGTTCAGACCGTGTTTGTAATCCGACCAGGATTATTTGGAATACTACTTTAAATTTTCGCTCAAACTATATTCACAAAACAGTATTATAGAAGATTCTATTGCCTTCCCTAGTTTTTAGTAAAATGATGAATTTTATCGCCAGGAACACAAGCAAAATCACCGCGATGGTTTTGATATTTATCTGAATAGGCAAACATAAATACCATTGTAAATTCGCTTCTATTTATGTAGATTTCATGGTTCCCAAGTAGGTATCCACTGGATATAGAACACAAATTATTCATTAACGTTACTTTACTGAAAGAAAAATTCATCCACTTTTGCTTCCGAGTCTACCAAAGTAGCGGAGTGAAAACAAACACTTTTCAGGGTTGAAAAGAAAAAATAAATAAATAAAAATAAGATGTTCTCCAAAATTAAAATCACCACTCGCGTTTTTCGTTTTCGACCTTCCTGAACAATTTTGGTTCCGTGTCTGTCACTCTATCTGTCTGTCGTAAAATCCTTGTAACAGCCATAACTTCCGCATCAACTACTATGCATCGGATCATCTATATATTCGGGTTGTGGATACGAGGAAGCTATGAGCCACACCTACTTGGCAGACGTTTTTTAGTTTTTTGTATACTGCCTATCCGATTCTCGGATTTTTGCTTCTGAGTCTACCCAGGAAGCAAAAGCTTTGTTATCTATTTTCAAGGTTGAAAGAAAACCATGTTTTTTGCCCGTTGGAGGTCTTTTATGAGATGATATTCAGACTCTGTCCACTGATACCTAACGAGGTCTATTGTGGAGTGCCTCCAGGCTATGTTAGCCTTGTAAGAAGGGTTTACTAAAAACCTCTTCTCCCCACTTTATAGCTAAGCAAAGAAGATCGGTGTAGGTCACCTTAGAAGTCACATGTTCTCCAAAATCAAAATTTCCTCTCGCCTTTTATGTTTCAGACCTTCCTGAACAATTTTGGTTCCGTGTCCGTCTGTCTGTCAAGAAATCCTTGACACACCCATACCTTCTACATTTCAAGATTCTTAAAAAGAAACTTGGCTCTTTCATATCGGACTTCGGTGAGAGCACTGGGACTAGAAACCAACCCATTGATGAATCATCCAAAACTGACCACTAGGTGCACCACTAAGAAGCATTTCATCAGGAAGTAGTTAATCAACCCTCGTCAAGTCTTAGTCTCAGGGTAGTCTCAGTCGACTCTCAAAATTTGATAATATTTTAAATAAAAGAAAAACGTCTGCCAAGTGGGTGTGGAACATAGCTTCCTCGTATCCATGACCCGATTGTAAAGATGATCCGATGCATAGTAGTTAATCTCAAAACACCAATCTCTAAGTACCTTTCACTACTCTCATAGGGGACCATCTACACGCTAATCTGGACACTGGACAATCCTAGAAAATTTCATCAAATTCGGATGAAAAATTGAGTGAGTAGATGTGTGATTGGATCAAAAAAATTCTTAGCTTCGGCTGGGATTCGAACCCGCGATCCCTGGAGCACAAATCAAGACTATTGAAGCCTTGTCATGTATAAGATTTGAGATTCTCACAAGAGACCATCCCTCTATGAATGAATCCCTCTATGAAACACAATTCTCTACGATTTTCATAGGGGACCATCTAAACACTACTCTGTAACATCCCTGAGAATTTCATCGAAATCGGATTGAAAATGTAGAAGTTATGGCCGTTAGAAGGAAATTCACGTTTGCGCATGCGCAGTAGCTACTATCAATCCGAAAGAGGTGATTTTCATAGGGGACCATCTAGATACTAATCTGTAACATCCCTGAAATTTTCATCAAAATCGGATGGAAAATGTAGAAGTTATGGCCGTTACAAGGAATTCACGTTTAGTCGCGTGTATCAGTCCGAGGATGATGATTTTCATAGGGGACCGTCTACACACCAACCCGCACAATCCCTGAAAATTTCATCGAAATCGGACAATAACTTCGTATAGTTATGCGCGTTACAAGGAATTGATGACAGACGGACAGACACACAGACACGGAACCAAAATTGTTCAGAAAGGTCTGAAACGCAAAACGCGAACTTTTTTTTTTCGTCCTTGAAAAGTGAAAACAAAGCTTCCGCTACCTTGGTAGACTCGGAAGCAAAAAGTGGGTGTGGCACATAGCTGCCTCGTAACCACAACCCGATTGTATAGATGATCCGATGCATAGTAGTTAATCTCGAAATATCATTCTCTGAGTACCTATTACTGTCACCTCAATCAATCTACACTTCAATCCGTGTGCGTCTCTGAATCTTGCTAAAAATCGTGAAGTTATGGCTGTTACAACGATTTCACGTTAGCGAATGCTCACGAAATACTGTCATTTTTGAGGCCATGATTTTCATGGGGAAAATCTCCACCCCAACTCGGACAATCCCTGAAAATTTCATCGAAGTCGTATGAGAATTGTGGAAGTTAAGGATGTGACAAGGATTTCACGTTTGCGCATGCGCAGCGGCTGCTGTCAGTCCGGGGTGATGATTTTCATGGGGAACCATCCACGCGCCAACCCGCATAATCACTGAAAATGACATCGAAATCGAATGAGAATTGTCGAAGTTATGGCTGTGAGAAGGATTTCACGTTTACGCATGCGCAGCGGCTACTGAAGTTGTCCAGGAAGGTCTGAAAAGTAAAATGCGAGTGGAAATTTTCATTTTGGAGAACTTTTTTTTCAACCTTGATAAGTGTAAATGAAGCTTCCGCTACCTTGGTAGACTCGGAAGCAATAAAATCTTTATGTCCACTACATGGAAATTTTTTGTTTCATGAATTTTGAAAATGTAAACTCCTACTTGTTATCTAAGTACCTTGAAAGTATATCATCAAGTTTCGTTATGGTGCGGAGGGGAGGGGTACATTTTTCTTCCTCGATCCCAGAGGTTCTTAATTCAAAATACTTGACCTTAAATGTTCCTACTTCTGTTGGCGTTTCTTGAGTTTGGTAGACCCAAAATTTGGTGACCTGCTATGCAAATATAAGCTTCCCCATCTTACACGTTAAACTTAATACATCAATTAACAGTGTTTCTAATTTCAAAGGAGATAATTTCTAAAATTTCGAAGCGAATGCCATCACACAAGTGCAGAAATACAGTAAATAGTTGAAATGAGTGGAAAAGCAGTACTTAGGAAGACGTTATCCAGTTAGAGTCGGCCAGAGAGTAAGATGTAACAATGGACTCGCACAAGAAGGGAGTCCTCTGGCTTATCAAAGTTACCAACCAAAGATGTTGTAAATAGATGATTTCTCTCACATTTATTAGTAAGCGATTGATTCTAATGAAGCTTAACGCAACAAGTGGTTAAAAGTGAAGAGTCGTTTGAAAGAGTCGTTACAGCTGACGAACTACGAATACTGATAAAATGCGTGAGGGTAATATTACAATATTAAAGGTGATGTTCTGTCATTATCCCGCATCGAAAATGGGCGTAATGACACGTACTCGCAGTTAGCAGATAGTACTTTAATAATGAAAACAAAAAAAAAAAGGTCAAGATTCGCTCAAAAAGTTTTTTTTGCGAATAGACACCATTTTGGCTGTTTTTGGTGGGTGAACTGATCCCCAAGCCAATAAAAATCTGCGTAGTAAGTAGATTTCCTAAGCCGTTTGAAAATGTCTACCATGTTGGGTGAGCGGTAGTTTCCAAGCCCGGATTACTGAGGACATGTGTATAGGATTACTTTGTACTACGACACAAATTTGTTCTAGAAGTTTTATTTTATTCTAGGTCAGTGCGTCCACGAATCCATTGCCTCATAAATAATTCCTACAATCATCAAATTTCATGAAACTGTTTATTGCTCAATGAGTTAAAGAACTTCATAAATTGTGGAACATGATTTGAACTAATTTTAGTTAAATATAATAATTGAGTCACCAAGTTCAAACACTATGGAATAATGATTAAATCTCGTCATGAATATCAACCCTAGAAGGACATTGCTAGTAAAGTTTACTAATCGCTGGTTAGCTTTTTGTGATTATGCCAAAACTAACCTTCTGCCTGAGCCCTTCTCACAGCAGTGCTGTCCTTAGTTAGTTCTGCATCTGCCTTTCACTAGAAAACATCCAGACATCACGTGCAACGTTCCTCCAACATAAGTTTTGAGAACCCTATGAGTGAAAATCATTCAACAGTACCCTTGCATGCCTTTTTCAATTTGTCAATCTTACTCTGCAATATCACCCACGCCCCCTTCTCGTAAGTGAGACACTACGATCTATGCTCTGCTTGTTCTATAGCATGAACATAAAAAACCAGAAGAACGAACACGACTCAAGCCACTTCAAGTAAGAGTTAGAAGGACAACAAACAAAACTGGTTCACATCAAGGTTTGACTTTTTCGGAATACTTGATTTCCCTTTCTGGAAAATATTTGAGTCATTTGGAAATTCGGAGGGTAAGTAATTTTTAGTACCTACCGCCGTTGAGCATTGTAATGAACTGCATTTTTTACGTGGGGAAAATATTGATGCTCAATAAATAATGTACTTTTCAAATTTGATAGTTTAATAATTTTAGTGTTAATGTGGACTGTGGATTGGAACCCTGTTTGTATAATATTATTATCATCACTCCTATATTAATATTTTGACTAAATTCATGTTTAATAATGCAATAATCCACGATGAAACATGTTTGGTTTCATTTCATCCTTTTAGAATATAAATTAATGAATGGAAATCCAGAAGAAATGTACCGCTTACGGTGTACGGCTTTTCTACGGATTTTCATTTATTATTTTCAATAATGAACCATTGGAATCGAGCAAGAAAAAAATAATTTGTTGGTTTATAATTCAAAGTACGTAAAATCCAAAAATCGAATTTGAAACGCTGCAAATTATTTAACGAAAGTTTATTATTTTCCTGTAAAGATCATTCGTCTGCAAAGATCACAGCTTTGCCATTGTCACTATTTATTTATTTTTTGTTTTTTACCTGCCAACCATAAGTACCTACTACCTACCTACTAGGGCATTTTTGAAAATTTCAACCCTTCATTATGTAATCCAGAAGGAAATTAGGGGTTGAAATTTTCAAAAACGGCCTAGTAGGTTAAAAATAAAAACAATACCTCAATTTCGAGATTTTTCGAGCTAGGGCAGTCTTGAAAATTTCAACCCTTTATGTTGTGATCCGGATTAGTAGAGGTCACTAATATTGCGAATTTGGTACTGGTGAAAGATCTGACTCTAAAATTTGACGACTGATAAAATTACGGGAAGTATATACTCTAAATTTTGATAGATGTTGTGTCTGAAATATTTTGAGGGAGTTGTTGAACAGTTTAGCTCCGGGCTATATAGAATCCGGCTTACTAAACTATTGAGGGAAAAGGCTCCTGGTTTTTGGGAAACCAGATTACCTTGAAGTGACTTTACTTTAACGAGAATTTAAATGGATTGGAGATTGCAGAGGTGTAGCCCTGGTTTTTGGGAAACCAGATTACTACTTAGGTTTATTTCCTAAGTGTTGAAGTTTTGGTTTGAGATTTTTAAGGTTTGAGTTGGTGGTTTGAAATGAGGACAGCAGTTTGAGATTTGGAATCGAAGTGTGTAGCTTTTCCTCGGGAAACAGGCTTATATAGCGTCCCCCTACTCTCCGGGCTCTATTCTTCCCGGGAGAACGGACTTGGCGTCCGTTGAGGTTTTTGTCTGGTGACCTGGTTTCCGAGGGAAAGGTACCGTTGGTTTGTTTGGAAAATACGACGTTCCTGATAGACACAACACTTTATTTTCACCCCTTACAAGTGACTGACATCAACCAACAGCTTCGCGGCACAACTAGACCCCGAATGGAGCTCATATATGGGGTATATATACCAAAAAACAGCCGATTCCAAAGGTTCATTATTGAAAATAATAAACCAAAAAATCCGTCCGTCCATTGTACGCCATACGCGGCACTTTTCTTAGCATTCATTAACCGATTTGGTTGAAAATTGATGAGTTGGCACCATTTGTCGTCTAGTTGTACCTAAAATTGTTTTTTTTTTTTCTTCAATTTGAAATAGTATTGACTTATTAGAATTTTTAGAGACCACATGGAGCTGTAGGACAAACCGTTCGCTCCCTACGAGTACTTACGATTAATCAGAATCGCGAGTGTGAATTGCTAAACAGGTCTATTCTGCATTCGGTTGTTGTATTCAGTTTTGCTTCCTTAGCAACCAGTGATCAAATTTCCATATGAAAGAATCCCATCTCCCTATTTCCTCGAATCGAGTGATAAGCGTTTATTTCTTCCAAATAAACTTGATTGTGAAGGTGTGAAGGCAGTACGGTATGTAAAAAGAATTTATATTGGCAAAGCTGTGATCTTTGCAGACGAGTGATCTTTACAGAAAAAAAATTAACCTTTAAACCTTTGTGAAGTAATTTGCACCAGATTTTTGGATTCTTAGTACTTTGAAACGTAAAACATCATATTTTGAGATGGTTAATAATTTGTTTTTGTTGCTCGATTCCAATGGTTCATTATTGGAAATTATAACTGAACCAAAATAAAATCTTTTCATCAGTACAACATGAAAGTATTTGTAATGTACAAAAAGTTATATGAAATATATGTAAAATAAAAGTGTAAAAATGTAAAAGAAAAAAGATGTAGCGACGACCGGTAAAATCAATAAGTAATGCAATTTATTAATAATTAAACTTATTGATAATTAAACTTACTGATAATTTAACTATCAATAAATTTAACCAGATTGGGAAATCCTTGAAACAATTTAATATAATCTGCAAAATGGTCGACGTGGATTTGGAAGTCACGCTTTGAATACAGATCATAATTATTCACGCAGGTCAAATGATCAAAAACTACAAATGTGAAGGAGGAATTAGGAATCGGAGGAACTCCCTACAGATATTTACCGATAGAGCGTAAATTACCTAAAGCAGTAATTTGTGTATTTAACGATTTATTGTTTCCTAAGTGACTGTGTTTCTATTTTGTGGTCCTGCCTCAACATTTAGACGAAACGAAGTAAAAATCGTGGGGTGATAAGTATGAGGTGGAGGTACCAACTTCGATCCTCACCATCTCTAGGAGACCAAACAAAAAACTTGTTGGTGCCCACGAAGGTGTTGCCTGATCCTGACGTCGATAGGAGATGTCTGGATGCCTTGAGGCGAAGTCTTCTACTCGTAATATCATCCCCGCAGTCTTATGAGGCCTCCATCCGTTCACTCATCGACCTTCTCTGAAGCCTCAAATCAAGGTGCGTTGTCAAACTTAGTTTTTCATCAATCGCATGAGAAAGTTAGCAAAACGTAGAGACTCTCGCCAAATTACTTTTCAATTTTCGATTGTTATTAATTTAGAAATATCACAATTGGTTTATTGAGAATATTTATATCAATCATACAATATTTATATGAATTATTGGTTTATTATTTTTAATAATGAACCTTTGGGATCGAGCAAGAAAAAAAGTTACTCCCCCCCCCCCTTAGTTTTTTCCTACATTACCGGCGCTCAAACTTTAAATGTTGTTCCTAAATTTGGAATTTTCAAGGATTTTAGAAATTTATCAGTGCAGCAGTCTAGGGAGTTGAACAACTAAAAGATTGCCACCATAATCATCAAATTCGAACAATAATTGCCAGAGAAAATGGGAAAAACTGTCCATTCAGTTAAGTTTTTCCCATTTTTCGAAAATCCTTGAACATTTCAAATTCAAGTGCAACTTTTGAAGTTTGAGTGCCGGTAATTCAGGGAAATACTGACCCAGAACTCTCAATTGACTGAGATCCCCTTAACTTCCTTTGACAACCAAACGATTGGACTTACAATCAATCGGAAACACGAGTGTGAATCGCAAAAGAAGGCAGCCACAACCCTTCATTCCTTCAAATTGAGTGTGGTGCGATTATTTCTTCAAAATAAACTTGATTGTGGATCTAAAATAATATTTTAGCAGATAATGATAATATTGAACATAAATTATATTTTGGTAAATCTGTGCTCTTTGCAGGCGAGTGATCTAGACAGAAAAGAACAATAAACGTTTATGTAATACCTAATTTGCTTGCTTTTTCCTTGATCAATTCCAAAGATAATAATGACAAGAATATGATTAATATGAATTAATTAATAAATATGATTAATGAATTAATTCACAATAAAAAAGTTGTTGTTGTCGTTATTTTGAAATATAATTCGCTTGCTTTACTAATTAGTTTGTTGGCACTTCATGGTGTATCTATTTTTACCTGAGATGTAAAATTTACGTTTTCAATATTCATGTATACAAATTAAATATGGGCTCAGTTATATGACAAATTATAATTAGAAACGAACGTTCAATATTCTGGAGAGATCAGCGCGTCGTTCGCGTTTACGTCCCACGATGAACCTCTTCGTCACATCACTCGTACTGATTGAGTGGAATTTGTTGTTGACACACTCCAATGCTATCGTCAGGTAAATTTTTGGCATATAAACAAGAAATTCGTTCATTTAACATGATGTTTGGAAATTGTTTATTAAAATTTAACAAGTGTTGATTTAAATAAAAATTTAATTTTTTGTGGTTGATGAATGGCTCATTATTATTTATCAATCATGGTTGGAAACTTTATGAAACACTTGGATTGAAGAAAATGTCGTTTTGGTACGACGAACGTGTGATCAAAAATCATATTACTAATGAAGTCTCCATATACCATATTGACAGGATTCCCCTCAGGAAGTATCTCGGAGGTCGAACTGAGTCAGAGCAGATGTACAGAGGTTTCAGTTCAAGAAGTGATAACTTATCTGGCTCAAAGGGATCCCCCCGGGAGAAAGTTCGGCTAATGTCATGAACGTGAGTGACATCTTTATCTCTTATATTTCTTGAAATAGGTACCTGATTTTTTAAGAAATTCGAGGGTTACTAAATTATTCACCTGCCTCGATTTCAAACTATTTTCAAATTATACTCAAATAATTTAGGAACTACCAGCCGCTATCAAAAACTATCTCATTAAGTATCAAAATGAATCAAATGAATATCCACTGATGAAGAATGTTTGCAGACATACTACTACGGTCGCATAACTTTGGGTTCACCTGGACAGAAATTCAATGTGATTTTTGATACAGGATCCACTGATTTTTGGGTGCCATCGAAAAAATGCTCCTGGTTGAGCATTTTGTGTTGTAAGTGACCTTTAAAAAGTACAATAATAATTATATAATTTATATCCACCTTTAATCCATTTTTATGTCAAGTTATACGGATTTTTGGGGATGTGATCCCCCTAATCTAGATGTGACCCCCTTACATTTATTCTCAATAAACTATTGTGAATAAATCGGACTAACATTTTTGTACCGATGTCGCATTCTGTTAGGGTACAAATGGTGGGTGGATGCTCCATTCTACGATCATGACAAGTCGTCCACTTATAAGGAAATTGGCCGAAGTCACATGTTGCCCTACGGAACAGGTTGGCTCTGGGGGTTCGAATCAAAAGATGTTTTGAAGGTAAGTACCGAACATGAGTATTTATCAAGAGTGATCCTATGGATGAAATTTGGATGAATAGAATTGTAGATCTTTTGGTAATTTTGAATTTGGGGCAAACATTTTTACGTCGTTCCATTAATTGCTGTGATCGAAAATGTTAGTTTTGAAAGTTGAGGAGGTTGAAAAGATGGGTTTGAAGGAATTTTGCATGATTGTTTGTAGTAGTATTTAGTTTAAAATAATATCCGAAACAAAAAAAAAATTAAAATGTTTCGTGTGAGTAAGATGGTAAACAAAACGCTGCAAATTGTTACACAATGGTTTATTATTTTTCTATATAGATCACTCGTTTCAAAAGCCACCAACCATCCAACATGAAGAAAAACATCGATCGCTTTTCAGTCAGCTAAAATTTGAACGGAGATTAAGCCTCTTTTGCGATTCACACTCGTGTTGCTGATTTATCGTACGTCCAACCCTTAAATTCTTGTAGGGAGCGAACGGTTTGTCCTACAGAGCTCCGCGTGGTCTCGAAAAATTCTCAAAATTCTATATAATCTTAAATTATAGGAAAAACAATAGTACCTTTACATCAAAATTTTCTGAGTTAGGGCGTTTTCAAAATTTCAAAATTGATTTTGGAACCCTTAAAAGTGACCTATCAACCAGAATCTTCGGATTACAATTAGACCCCAAATGGAGCCTACATACCAAATTTCATCAAAATCGGTCAAAGCTAAGTGGCAAAAGTGCCCCGTACGGCGTACGGCGGACGGACGGCCAAATTTTTATTCGATTTTTGGATTCTACCTTGAAACGTAAACCATCAAATTTTGAGGGGGTGTTAAAAAAAATTTTCTTGGTCGATTCCAAAGGTTCATTATTAAAAATAATAAACCAAAAGGGCAGATATTCGAATTGTTGTAGCCAATTCCTCTGTCCACATCCACCAGTTTTTTGGAGGGTTTGCCAAACCAAATCCTCTGATTTTCACATTTTTTCCCCCCGGGAAGAGATTTTAGTGATAAGGAAACTATGACAATCGACCCGCCAGAATTCGATTTTCAAACCAATCGGGATAAGGGTCAAACAGAAACTCACTTCTTTTTGGCGAGCTTTGGTCAATTTATAACCATCATCGGAGCTCAAGAAAGAATAACTACTGTTTGAAACACACAGACGTCTAAATAAAAATTGTGACTGGCCATTTGCTAAACCATAAGCAACAAGCATGGAGCAAACTACAATGCTCAAAACACTAAAATACTTATTTCAAAAGATAATAATAATCTCATACATTATACGTACGTTAGTTACTAGTTTTCAATCTTTTTAAATGATATGCTCTATCGCTTCCCCTAAAGTAACTATTGAGGCCTAGCCAAAATTATGATTTAGGCATAAGTGTGGATTTCTCTCAGTAGGTAATTCTTACTTGAGCCCTGATGCATGTTATAAATTGACTGAAAAATTGGCAGAAACGAGTGAGTTTCTGTTTGATCCCTATCCCGATCGGTTCGGCCATTTTAGACTCACCAATTTGAATTTCGGTGAGCCACATAACTCATACTTTCAGATTCACGAGTATCATTAATTTATTACCACTACTAAAGTTGTGAAGAACAATCAAACATAATAAGTTAGCAGTAACCACTATTTCCTCTTACAATCACAGGTTGGAGATCTGAAAATTGAAAACCAAACTTTCATCGAAGGAACGTACGAAAGTTTGTTCTTCTTTTTCATGGAAAGGATTGACGGAATTTTAGGCCTCGGGTTCCCCAAACTGTCCATCCAAGATGGTGTCGTCTCTCCGTTTTCCAACATCATCAAACAAACTGGTATGCCGGGGATGTTTTCTATCTATCTGAACAGGTAAATAGATCATAGTAGTAATCAATACAGTACAATTAACCCATGGAGGACTAGCGTGACTCACAGCTGAGGGATCTCGGTATGTCGGCTTTCGTGCTCGTGCTTGTTGTAAATGCCCCCCCCCCCCCCACAAAAACCTCTCTGGCTTGCTCAGGGGGGGCCCTTATGACTATTTGAGTGCCAACATTGATCAAGAAAACCAGAATACAAAGTATTTGGACCCCGTAATTACTCCAATTTTAAAATTTTTCTGGGGTTATCATTTATTGGGTTACTTGGGAGCATTTCCTATTTTTTTTTTTTTTTTTTTTTTTTGAAATAAACTCCCCTCAAAGACAAAATGTCTTTTGTGACGGAGGGGGCACGCCATAAAAACAAAATAAATAAATAAATCAAATATAATGGGGAGGACGCCCAGGTCTCACCCGACGCCGGCCCTAGGGATGAGGGAAGATGAGGAAGGTGGGGGTGGGAGAGAAGGATGAAGGGAAGTGCCTCTATAAAATGACCACCAGTTTAAATATGAGCCGAGCAGTACGCGGCGGGTGACACCACGGAGTACACCTACTGAGATGCCCAACTCGCGCAACTCCGTGGCACTTTTCCCGCACCACTCTCCGTGCCACGACAAGGTCGCAGCCATCACCCTGATGTTGTTGGGTTCCACTCCTTTTAGCTCTGACACTGCTTGCCATAAATCATCTCTATCATACTTTCTTATCTTAGCCCGCCAGGTCTGCTCCATGTCCATGCTGCCATTAACAACCTGGACATCCAGGATAATGCAAGACCTGTCGGGCTTGACGGCAACAATGTCAGGCTTCTTGCCCTGGTCACTTGGCATGTGGTATAATCTCTCCCTTTCAACATCCCAGCCGCTAGATGACAAGGCACCTGCTATCTGCTTGGCGACCGCATCATGACGTAGGATGCGGCCCCCATGAGTTCGTGGACACTGCTGCACTACATGATACAGGTGTTCATTTCCACTCCGACAGGCACGGCAAAGGGTATCAGTCATCCCACGACTACCTCTTGAACACCGTACCGCTGTTGGCAGTGTTGCCACGCGGACGGCGTGGAAGTTCCGGTAGTCGCGGGCCCCAATGCCCTCCGAAGCCCAATCCACCCATTGGGATGAGATAAGGCTTTCGGAGCACTGTCGGAGTTCTTTACCATCTACTGACTCATGCAGAGCAGCAGCGAACTCAGCAGACGAACTGGGTTTCGGAGCAGATGGTGTTGCTCGGTCGCACCATGCTAACTGCTGCCTGACAAAATCAAGACCAGCAGCAACACGGGCGACCTCCCAGCTCGACCCCTGAAGGGCTAGCAGGCGCTGGCGGCGCAGAGAAGGGATACATGCGGAGAGAGACACAATGCCAAGCCCACCGGATTTGACCGGTGCATGGATATAGGCACTTGGGACACCAGGTGGGAACCTCAGCCAAGAGCGCACAGCAGAGCGGACTTCTCGATCTAATTCTTGCAGCCTCCCCGCCGTAAGCCTACCGAAGACTAACCCGTAGGTTAGCTTCGGCAGTAAGTACGTGCGGAGGAGGCGCAGCCTCTGCTGCGGCTTAAGTGGAGCCTTGGTAACGCGAGCTAGCGCTCTACCAAGGTCCACACGGCTGGCAGTGATGGTGGCCACCCCCATGAAGTCGACTCCAAGGTACCGCCAGACCTCCAACACAGATCGAGAAGGAATGGGGGCTTGTCCTATGACAAAACCCCCATCCACAACCTTCACTTTGTGTTGGCGACCCGACGGGACCAAGGAGACCGACCCACATTTATCGGGGTTGACCACGAGTCCACACCTGGATAGCTGCTTAGCAAATGCATTGAGGGCAATCTGCAAGCCCTCGCGGGTTTCTGCGAGTAGGATAACATCATCGGCAAAGGCCAATGCTCCTACTCGCACCCCAGGGGCGAGATCAAACCCTACTTCTGTGGGCAGCTTACCCAAGGCCGTATCCACGACCAGGTTAAAGAGGAGTGGCGATAGGGGATCCCCCTGGCGTACCCCGCGCCCGATCACTATATCCCTTGACACCTCACCTCCTGCCTCGAGGACCGTCACGCCTTCGCGGTACAGACAGGCCACATACTCAATTAATCGAGATGGGGCCCCGACACCACGAAGGCAATCGGTCAGGGCAAGGTGACTGACTGTGTCAAAGGCCTTAGCGACGTCCAGAGCGGCGAGATGGAGTTGCCGGCGTTTAATACGGGCCAGCGAGATGACAGTTTGGAGAACCGTAAGGTTCTCTGCTGTGCCATCTGCTGGCCGAAACGCTCTCTGGACGTCACCAATGACACCAGCCACCTGAAGGCGAGATGCCAGTACTTTTTGGAAGTGGCGGAAGACTACCGAGGACACTGAGATCGGTCGATAGCCTCCAGGCCCACTTCCCCCTTTCTTGGGAATAAATACGGTTCGGGTACGGGTTAACGCTTTCGGGGGTCTTCCCGCAAGGATGAGCAGGTTGAGGATGAGCAGCTTAATCGTATTTGGTACTTTATTCCAGCGACGGGCGGAAACACCATCCGGTCCAGCGGATGTGGAGTTCTTGACACGGCACTTGTGTGCCTCGTCAAGTAGCACCGGCGAACACAAGATGCTGCGTAAGGAATCCCTGGTGGAGACTGGGGGAACCACTCGCTCTCCAGGGTTGTGGCTGGGAGCACTCAAAAGTGGCTCCCAAAAATCCACAAACTCCTGAAGAGGGGGCTGAACTTGATCTTCCCCAGGCTCCTCCAGTACCTCCGCAGCTACACGCGCCGGATGCTTCCTCCGAGAAAGGTACCTACCTACCTACCACCTGCATACCTACTTTTCCACCAATTTTCATGATTATTTCGTTTGCAGGATCATTTTACGCCTACGGGATGGGCTGACCGTCGCAAAAATTGCTCAAGAAATTGAAGGAATACTTGGGGACGATTTAGAAGTGGATCAATTTGTTGGCGATCAATAATGAGTGGCACTTATATAAGGAAACAGGGCGAAAATGTACGAAGTTGGAATTCAAGAGGGACCTTATGCACATTCATCTCAATATATGCAAAATGCCGTTCAAAACTAGCCGCTATTCTGCTGGTGGCACCTCCATAAAAACGAAAAGAATTGAAGGGTCTCAGTCGGTCGCCGTTCGTTACTCGTTCCGGGTCAGTATTTCCCTAAACTACCGGCGCTCAAACTTTAGAAGTTGTATCTAAATTTGAAATTTTCAATGATTTCCGAAATTAATTAGTGCATCTGCCTAGGGAATTGGAAAATTAAAATATTGTCGATGGAATCATTGTTCGATATTTATGATTTCAGTGAAAATATTTTAGTTTTTCAATTCTCTACGCTAAAATTTGAAAATTCGAATTTCGATTTCGAAAATCCTTGGAAATTTCAAATCTAGGTACAAAATTTAAAGTTTGAGCACCAGTAATTTAAGAAAATACAAACCCGGAACGAGGAACGAACTGCGACCAACTGAGACCCCCTTGAGCGAGTCATCGATGCTATCGGAATTGATGGAAAAAATCACGTTTTGACTTTGATTGAAAACTGAAGGAGATGGGATAGCGAGGGATGCACTCGTGCAGTTTTCACTATGTGCGTGAATTGCAGTGTAGGGATGTGCGTCCGCAGCAATATCAAATACCACACCAAATAATTATGCTCCTGTGACAGCTGGGTCCCTCAACTGGTACCTGGGATTTTTGTTTTGTACCTCTTCCGTTTGTATCTGTGGAGGTTTTAGTGTTCCATAAAACATGGGTTATTAGTCGGTTGTTCTGAAAAGGCGATTCTTACATAAAGAATTAATATTTTGAAGTAAAACCGATTGGAACATTTGTCGTTTTTTTCATCACTGGTTTCCTTCTATAGAAGTCCCCCCTATAAGGACGAGTTTGACACATATGTCACACCTGTTTCTAGGACTGTGGCGGGGAGGAATTTTTCCAATCTTTTTCGGGCTTCTTCTTGAACCAAAAGATGAGAAAAAGACGAGGAAATTATTTTCAATGCAATTTTCTTCTTCCGTCCTTCGTGGGTTAATAATTATGATCCGTACAATTAAGAGGGGCGACATGACCAGCAACATCACTTCTAGCCTCCCAATAATATCGTTGGTCTAGAAAATGTTTAAGGGTACCAAATTTGAATTTGGGTTTGAGATGCAAAACTGTGACTCACCGAAATGCCTCAAAGGTATGCCTATTCGCTCCATCTTGAGAAAAACAACATTGAAGTGGAGTAAATGTTCATATTAACGTTTAACTGTTAATATTTTACTGTTATTCTCTAAAAATATTTACTGATGAAATTAATAAATAACTTTTTATTTTACTGGTTTATATAATTTTTTATACCAATAAGTTAATAAATAACTGTTTATATTTTGTGTTTTTGACAGAAAGATATAATTCTACTTGCTGAATAGTAATATTCACAAGACAACATGTCATAAAGGAAGTTGCCTGATCAAACTGTTTGACAACATTTTCGCTTGCGGTTTTTAAGACCTAACCACTCGCAAGTATCACTGTTCGACTGACAGTCGTTGAATATTAATACACCGATTTTTGAAAAATTTAAATTATATTTGAGCAATATTTACAAATATCACAATGTAAATAACGTGTTATGACCACTTAAACCTACTCCATCTAAGTCTGATTTCGCTCATTTACTTTTAACCGAATTCAGAAAGACAACAAAGTTATTAGTTGGTAATATCAGATCTTGTTCGATAAGCCTACTTCGACTATTTTCATTAATTTTAATCCCAATGAGCTACATGTATCCATACATCAACGTACCTTCATTCATCTCAAGCTGAGTTTGTGAAGCTACCTAGTCTTTTCACAATTTCATTTTAATATACAGTAAATTGCGTGTTGTTCCATCTTTTGGTCTTTTACACGTCAAAATATCGAATCAGAAACATGACAGCGACTTACGGAGGGGAGATCGTGTTTGGAGGAATCAACGCTGACTTGGTGGATGAAACTCAATTGAAATTCATCAACGTAACGCGTCCGTATTATTGGGAGTTCAAAATGGATAAGTGAGTTTTTCCAACTTATATTTATCAAATTAGGATAGGTATCTACTCATACATTTCTGCTCGAAATTAGAGCCGCACCATTCATTTCTTCTTTCGTTCCCTTCTTTTTACTTTGTTTTTCTTCTTTTTAAATTCCTCCATTTCTTTTTTTCCTTGTGTTTTATCTCAATCTTCTTTTTTTCCTCCGTTCCCTTCTTTTTTTATTCTTTTTTTCTCGGGTCGTGCCCTTATTTTTCATCCAAGAATGCATGCTCATTTGCTGTCTTCACCCTCCTGTATTTTCAAACAATGTCAGTAGATCGATAAAAACTCGATTAGTGAAAAGAGGAACAAACGAGGAAATTGATAGTGGTGCTCTAACTTTGGACTGTTGTTTAACATAATATAATTTTTAGTATTACAAGGATGTTCTCAACCCTCGTTTCCGTGTATTATCGTTGTAGCCACTGTGATCTGTACTACACTAATTTATTCCTGATTTTCAAGAACATTGCACGATACTTATCAAGACCCTCAGTCGCAGGTGCCAGTTTTGCGACATCTTTGTACGCGCACGTTACTCAAAGGCGGTCTAATGTTTCTTGAGATTTTGACCAGTATGTGACGTAAGAAAATTATGAAATATTTCAACGTGAATTCCCAATAAAATTATTCCATTTGGGACGTTGTCTATCTAAAACTGTTCAAAAACCTCAATCGAAAAGTATCTCAGACTGACTGTCCATCATGGCGATTGGGATATCCTGGAGGTTTTCATTTCGTTCCCCTCGAACTGGAAGGTCTGTACCTCCTGCGTCCTCCTGAAATCCTAATATCGAATTCACAAAACCTGGGGTAACTTTGCACCAGAAACCTTGTCCACTATAACTTTCATCAGAATTGGCTACCTAGTGACGACTATTATTAGTATTTTTCGGGTATTTTAATCTCTTAAATTACAGCGCTTTTGGCAGTATATAATTTATGCATACATTTAGGGCTTTCCAACGAATGTTGAACGATTTTTCTACGAACACAAATGATAAAGTTCCGTAGCAACGACTTGGTTGTAAGAAATATTTCATATCATTCATATTTCATCAGAGAATATTTCAATCATTAAAAATTTTCGTTAGCAATAAGGAATTTCACCATGTCGGAATTTCCTATTTTTGACCCCAAAATCGGATTCAGCACCTCTAAAAACCCACTAAGGCAAACTTTCAGCCCGAACTTCCTAATTTACGAATAAACAAAACAGTGTAGAAAATACGAATGTTTAAATAAAACGGGAAAATGACGTCATGCTGGAATAGTTCGAAATCGAAAAACTGAAGAAAAAAATAGAAAAAGCGAGATGGGGAAAATTAGGTTTTCTCTGTTTTTGTTTGATATCTTTTCTCTTAGAAAACACGATTTCGTCGTCCCAATGGGCAAAACTGGGAGGAGACGGCGATCCGAACAGCCCAATCAGCGAGCGTTCCCGCTGCACGTCTGTTTTCCCGGTTAGTTTTGAAATTAAAAATTTTGATTGTCTCCCAAAAATAACAGGAGACTCATTTTCCGAAATCAGCCCGATTTTCATCTATCCCACACAGGAAAAATGCAAACAGAAATCGGTGAAATTCCTCATTCTCGTGACGTTTTTTCGTTTATGTGCCAAAGTAAAGACATAAAATGTCAAAAGCTCACGTCACAATGTCTTGTATGGTTTTGAGATGAGATGACACCAGTGTTGCACCCAACTTTCTTTCAGCTCATCTATACTCAAGTGGACCTTTTTTCCAAATCTAACATTACGAATTGTATCGAAACAACTCAACAAGAACCAATAAGCATCAATAAATACGAATAATTTTTAAATATGTTTTTTTCTATACTAAGTTTTGATTACACGAATTTGAATACTTGTTTGGAAACATTCTAGTGTGTGTAGGAATGATCAGAAAACAATTTTTTTCTGAAAATTGGAGGCTGACAAGGAAAAATGCTGCCATTCATTAAACAACCTGAAATCATCCGTAAGCAAATGATTGCATTTGATTAGCTGAAATTCGACTCACTTCCGTCAACGAACTTCCAAATGCGATTCATACTCATGTTTCTGATTTGTCCAGCCTACAGAGTAACGGAGGAGAAGCTCACCTACAATGGCCGGAGGAACTTGAACTGAAATTTTAACGGAGATTAGGCCGACGTCGATACTCTATACAGAAAAATCATTAACAGTTGTGTAATCTTTTACAGCGTTTCATTATTTATGATTACAAATATTGAATATTATTTCAGAGTAGTAATACAAGAAAGGATAGTGGGTTGCCGACATGGTTGCAACGCTGTTGTTGACACAGGTACTTCTATAATAGTTGGCCCGAAGGATGAAGTGGACTTGATTAATAAAAAGATTCATGCTTACCAGCCCTTCATGGGACGTATATTGCCAATACCGCTTTCAGTAAGTTCAACGAATTTTTACATAAAATAATCATGTGTTATCAACCAATATTAATCATACATCGTACTCAACATGTCTGTACCCTCCCGCTTTATATGAGGGGTTCCCGAGTTCTGGTTCTCAAGTTTCTTCCTAAGCCACCAACCATAATTGAACCTTAATATATAAATTATAGTTGGTGGATTAGGAAAAAACTATGAAAAGTGAAGAAAATATAAGTGTTTAAAGTTGCCCGTCCTACGGGACCAACTTTTGAGTTCCATCTTGGTTCAGTGTTGACTCTCTTCAAATTCGGTTCCGGGTCACGCATTTACGAAACCTTTTGATCCTCGGCTCGAGATGCTGAAGTTAACAAAAGAGGTATGTCAGGGGAAGGAAATCGTTTAGGCTCAAGTCAAAATTTTTTCCCTGCTCTTAGCAGGCTTTTCAGCTAGTTAGTCATAAATAGGCTAATGATATTTGCCATACTAGCTAATAATAAAGACCATAATATGGACCATAATATTATTATGGTCTTTTCATTGGTCATGAAGATGTCGCTTATCTTTGAAGTGTATATAATAATGACATGGTCATAAACTAGGAACAAGTTTACCAACACCTTTCTTGCTTCTTTCTATTTACATCACCTGAGCATTATTACTATTATTACTTCAGAAAATTAATAAAATATTGAATTTGGTTTTACCATTATTGAATTTTGTTGGGAAAAAGGTGAATTTCATTGGGAAAATGTTGAATTGGCTGGTAAAATCTCCAGAAATGCTGATTTGAGCAAAGTGGAGTTTATGTTTAAGTGGAGCAGTGATACGTAAAATTTTTATTGCATCAATGCATGATGAAGGTTGTATGCCTCTTGAAGAGCTTATATATACCTACCCGGGATTAATTATTAGCCTTTCCTTATTAAACTCTTGAAAACTTGTTACAATCTACCTAAGAAACATTTTGGTATATATTTTTAAATAGGTAATAAATTTTCGGAATCGACCGAGAAGAAAAAATTTTAGCCTCCTCTTAAAATTTGTTGGTTTACGTTTCAAGGTACGTATAATCCAAAAAACGAATAAAAATTTAGCCGTCCGTCCGCCTCCGATGTACGCAACACTTTCCTTAGTTCCTATGGAGCGATTTTGATGAAATTTGACGTATGGGCTCCATTTGGGGTCTAATTGCGCCCCGAAGCTTTTGGTTGCTGTCGGCCACTTCTAAGGGTCGACATTTTGAAAACGCCCCAGCTCAAAAAAATTTGATATACCTACTTAAAGGAAATGTTTTCCATAAATTTAAGATAGTATTGAATTTTTATAATTGTTAGAAACCACGCGGAGCTCCGTAGGACAAACCTTTCGCTCCCTACGAGAACTTAAGGGTTGGACTTATAAATCACAAACACTACTGTCGATCGCAAAAGAGGTCTAATCTTCGTTCAAATTTTAGCTGACCAATATGCGAGTATACAGGGTGTAAGCCTAACTGGTCTGCCATACGGTACCAGTCAATTTTACAACTAATTTGCAAAAAAAAATGTCTCCTAGCAATTTTTTTTTAAACCCTTTGTTTCCGAGTTATTTTAACTTTAAACTTTTTTTCGTGATTTTGACCATATGTCATTAAATTGGTCATAACTCCGTTAATTAGCTGTGTAAATTACAATTTGAGGATACCGTTGGAAAGAGCATTAAATTTCCTATCGGATAGATGCCTTAACTCTTTTTTGAGTCAAGGTTTGAGACATGAAAACGTCCTCTAAAAAGAGAATTTTACGTAATTTTGGAAACCTCGCATTCTTTCAATCTCAAATTGAACTACGAGAACCCATACTTATTCAAGATGCAAGAACAGTGAAAACTGCACCAGAAGTTCAGCTTTCCAACGGTATAATCAAAACGTATTCTACAACCGAATTTAGGGAAGAACTTTGTGTTTGAACGCGGAAAAACGTGCATTTTCTCAACGAAATCTGCGCTCTGGCCTCCTGTTTCCGGAGGCCTCGCGGTCAACTGCGGCGCCGACCCACCCACTGCTGTCGTCCGACCCCTCAGATTGACTAGCCGGAGCGCCGATTTAGTTGAAAAAATGCACGTTTTTCCGCGTTCAAACCCAAATTTCTCCCCTAAATACGGTTGTAGAATATGTTTTGATTACACTGTTGGAAAGCTGAGATTCTGGCGCAGTTTTCATTTTGTGTGCATCTTGAAAAAGTATGGGTTCTCGTAGTTCAATTTGAGATTGAAAGAATGCGAGGTTTCAAAATTACGTAAAATTCTCTTTTTAGAGGACGCTTTCATGGCTCAAACCTTGACTCAAAAAAAAGTTAAGGCATCTATCCGATAGGCAATTTAATGATCTTTCCAACGATATCCTCAAATTGTAATTTACACAGCTAATTATTGGAGTTATGAGCAATTTAATGACATAAGGTCAAAATCACGAAAAATAAAGTTTAAAGTTAAAATAACTCAAAAACGAAGGGTTTTAAAAAAATCGCTAAGGGACATTTTTTGTTGCAAATTAGTTGTGGAATCGACTGGTACCGTATGGCAGACCAGTTAGGCTTACACCCTGTATAATGGTTGATACTTTGATTGGTGGTGACAATGGCAAAGCCGAGTTCTTTGCAGACGAGTGATCAACACAGGGTGTCCCATAAGTAATCCACCAAACTGTGGGAGTAGTTTCTACAACTAATTTGCAACAAAGTGACTCGTGGGGATTTTCTTTTAAACCCCTCAAAATCCGACTTTTTTGACTTTTAAGGTTTTTTTCGTGTTTTCGACTTTACATCATTTAAACGGTCATAACTCCCTTACATTACACTCAAAAATTGAAAATAAGGATACCGTTGGAAAAAGCGTAAAATTTTTCAATAGATTTTTGTTGGCCAGTCGAGAAAAACAAGACGCTAGAGTAGTATAGTCCGGTTTATACTCCTCCAGTCTAGAGTAGAGTAGACGAGAGGAATCCGAGGTCTGCTCCGCCGCCGTTCCTCCCAAGCACCAAGTCCCCACAAACAATCGATTTCGTTGAAAAGAATGCACGTTTTTTCGCATTGAAACACCATTTTCTCTCTCAAATTCCACAAAAAAACTAAAAATTGGGTGATCGTTGGAAAGCTGATGAAATGGAGCAGTTTTTAAGTTTTTGAGCCCCTTTAGCAAACACTTTCTTATAACGAGGAAAAATCATCAACATTAAGAAAAAAAAGAAAAAATAGAAATAGATCATTTTTTAAGTTTGAGGTGAAAATACTACTCTAGCATTTTGTTTTTCTCGACTGGTCAACAACTCATCTATTGAGAAATTTTACGCTCTTTCCAAAGGTATCCTTATTTTCAATTTTTGAGTGTAATTTAAGGGAGTTATGGCCGTTTAAATGATGTAAGTCGAAAACAAGAGAAAAATCGGTACCTAGTAAAAAAAGTCGGATTTTGAGGGGGAAAAGAAAATTATTATGAGACATTTTTTGTTGCAAACTAGGTGTAAAAACTACTCACGAAGTTTGGTGAATAACTTATGAGACACCCTGTGTAAAAAAATAATAAACCTTTGTGTAATAATTTGCAGCGTCTTCTCATTGTTTTCTAGTGCTTCCACTTCTTACATGAAAGTTGCTATCGTGCCATCGAATTTGTAAGGAAAACATCCTGTACATGGGTCATTTTCCCTGAAAGGGCCAATCGTTGTCCAGAGAAGATTCCGAATGCCCATTTATGATTTAGGCGTTAAAAAAAAATTCTCCATAAACTACCTCCATAGGTATCAACTTTGTTCTACTTCGGGCAATCAATAAAATATGCACTTATTCACGCTAAAATATAGAAATTAAAGTTTAAACTGCTAATTGTCCAGTAATCTGCCATGTCTGGACCCCTAGGTAGTCAACTTTGCTTGAACACTGTGAATCACCTATGAAAGCTGCGGCCTGAATTTGTAGTGATTCTTTATTGCAAATACCTAGACATGAAAAAAATGGGTTTGCAGATTTTTTCAGAAGCAAATAAAGCGAGCAGGAGGATGAAATGTGCTTGTCCGGAGGTTTCTGTCTTTAATCTGCCTTTGTTGTGTTTTCGTACTTTGGCGGCTTTTTATCGTTTCCCGCGGTCTTACTACCACTGTAAGAGGCGAGGTTAGTCGTTAGGTTATCAAAGAAAGCGGCGGGAATCGTATTTCTTCTATGTGAAGGCGTGCACAGGTGGTTTCAGTTGCAAAAACGTGGTGACACAGTCACTGTCTGTCTTTCATCTGCCCTCTGTAAGAACGGCAAGAAATCGAAATTATTTTTTCTCTTTGGTCTCTAGTTCTTGTTTCTACCGAGCTGGTTCCAGCGGTATGGTTACACTTCAGCAGAACAGCACCACAACGCGGGAAAAGCTGAAAAACCTAAGTGCCACCCAGGAACCCCGGCCCTTTTTTGTGTCTTTCATCTGCCAGTGATGGTGGCAGATAAAAGACTTTTTCAAGTTGTTAACGATTTAATTTGAATTTTCCGTTGCAATTTAAACACTTTACATTTTTCGACCTCAAAACTGTATTCAGCAACCATGAAAATCCCCTGGTACCAAGTTTTGGCTCGAAAAACCGATAAATTGAGATTACTTTGTTACTTTCGGAGGTTTCTAGGTTGCAATCAGAAAAACCGTGTTCCACGTTGGTTTAACCCTTTTCTACACCTGCGTCCCGCCCTGGTTCAATTTTTGGAATAACTCCCAGTTCTTGCTCCTCTTGGAGATGGGGTTCCGAGTATTCTCCTTTAAGCGGAAACCACGCCAATAGGTTTCTTTCGATAGGTTTTCTTCTTTAATTTTTAATTAATTAATTAAGCGTCCCACTGTGTGTTCTTTCGTCGAAATTCAATCAGTATGGTGTGAGGTTAATCCCTGATTTTCGGTAGAACTTGAGTCGGACTTTAAGTTTTTTGAAATCTTGGGATACCGATTGTACCTTTCTAGGAAAATGACCCACATACATGTTGGCGTTTATTTACATTTTGTGTATATTAAATCCAAAATTCCATCAACTGCGATTTACAAAATTGCCGCAGGTGGAGTGTGACTTGATTGAGTGGCTACCCAACATAACTTTCGTCATCAATGGGGAAGACTTCGTCTTGCAACCGGCGGACTACATCATAAAAGTAATCTTATTGTAGTGAAAATATTCGTAACTGTTATTCATAACAGTTACTTACTTACTTTATCCATAAATTCATCTTGTATCACAATGGGTCCTACTCAAACTTATTACAAGGATTATTTAGTTTGAACAAAACACTACGTTATTGCCATCTCGGATGAAAAGTAACTGAAACGAGATCGTGCTGCTGAGAATTCCAAGTCTCAAGAGCAAAATTCGCTCACTCAAATTTATCATCTCAAGTTACTTTAGAATTTTTCATGATTATGTGTTTGTCCCTGAAAGTAATTCTGACCACAAGTCATGGAAGCTGGAAAAACAATACAAAATTCATTCAGATTATGTGAAATACTGTCGAAGATTGTGAGGGTTGGGATGGAGATGGTCCCCAATGGATTTCGCAGTCACTTTATCAATAGCAGCAACTCGGTGCAAGTGCAAAAAAAAGGTTGGTGTGGCACATAGCTTCTTCGTATTCATTACCCGATTGTGTAGATGATCCGATGCATAGCAGTTAATCTCAAAACATCAAAACCCTAAAAGGGGACCATCTACACTCTAATCTGAACAATCCTGACAAAATTTTTTAGATGGTTAGATATTTAGGCGCACATACAACACGAGACTTCAGTAAAGATTTTATTTTATTGGGAGCACATGTGAACAACAGGAAACTATAAAGCGGACTAGCGAAACAGGTGGTCGCCTCTAGCGACTCTACCGGCAGATAGGTAAATGAGGGATTGCCTCCATAATACAAATCTAACACCCCCTACCAATCCTGCATTTATGAGATCAAAATAATACAAAATGAGATCAGACATCATCACAAATTCAATAAGAAAAATATTAGCAAGTTTCAAATTCATAGATCACAAGCATAAAAATAGTGCATAGAAAAATAAACATTTTACAATTTTAGTAATACTTTTACATCCAATTTTAAGATATCACATAGCAGATTGAAAAACTTAAGTATCATTATCAGAAATATTTAGTTCAGGATTTGATAATACCGACATTTTCGCTCTGAAGTAAGAAAACTTTGCAAAAGAAAGAGCTTTGGTCATTATGTCTCCGACTTGTTCGTTAGTAGAAACATAAACCAGTTTTATATCACCTTTTTCTACGTAATCTTTTACAAAGTGGAATTTTACATCCACATGCTTAGTACGTTTTGTCTCTCTAGTTTTCGCCATTTGAATACAAGACTGGTTGTCTTCAAAAATAGTAACATCTGTTACATTAAAATTCAACGAAACATTCAAGAGTTGCTTAACAAAATACTTTCAGAAATGCAATGAGACAATGAAATGTATTCACTTTCGGCACTTGAGACTGAGACCAGATTCTGCTTTTTACTTTTCCAAGAAATTACGCAATTGTTCATCATAATTAAGTAACCACTGACACTTTTGCGATCATTTGGATCTGAAGCGAAATCAGCATCACAATAAGCTTTTAGATTTAAATTTTCACCATTACTAGACTTGTATAAAAGACCAAAATTTTTCGTTCCACTTAGATACCTAAGTATATTTTTCAAATGGGTAAAATGTTCCTGATTGTAGCAATTTTGAAACTGGCCAAAATAGGAGACTGCATAGCAGAGATCAGGCCTGGAACCTAACATAATATACATCAGGCTCCCTAGTACGAGGTGGTTGCTTATAAGGTGCAGAAAAACCTGACTCATCAGCTTTCGGTAAGCACAATCTAGGTTGCATTGGAACACTTGCAGGCTTACAATCGGCCATACCAAATTGCATTAAAACTTTCTCAATCAACTTTGTCTGATTTATAAAAAGTGAACCATCATTCAAATTTGAAATTTCGAGACCTAAAAAAGTCATTTTGTTTGATGCAGTAAATACATTCATTTCAAAGATTTTCCCTAACTCAATTTGTAACTGTTCACCAAGTTCATCACGCTCGCACAAAATAAACAGATCATCAACCCACAATAGGAGGTAAATACCTTTCTTTGTGTATAAGCAGGGGTCTATTTTACTTCTAAGAAAACCAAGTTTCACCAGTTGATCGTTCATGAGTTCATTCCAACATCGAGGTGCATTTTTTAAACCATAAAGTGACCTGTTAAGCTTTAAACATTTTCCACGATCACTCATGTTCAGACCTTTAGGTGGTTTGAGGAATTCCGGTCTAGGAAGCGAGGACCTTAGAAATGCTGATCGTACGTCTGCTTGAAAACTCTTCATCCTCTTCTCAACACCGACAGCAAGCAACAAACGCAGAGTGCTCATTCGCGCTACAGGTGCATATAGCTCCAAGTCCGAGCAATCTTGCTGAAATCCTCTTGCCACAAGCCTGGCACGCTTCACTGTCTTCCCGTTGCACTCTTTTTGTCGAAACACCCACTTGGTATCTATTAGCTGGACGTTTTTAGGTGTAGTGACAATTTCCCAAGTATTATTCTTTTTCATATTTCCAAGTTCCTCTTCTATGGCAGCAACCCAGCCATCGTCCTTCGCTGCTTCCTCATAGCTGGTAGGTATTTCTCCTGGCAAGCACCCAACAGACATAGCTGCAGCCAACTTGGCCAAATCATCACATTCACATAGACGATTGGGGGGCTTCCGGTTCCGAGTACCTCTCCTAAGTTTCCACCGAAGTTTCCTGTTCAGTTTGGACTGGCTGCTGAACTGGGTTAGTCTGCTGTGTAGGAAGATTTTTCTCTGATGCCTCTTCATCCTCATCTTCACTCGCCGACTCAAAATTATCCTCCTCTTCACTGTCGTTTTTCTCCATGTCTTCAATCTTGATATTTCCAAGATCAGTTTCAGCTTCAACATTCCCACAGACGCATTTCTTCCTAGGACTTTCATCAAATATTACACTTCTGGCCATGATAACACGTTTCCTCTGTGGACACCACAGGCGATAGCCATTTGGAGCATAACCCACCATAATGAGCTGCTGACTTCGAGCTGCTAGCTTACCTTGGCGATCCTCAGCAGGAACATGCGCATAAGCGATAGCACCAAACACCCTCAATTTTGACAAGTCAATTTTGTGACCATACCAAACTTCGGCAGGTATTCCAGGAGGAGTTAATGCTTTGGTGGTAACACGGTTCATTACATAAACAGCACATTGAAGTGCGAGACCCCACATGTTCCGAGGAAGTCCTGATTCCAGTATCATGCATCTGACGAGATTCAATGCAGTTCTGTGGAATCTTTCGGCTACACCATTCTGAGCTGCGTTTCTGGGAACTGTCCACTCCGTCACTATTCCGTTTTTCCGACAAAAATCCGTTTTTCCGATTTTTTATTTCGCGACCGTTATCAGCCCTGATCCGTGATATGCCACGACCAAAACGAGCACGTAGAAGGGCCTCATATTCTTTAAACTTGTCGAAAACTTCTCCTTTCTCCTTCATGAGAAATATGTACGAGAAATGTGATTTATGGTCGACAAAGTTTACATACCATTTAAATCCATCATAGGTTTCAGGGGTGATTGGACCAACAACATCGAGCGAGACAACCTCTCCAATTCTCTGAGCTTTTCTTTCAGGAGGCAGTGACACGTAGGGGTTTCTCGTTTGTTTACCCAAAATGCAAACCTTGCATATTCCATCACTGGGATGTGTAGATGAGTGTCCAAAACGACGATGCTCCAACTGCCGAGGGATTCTAGATGAAGCAGCACACACCACTTCGTTCCTCAATTGAAAGTTCAACACATAGAGGTTTCCTTTTCGTTCGCCCACTAGCACAGTTTTTCCATTCCTCATTATTTCGACAGAATTGTTCAAGAATAAAACCCCGAAACCGGCCTTTTCAATCCTGGAAACCGACAGGAGATTATACGGTAGCTCTTCTGATAACAACACATCAGTCAACCTGACTTGTTTCCCGTCAAACAATAACGGCAGAGTTCCACTTTTAGTAGCCCGGATTTTTTCTCCACGTTTCGCGACACAGATTTCGACGTCAACCGCTTTCGTATTTTCCAAAAATTGTCCGAAATTTTTGCAAAGAAGATGACACGACGATCCTGAATCCAAGAAAAACGAAACCACAACGTTTGTTGACATCGCCCTTATCTGTTCCGGATTATCTTCTTCTACATTGATAGTGTCGCTGTTGTCTATCTGGGGAGAGCTAAAGAATGCTATTTCCGACTCATCGCGATCATTCTGATTGTTCCGAGAACCAGTCATCAACCCGTATCCCTGGGGACAATTTCGCCTGATATGACCAACAAGGCCACAATTATGGCACTTAAAAGGGAAAGGTTTCGGATTTTGATGATTAGAGGAGTCTTGACTCTGATGATGAGTTCCTCGGGCGTTTGAATTTCCGCGGGAACGATGAAATCGACCTCTTCCTCCACCACGATTGCCACGCGCTCTACCTCTACCAAAGAAAGCCACACTGCTGTCCCTGTACTCAGAATTTCCTCCAGATAATCTTCTATCTTCCTGTATTAATTTATTTTTGACGTACTGGAGTGTTAATTTCGTATCATTTCCGTCATTCTGGTCATTAGTTTGAAAAGCAATATCGATGGCAGTGAGGAGACTCTGGAATCGAGGTGGCATTGCTCCGAGCAAGATGGAAACCGTTTCATATTCCGAAATAATCGCTCCACTTGACTTGAGCTGAAGGAGTTTACTTTCAAAATCTTCGATGAAATTCTGCAGTAATCCTTTTCCGAATTTCATTCCAGCGAGTTCATTTCGAAGGGTAACTTGAGCCTGAAGTCCCTTGGGCACGTAGGTCGCTTCCAATACCGAGAACATCTCGGTATTTGGCGGTTGATTTTTCCGACACGATATCAAGGACACGATCATCAAGGGATCTCACGATTATTTCCCTTGCCTTCAGATCGATTGCCGCTTTATCTGCACTAGGGATCATAGTTAGGGCTTCCAAACAACTATTTTGTTCGAGTATTAGACGGATTCGATAGGCCCATCGAGAAAATCCCTGCCCATCAAAGGGTTTCATTGCCGTACCTACAGTGACCGTACTCGACGCCATAATGTCTGTCTAACCACTTCGCGACCGGAACTTCCGACCGAAATTTCCGCGAATTTTTCCGAGCAAATTTCCACTCTTCGCGTTTTCCGAATCACTGGAGCCCAAAACCTTTTAGATGGTTAGATATTTAGGCGCACATACAACACGAGACTTCAGTAAAGATTTGATTTTATTGGGAGCACATGTGAACAACAGGAAACTATAAAGCGGACTAGCGAAACAGGTGGTCGCCTCTAGCGACTCTACCGGCAGATAGGTAAATGAGGGATTGCCTCCATAATACAAATCTAACAAAATTTCGTCGAAATCGGATTGAAAATGTAAAAGTTTTGGCTGTTACAATTCACGTTTGCGCATGCGCAGCAACTACTATCAGTCTGGGGGAGACGATTTTCAAGGGGGACCATTGACACGTTAATGTGAATAATCCTAGAAAATTCCATCAAATTCAGATGAAAAATGTAAGTGTTATGGCTGTTACAAGGAATTCACGTTTGCGCATGCGCAGTGACTACTATCAGTCCGGCTGTGATGATTTTCATAGGGGACCAGCCACAACCTAATCCACATAATCCCTGAATACTTTATCGAAATCGGATCGAAAATGTGAATGTTATGGCTGTTACAAGGAATTAACGTTTGCGCATGCGCAGTGGCTACTATCATGGGGGGGGGGGGAGATGATTTTCATAGGAGACCGTCTACACGCCAACCCACACAATCCTTGAAAATTTCATCGAGAGAATTGTAGAAGTTATGATTTTATGACAGACACACAGACAAACAGACACTGTACCAAAAGTGTTCAGGAAAGTTTGAAACGTAAAACGTGAGTGAAAATTTTGATTTTGGAGAAATTTTTTTTTCTCAACAATGTATTTTTATTATAACGATATATTTAAAATCTATGTATATGTTTGTATATTATAGAAAGCACGAGATATTATTTATGTTTCGTTATTAAAAACTTGAGCTCATGATGATTGCAGGATGATTCCGATTGCTACTCAGGGTTCACGAGTGGTGACATGGATGATTCGTTTTCATGGATACTGGGAGATGTATTTCTCGGAAAATTCTACACGGTTTTCGACGTCGACCACAAGCGCTTTGGACTAGGACCCATCAAGTCTGACAAAATCAAGAAAAAGAATTGTACTAAGACAGCTGTATCAATCGAGGAGACGGAAGGAAAACAATATCGGATACCACAAAAGCATGTTTAGCGAAAACGCGATTTAATGTTTGATGAAAGTTAAATTTTTCCAATTGAAAAATACAACCAACTGAGAAACAAGGAATAATATAAAATATTCGTCAGGGTTCAGGACTCAATAACTTCTTTCTCTGGTTTTGTTTCTTTCCAGAGTTATATGATTCAAAAATCAAGTATCCCCGAAAAAGTTGTGGTTGGACTGTTGTTTTCTCTCTTTCTATAGTAATCAGACTGAAATTCATCAAACCTAATATAATATCATCAAACTTTAGTGATACTGCTAGTATTAGTTCGTAATATTTTGTCTTACAAATCGTTTTCTTCGTTCAATCAAATCTGTGAATTTATATTGTTGTGTTATCTGTAATATGATAACCCAACGGAAATTACATTATAGTCGAATTTTCATCGGGATTGTAATGAATGGCACACTGTAACCTACAATGAGATAATAAAGATAACAATTACGAGTGCGATAGTTTTATCAACCTGTAACCAAATTCCATCCGGGTGGGATGCCAGGATGGCAGACGAATGAAGTCCTCGTCCCCTCGTGTAAAGAAGACGGAGTGCGACTACGCAGTCACAACGTTCCAAAGCAATTCACGCTCGCGTTTCTGACTTATTCTTTGACCAATCCCCAGAGTAAAGGTCCAGCGGGCCATTGCTATAGTCTTCCTTCTTCCAATTCCTATAGTCCAGACAATAGGGCGGCTGCAGTGGTGGGGAGGCTGGGCCGTCTTATGGCTAACATAGGCGGCCCATCCCCCTCCAAACGCAGGCTGCTCATGAGAACAACCGATGCCATCTTGTTGTACGGTGCTGAAGTATGGGCAGACGCTCTGAAGTTTCAAAAATACAGGACGCGTATTGAATCGGTGCAGCGACGTGGTGCACTAAGGATATGCAGCGGCTACAGGACGGTTTCAGCCCCTGCAGTGCAGGTTGTTGCCGGGGTCACACCAATTGACCTACTGGCAGACGAGCGCAGGAGGATCCACCTGAGGAAACGGAGAATGCGCCGACGGTGATTAAGAAGGAAGAACGAGAAGAGACCATGAGGAGGTGGCAAAATAGGTGGATTTCTGAGAGTCGAGGACGATGGACTGCAAGGCTGATTCATGGCGTCAAGGAATGGACAGGGAGAGTGCACGGGGAAGTGAATTATTATCTTACACAATTCCTTACCGGGCACGGTTATTTTCGGTCCTTCCTGAAAAAGATTGGGCGGACCACGGATTCGCGGTGTCTTTACTGCCAGCAGCAGCGTGACCGCATCACAGACGACGAGCAACAGGATCAAGATGGAGTCGCAGAAGGCCTGGAGATCGAGAAAGACGATATGTACCACACATTCTTTCAGTGTCCTAGATGGGAGAGAATGCGGAGTAACCTGATTGACGAAGTCGGTGAACTTCAGCCAGAGACCATCGTTAATAAGATGATGGAGACAAAGGAGAACTGGGATGCCATCAATACCTACGTCATCGCAGTTCTCAAAGAGAAGTAAAGAAATAGGGATTGGGAAGGCTTAACATCATAAACGCCCCATCCCCTATCGAAGCCAAGGAGGAGCCTAAAGACATTAGGCCTCACGAAGAGGAAGCCCAGCAACAGCCGGGCCGAAAAAGGGGCTATCCCGAAGTAATGCATCAACTGTAGTCCCGGGGCAGTCCAGACGAACAGAGGAGGTTTTAGTGGGTAACCAGTTGCTTATAGCGACCGGACCCCCACATAAAGGGCGGTGAGACAAACATCCCTCTCCCGCTGTCAACCAATAAACGGTTTCCTCCTCTATAAAAAAAAAAAAAAAAAAAAAAAAAAAAAAAAAAAAAAAAAATCAACCTGTAACCAAATTCCATCCGGGTGGGATGCGAGGATGGCAGACGAATGAAAGTCCTCGTCCCCTCGTGTAAAGAAGACGGAGTGCGACTACGCAGTCACAACGTTCCTGAGCGATTCACGCTCGCGTTTCTGACTTATTCTTTGACCAATCCCCAGAGTAAAGGTCCAGCGGGCCAGTTACAGGTACCGCACTCTCAATGGTCAACTAGAACCTCCCAGTAATCGGCGGGGGTTCTGTGGTTAGGTCACAGAGAGGCACCTGTAACTGATTAGGTCAATCTTAAATTGGTGAAAAAACGTCAGTGGAAATTCACGACTTGGGTAATTGATTATCCTCATGAGGATCAAATTTGGTCCAACGAAGCTGTCAGTGGTGTCAATTCGATTCCAAACCGAAATAGCAGTACCTTTAGGTGTATTGAAAGTTTTGAAGCTAAGGCTATTGCAAATTTCAACCTTTATTTTTTACTCCTAAGAAGTGACTGCCAAAAACGAAAGCAGCCTCGAGGACCAACTAGACCCTAAATGGAGCCAATTTTCAAAACTTCATCAAAATCGGTCCATGTCAGCAGAAGAAAGTACGGCGGACGGAGTGAATTTGTTTTCATTTTATTTTTTGGGTTCCATGAGACAGCTGAAATTTCACAGGGAGCCTATTCAACGCTGCGAATCTGAATAACAAACTGATTTCGTCCTTGATTAGCCGAGTGCGCTAAATTTGCAACTGGCGGCTCCATAACTAACTGAGAGAATGGTGTTCAGTTTTTAGGATCGAATGAATCCACCCAGGCGGTTAACTATCTGTAAATAAGCAGTAATTATGCAATTAATTTTAGAAAGAAAAAACAGATCCATTGTTTTGTTGGTTTGATCCTTGATCATAAATCCGGTGGTCAGTGGGTGTCCCCCAGATTTCATCCTATAAAAGATGTACCGACATGAACAAATGCCATGGGCTGTTAAACACCCCCAACGACAACTTTCGTTGGTAATTGATTGCTATTAGAGCACGCTAAATCTCACAAATCTGTTAATGTCCGGTTTAATTCTTGCTCTTGCTTGTTATACAGGTATTTGTATGAAAATATAGGAACGATGACAGCATGAAAATGAATCGATTTCTTGCATAGGTCCGTACATTAGAGGATGACGACACCATGGAAATCCAACCACCTGTTCTAAATCTTCTTGATAGTTGATAGTATCATTAAATTAGAATATCATCCGCTTCCTATGTATTATCAATATAAATGCACTACTACATAATACTACTGTATTTTAATAAACGGAGGGTCAGTTCTGAGGTTTGAAAAATAAATGATGAATTCGTCAAAACGCCGCAGCTCAAGAGTTTTCGATATAAAGGTATTGTTTTTTCATCAATTTGAAATAGTATTGCAAAAAAGGCCTGATCTCCGTTCAAATTTTAGATGACCAAAATGCGACCATTGTTTGTTTCTTCGAGTTGCACTGTTCTGCGTCCTAAGCAACCAGTAGCTAATCAAATTTCCTAACGAATGCTCCTACAACTCCCTATTACTTAGAATTGAGAGTGAATCGTTTATTTCTTCGAAATAAACTTGTTCGTGAAGCGAAAATAATGGTTGGTAAGTAAGCAGTCACATCTGCAAAGGCGAGTGATCTACACATAAAAAATAAACCTTTGTGTAATAATTTGCAGAGTTTTAAATTTTCATCAATGGCGTGCCCTATCCTTTTTTAAGGGAAGTTTATAAATAAAGAAATGAATAAAAATGGTAAGGAGGAGATGTCAATGGCAGGTTGGACCCGAGCAGACTTGGCGGGCTAAGTTAAGAAAGTAAGATCCAAGTTGATTTACGGCAAGCGGTGTCGGAGCTGAAAGGAGTGGTTCCCAGCAACATCAGGGTGATGGCTGCGACCTTGTCCTGGCGCGTGGTGTGGTGCGGGAAAAGTCCTACGGAGTAGCGCGAGTTGGGCATCTCAATAGGTGTACCCCATGGTGTCTCCTGACGCGAACTGCTCGCCTCATATTTGAACTAGTGGTCTTTTTAAAGTGGAACTTCCCTTCATCCCTCTCTCTCACCCCACCTCCTTCATCATTCCTCATCCCTAGGGCCGGCGTCGGGTGAGTCCTGGGCACCCTCCCCATTGATAATTGATTTTGAAAAAAGTGTCAATGGCCAAGTTGTGTTTTTGCAGACGAGTGATCCGAATTGAAATAATAAACCTTTGTGTAATAATTTGCAGCCTTTTTTTCACTCTTGTTTTTTGAAAATGAATATTGTTGATTAAAAAGTTTTAATGTGAGTTTCCGGATTGTATTTTTGGATAATGGATCTCATAGTTCAGTTCGAGTTTACATTTATGGCACCATGATCCTTTAAGTAGTTGATTTGACGTTTCTTTGAAATGTCCGAGCTCGATTTCACTCGTGGGTATTTTAGAGGGCTCCTCGGGTCGAAAGTTTTTATTTAGTCAAGTGGTTAGTAGGTGTAGGCTATCATTGTACTCATTTAATTACCAAACCGACCTAGCCATTTCGACACTGATTGTTGCATTGATATGTATAGTTTTTTAGTTGTATGAAATCCTCCTCCCCCCGTTCGTGCCTTCATGAGTGCTATTGAAAGATAAATTACCAAGTAAGGTAAGAATATTATCAATTATTTACTTCATGTTGTAACACTCAATTGGTTATCCCTTGCCTCCGACAGCTCAAGAGGAGACGGACGTGAGTCAAAAATGGTGTTCAAATTATCAAGTACCTTTCACCCATCAGTGTTGTTGGGCGCCAGTTCGCTTGAGGTCTTGATGTCAAAAGGATTTGTCACCTGAGGGTAAGCGAACGAAGCCCCAAAGGTGAGATCCCCCACTAAACGAAATTTCCTCTTTGTTGAATCGGGAAAGGAAATGATAAGCTGGACTCGAATGGTCGGTTCCACGATTTATTGGAAGTAAAGAAATATTCTTCCGCGAGGAATTTGAATTTGGGCTCCTCTAACAAAATTTCTAAGAAAAAAACGAGGAAATTAACAAAGACGAAAACCTAACGGTGATCACCCTAAAAGGCCCTAAACCTACAAGTAACCTACTAATAGCCTAACGTAATTCTAAGCCTTAAGACTATTTAAAATACGTGGCCTAATCGGGGTGGTCGACGCTGGTTCACTTAGTAGAGTCTCCCTTGCAAAGGAAAGTGGTGTTCTGCGCAGCAAAAGGAGCCCCTGTACAGAAAATAACAAAACTTCTGTAGGGTTGGGCCTAACTCAATTCTTGAAAGCTTCTAATTCCCTATTCATTTCATTTCATTTCACTCTACGAACAAAAGATTTACAACTTCCTGGGAAATTTACGTACCAGTGGTGTGGGGCCCATAAAATTTCAGTCTGGTCGCAAATTCTCCAGTAGGTAATATACTTCGGGTTCTGAATACCACAACTTTGCCTGTGTTTTCTGGGGTTCCAAAATATTTCCAATCTTCTGGACACGAAGATTTAGTCAGAAAACTACAGGGCCTGTGAGAAATTATATGATTTTTCCCATGAGGAACGGACCAAACCCTAAACTTAACTGAAACTAAAACATTACTTCATAATACTTCAATAACATTGAATATATTATATATATTGTATTGAATATATGAATATATTATATTCATTTATCTAGATTACTCACTCAATGCAATTTCTGAGGTCAAGTTCATTAGTAAATCCCTTTTTATAGGCAAAATTGATTCTGTGAAATCTTCACGTGCAAAACGTCGCAAAAATATTCCTGATAAACAGTACAGGTTCTACTAGACGAACTAACACGAAGCACTGAGAACTGACCATCCTATTCCAAACGCCTATCGAAAGGGAGGAGCCCAAATCACGGTTGACAAGGAGAGGGGGGTGGGGTACCAAGCATCAAGCCGATAGTGAAGGATTGAGCACAATAGTACGAAGAGATAGTAGTGTCACCTTCGGCACCTGCATCTCCAGTCGACGATAAGGTTTCTTCCTAAAATAACTTCGGAGATAAGCGTTCCGGCTGTTGTCGTTGGTAACAATGTTAAGATCCGGGGAATTTCATTTTTAGAGATGAGGAAAATAGGGTTTGTCATGTTAGCATTCGAATGTTATACAGCCACATGGAATATCATCGAACCTGAGGAGTCTTAATACAAAATTAATGTCATTTCATACAAGACTGATCAATAAATTACCTAGATGATATAAATTTAAAAAAAGCACACAATAAATTCAGGTAAGTAGTTGAATACGTTTGTACCTACCCACTAATTTTTTTTGTTGCTAAGATGAGGGAGAAATATTATAGTGAATCACAAATGTTGATGTCTGTCACCCCGAAAAACTATAAAGACTACAGTGAAAATAAACCCTCTTATTAGGGTATCAAAACTAGTACTTTTTATTAATATACGGCTCTACGTTCCTTGAAGAACCAGGGACTTCTCAACAATTGATGATCATCCCTTGCGATCAATCGCCTTACTCCTCCATCTTCTCACACACAACGCTCTGAGGTCCTCCTCTAGGTCGTCAATCCAACGAAGTCGAGGTCTACCCTTTAGCCTTGGTCCTCCAGGCGCCATCAAGAGTTTTGGGGTGTCTCCCTGCTGGCATCTGCTCCACATGAGCGAGCCATCTGAGTCGACCCCGTTTGATGAATGCCACAATACCGGGCTGATCGTAAAGAGCTCTTAATGCTCTCTTGAGCTCTTAGCATTATGTCGAATTTGCCTTTCTCCTGATTCGCATACTTGGCCATAAATTGTTCTCAGTATTTTCCTTTCACAACAGTTCAATACACGATTTTGTGAGGAGCCATGACTCACTTGCGTAAGTCACCACTGGTCTAACGAGTTTTGTAGACAGTCAGTTGTGAGGAGATTGAGCGACTTCTGAACAGACCAGAAGCATCTACTTCCCGCGGCAATTCTCGCTTTAATATCAGTGGTGACGTCGTTATTCTAGTAATAATGGCGCCTAAGTATTTTGAACTAATCGCTGGATGGGAAGCTATGCTGTAGGATCCTGAGATTTCTTCGATTGAATCTCTCGATGTTTCCATACAGACGGTCTTTTTTTCATCTCTCTTCTGCCGCTTTCCCAAATTCTTGGAATGCTCCAGAGAGTGTCTGCAGAACGAAGGACGTCTACATCGTCCGCATAAGCAAGGTGTTCGGTCAGCCTATTGAATATGGAACCTCCTGGATTGGTTCGTATATGTCTCACTATACTTTCCATGGAGAAGTTGAACAAAGTTTTCCTGCAGTGGGGGCTTAATGAATACCCCTGCCGTATCCCTGAATGTCGTAAGAGGCGACTAAAAGGGATAGTGGAGGGCAGCAGCTCCACTATTATCGGGATGAGGCTGGGGCAATTTACTTGCCTTGTTGTCATTCCGCAAAGTAAGGGGTTGAGCGTTGGACCAACCTTGTAAAAAAATCATTGTTACGAATTTTCAACAAAACAAAAGAAACCGGACTGATCAAAAGAAAAAAAACAGGCGAGGAAAAGGACAAACAATAAAAGAATTCTTACTTGTAGCCCTAAAAAAACACATCTCACGGCTGAAGATGGATGAAGAATTAGTCATAAATCCTCTTGAGTAATTCACTTGTTAACAAAAAGTCAAGAAACAGGAGAGACTTCCTCTACTCTCCGCCGATAAATCTCACACTTCAAATTACTAGTTTTCATATCTTTCTTACGAATTTTGATGGCCTCCATTACCGGATTTCTGTCCCTTTTCGCTGACGACATTTCAGCTCTGGTCAAGGGAACGAACGATGCGGAACTCCTAGCTGAAGTAACAAGAATCTCCTCCTTAATAGAAGTCTTCCTATAATGCATTATAGCTTAATAGTGATAGAATTCAAAGTTTGGAACTCTCAATGGTCGCTTGTTTCATACAGTGAATTTGCTTGGATTGGAGGGTGTAAATCGACGTTCTCGTTCCAGCCATGTCAGGAAGCTCCCAGCCTACAACTTCATGTCACGTCTACTGTCTGGTTCAGTATCGTCTGATGTTCTACGAACCGTTTATTACGCATGTTTCCATCGTCGCTTATCCTATTGTATATTACTATGGGGCAACTCCTCTCACACAAAAAAAGAGCTATTAGGATACTCAAACATGGAGAGAAAGTTGTCGTGGACATTCCAGTCAATTGGGCATTCTCACCCTACCGGCTTATATACGTGCCTGATTTGTGTCAGGCAATTTAGCCAAGTATGAAAAAGGAATCGACTGCCATAATTACTCCACAAGAAACCGTGACAACTTGCGTCTCCCTCAGGCTCGACTTGGAACTTCTTTGAGGATCATCACAGCTCAAACTGGAATTTGTTTTTAACCATTTCACCTTATCGCATACGAAATCTTCCCAACACTCTTTTGAGGAATTATCTTAAGAAAGTATTAATTTCTAATTTGACCCATCTTCAAACGCGTTATGCTTCCACTAAACGAGGTTACACTGATCACTGAGGTGAAAAATAAATAAACAAACCCACCTAGAGAGATAAACAAGTAAGACAATGAAGAAAAAGTCCAAATTGTAGTCACAAAACTCACCAGAGTGACCCCAACTTCAGCGATGCCGAACGGCATCACTGGGCACTGTTGGGCCAACCCATTCGAACGGAGATTAGGCCTCTTTTGCGATTCACACTCGTGTTTCTGATTTATCGTACGTTCAAACTTTAAATTCTCGTAGTGAGCGAACGGTTTGTCCTACAGAGCTCCGAGTGGTCTCAAAAAATTCTATAAAATCTTAAATTGAAGAAAAACAATACCTTTATCCTTCAGTCCGGACCCACGTCCCTGGGACGGGTGGGTGGGGCTTTTCCTTACCCTGAGCCTACCCCTTTCCTCTGTGTGGGCTCATATCCTCAGTACCCTCCTGTCAGGCCCTGCAGAAGGTAAGGTAAGTGTCCTTTTTTTTTTCTCTCGCTTTCGTTGTCAACAAACCAGTTTTTTCCAGTGGATCACCCGTCCTCAGGACAGTCGGTCCTGGCCTGTTGATACGTCCATGGGACGGATGGTCCTTGATGGAATGGAAACACGTCTCCGAGACGGGGGTCCTGTTTGATTTTTGATTGATTTCATTGATTTTTTTGTACCTATTCAAATGTTACATTCATTTTTCTGTATTCAAATGTTATATTCACGTTTTTTCCAAGTTTTCATTAGGTACTAGTAGATTGTCTTTGATTTTTATTCTAGTTCCTTATTCTAGCTTTTTTTAGTATTCTAGTCCCTTCAATGTCTAGTAGGTACAATTTGATTTTTCCAAAAAGATAGAAGACTGAAAAGAATACAAAAGGCTGCTTGGAAAATGTTCCCTAAAAATGTGAAAACTTTTTATTCCTAGTTTTCATGTTCTTGGTACCTACGTAGTAGACTCCTAATGATTCTAGAGGTTTTGAATTGGAATGTTTCCTCCAATTCTACGTAGAACACGTCATTTTGAGCGTGAATTGAGACTGAATTTTTTATCTGAGTAGTCAAAATGATGTGATACCTAAGCTGGATGAAATCCAGGAAGTGAAAAATAAAAATAATGTGTAATCTTATTTTTTATATCGATAAATTGTGATAAAAACCAATTCATTTGATGTTATACACGAAGAAAGACGTTGCAATAAAGATGTTTTATGTTAGTTTGTGGTATTTACAACGAAATCATGTCATATTTCAATAACAACCATGAAAAAAGCGAGTCGGTGTCCCACGGACGGGGGTCCTCATTGCAACGAGGGACAACGGTCCGGACTGAAGGTTAAATCAAAATTTTTTGAGTTAGGGCGTTTTCAAAATTTCAAAATTAATTTTGGAACCCTTAGAAGTGACCTACATCAACCAAAATCTTCGGGGCACAACTAGACCCCAAAAGGAGCCTACATAACAAATTTCATCAAAATCGGTCAATGCTAACAGGCAAAAGTGCCGCGTACGGCGGACGGCGGACGGCCGGCCAAATGTTTATTCGATTTTTGGATTCTATGTACCTTGAAACGTAAACCATCAAATTTGGAGGGGGTGCTAAAAAAAATTTATTCTTGGTCGATTCCTAAGGTTCATTATTGAAAATAATAAACCAAAAGTTAGAACAAAAATGTCTTACTGAGAAAAAGGGGTTCAGCCTCCAGAAGTTCATTTCTCCAAAAAGGGTGAGGTAGCTAGTATGAAATGCTTTCGAAAACGATATTGAAAACGATTATTGGACCTTGTTTTTCGAGTACTTTACTATTCTGGGAAGTCAAAAAATTTTTTTTTATGGTAGTTAATGGCTTACCTACTTTCCAAGTAGGTATATTCAATGCTTCTCAATATTCGTTGTGACACGACAAAACAATGGTGAATTACGAAATAAAACGGTAATTTTTGGTGCGATTCAGCTAAATATGGTAATTACAGAGATTTTTCCCTTTATTGTACTTTCAAAGGAAAAAGTACCCAAAACGCTTTAATTTCTAGTCAGTTACTTTCATATTTTTCAGATTCCTCGCCAATGAGAATGGAAGCTATCCTGAATTTTTTGCTATTGTTCACACTTCTAACTTCTGTTAAATCTGAGGTGAGCTGACCATTTTTGAATAGTGAAATAATAACATATTTTACAAATCCTATTTATTGAGAGGCAAAAATCGTGGAGGACGACTTCATGCAAAGTGCATCAAGAATCGTTCAAGGTCAAGAAGGGTTCTCTAATTTTTGTTAATATCTGATGAATGTATTACCTAGTGATTACCTGGAGGAGTACCTGGAGTGATTGTAGTGAAATGTTGAATAACTTGTATTCTGAAAACTGCAAAATTTGTATAATAATCATCCCAAATATTATCTTTTGTTGTCAGATTCACAAACATAGAACGGATCCAGCAAAATACCATCGTTTGGTGGCACTGCTAAAGGAAGCTCTCACACATGCGGGTGTCAATCCAGACGGAATAAAAGTGACATCCATTTTAAAGAAGGTTTCTGGAATATATTATCTCCAGATAATAGTACTCCATATAAGTCCATGATTTAATAAATTTATATTCTGTCCATATTGTGGTTCAGAACGATTTGAATGTGAGATAAGCCAGTGGTAAACTCGGAACTACTGAACTATTCACAGGAAGCTGCTCTAGATCTATGGGGAATTTGTCTCACAATTTTTCAAATTTTTTTGTCGAAAGAGGTTCAAAGAGGGTTCAGAAAACCATAGTGTGCACCCGAAAAATTTGGAGAATTTAAGTGCCTAAAGATGGAAATTTCAAATGAACCGGGAGTCAGTGACGTGACGAGTTTCCCCTCACGACAGTAGCGCTACCTCTGAAACCGCACATTAAACTACTTGCTTACCTGATTGAACACACGCGTGCACCTCGAACTGGCAGAAAGGACCCAGACACAACAGAGGCAAAAAGAAGCAATTTTACTCACTTTTCAGTTCATCAAGCATTGTTAGTCTTCATCTTCTCTTATTTAGTTTATGTAATAGTTAATTTTGATATTTGAATCACATTATATAAGTGAATCGTTTCATGTGGTCAAAAGGGCGCATACAACTCTACCTGTTGACAGTCTCTGATACTATTTTCCGAAACTCCTTTCATGCTTCGCCAGAGCACAGTTTTGCGTGAGGAACCCTGGGGAGTGACGTAATCAGTTTTTATCAGTCCTCTTGGTGTTTTTGGTTTATTATTTTCAATAATGAACCTTCGGAATCGACCAAGAAAAAAAATTTTAACACCCACTCAAAGTTTGATGGTTTACGTTTCAAGGTACGTAGAATCCAAAAATCGAATAAAAATTTGGCCGGCCGTCCGCCGTCCGCCGTACGCAGCACTTTCCCCACTTAGATTGACCGATTTTGATGAAATTTGGTATGTAGGCTCCTTCTGGGGTCTAGTTGTGCCCCGAAGATTTTGGTTGAGGTAGGTCACTTCTAAGGGTTCCAAAATCAATTTTGAAATTTTGAAAACTCCCTAACTCAAAACATTTTGATATAAAGGTATTGTTTTTCTAGCAATTTAAGATTCTATAGAATTTTTAGAATTTTTTGAGACCACCTGGAGCTCTGTAGGACAATCCGTTCGCTCGAATTTAAAGTTTGGACGTACGATAAATCAGAAACACGAGTGTGAATCGCAAAAGAGGCCTAATCTCCGTTCAAATTAAAGCTGACCGAAATGCGATCGATGTTTTTCTTATGTTGGATGGTTGGTGGCTTTGCAGACAAGTGATCTATATAGAAAAATTAACTCATTGTGTAATAATTTGCAGCGTTTTTGACAGAGGCATCACTCTTGTTTTTTGGGTATTCTCTTCGACGGTAATTTTTTCCCTTGTTTATTCCTTGTGTGCGTTATTCTCGGGCCCTATTTGATGATTTTATAGAACTATTAGGAAATTCCAGTATCGAAAATTGAGGCAAATTTCCATTGTGGACCGATAATAAATTATAAATTACATAAATCTGACTTAGAGGTCCCATCTAATTTGAGGGTAACACGATTACACGAATTTCTAGTTTTTTAAAAGTGAGATATTCTCTGGACAAAATTAACATTGGAAGCAGAAGGAGCTAATGGTGGCTTTCTGGTGTAAGAAAGTCATTCAAATGAATGCTAATCGTTGATGTACAAGTGAACTCTTGCAACCTCAGTTCAGCGGCATTCAACTGAACAATTAATTTTGATGCGTTGTCCAGAAGGCCATAAAATTAGCAGTGTCATAAGAGTACCAACAGTAGTATTGATCGTAATTGGATGGAAGGGTCTCTAAAAAATACGTTTTCTCACTTTGAGTAAATTCCAGTATCACTTGTGCCTTGATATATTTCTCATTGTTATTCTTCACATTTGCAGAGGGAGATACACAGAATAAATTACAAGATGAAGTTCGTAAACCAGTTGGGTAAACCCTGCAACTTCGAATGGTACGTGGATGATATCTTCGGGTTACAAACCCCAAAGATTCCGATCTGCGGCAAAGTAGCGACCGGAGCAAGAGACTTCGTTCAAGTGTACGAGCCACTAACTGTCCCAGTGCCACAATTTAGATCAATGTATCCGATATCAGGACCACTTTTGAATGTAGTACCAGGAATCACATACGGACCACCAGAAATCAACCCATATCTCCCTCTTGGCTACCAATGTCAGAACGGTTACCAGTGCCCCCATGATTCCGAGACAGTTATTGAAGATGCAGAACACAAGGAAGAAAGCAGAAATGAAACTGTAAAGCATCACAAAAGAGAACATTTACGTATAAGAATACGACATGTAACAACTAATAGTCCTCCCAGTGTTTGCTTGACGTGTCAGGAATTTGGATGAGAGGAGGTTAGCAGAGTCAAAGGAACGGATGAAATATACAAGCTACTTTGATATTTTCGTACAACGAAATTGTGGAAACCTATTTCAATAGTGAACGGAATAGATAGATCGTTGTCTATTTCAACGGGAAATCCGTTGAAACCGACTGCAGTAAAAGCTCCTTAGGGAGGGTGTTGTCTAATCTCTTACGAACCGGCGCTCAGTCCCCCCCTCCCGACTGAAGGAGCATTATTGCCACCCCCCCCCACCCCCGGTGCGTCTCCCATCCCCCAGCCTTCTCATAGCTGGTCTGTTTTCATCAACAGTTCTACCCATTTTCTCAGGAAAGAATCATCGAAATTTCATGTTTCTTGGGGCATTATTCTTATTTGTATAATCTCTACACTAATGCACTTGTTTAATTCCAACAGTAAAATTCCATAGTTTAAAAGTTATACCTACCTAAATTTGAAATTTTATAGGTTTTTTGCAGTTCATTTAGTGCATCTATCTAAGGAATTGATAAACCAAAAGATTGCCGCTGGAATCATCAAAATTGACCAATAATGCCATAGAAAAATGGGAAAACCCGTTTATTCAATGACTGAGATAGTGAATAATTTAGAAAGGATCAGGAATAGGGAGATATCAACATAGTAGTGCTTGTGGTGGCACTCGCCTACCACGGGTCTCTCAAAAGTATAAATCAAGTCGCATCCTGAAGTTCCAGAGTCCAAACATCCGTTGGAACGCAGGTAAGTCACACAAGACACCCTAGTTTAAGCTTACTAATTATTGATGGCAGCAGTGGTTTAGATCACAGCCATGTGTCATAGGAGTACTAAGACATATTATTACTGTTGCTATCATAATAATTGTCGATTGGACTGCGTTAAGTAAATACCTACCTCCTAATAGTTAGACCGGCTGTTACGTCTGGAGAGCCTTGTTTTCGGCTGGTTTTAACATATCTTCGTTACTTTGGTGTGCTGATGGCGTCGAAACAAAGAAAAACATATTGTTTAGTAATGCATGCATTCCAGGGGACGTCCCATTGGATAAGCATTAGATCAGTTTAACCAGTTGGTAAGCGATAAAACTGTTTCACTCGATGTAATTTATTTATTACTTTAGGCAAGAAATAGTGATCCTCCCCCCCTCACCATTATCCACCTTAACATTTCTAGCGGCATGGGAGCCTCGAATCTGAAGAGCATTTTAAAATCCATGATCTACGATACCCAACATGCCAATTCGAGTTCACCCCCCCACCAATGGTGCCGGGCTGGCACCAAAGCAGAAATACGTCGTAACATTGAACTTTCATCTATTAGTTTTGGTAGGCAGTCCGTCGAAGTTCTCACCCGTATTCAAGGTGAAACACAAAAAAAAAAACACGAAATACGCGGTTTATGGTGTCCTGGCACCATGGTGGCACCACTATTAGTTCCATGGTAAGACAGAGAATAATTCATGAAAATCCGGAAGTATAATGAGAATTTTTCCTCAATTTCAAAGCTTGGGTACAAATAGTAAGCAGTAAAGGAACCGAAATATTGAAAAATCGGATATTTTGTGAATATTATCCCCCCACTCACCCCCTCTCCTCCCGAATTTTGGTACTCTTGTTAAATCATGTACAACTCGGAGGCTATTTGAGTCAAACACAAAAAGAAACACGCAAATCGGTTGGAAATTGAGGCCTGGGCAGAGTTTACAAGATTATACCCGCAAACGCGCGTTTTTTGAGCATTAACCCCACCTTTCCCCCCCTTAAAAAGCAAAATTCGAAATTCCGGTGCCGTAGTGCACAACTAGATAGTATTCCGCATCGAAAAAAAAGAACCACGATAATCGGTTGAGAACTAAGGCCTGGGCAGAGTACACAAGATTTTGTTACACACACACACACACACAATTACAATTACAATTACAATTACAATTACAATTACAATTTACAAGTTTCTTTATTCACCAAATTGAATTACACTGTGGTTAAGCCCCAAGACCAAGAGTCGCGCGGGGCTTTGATGTGGTATGAATAAAGTATCCTTATTTAAGTAGCAAAATACAATAAAATAAAATAGTCCTCGTACATAAACGAAAAAAATGTATAGTAAGATAGCGACAAAATTTGTCGCATTTGAGTTGTTGCATTTAACATTTCTCATTAATTATGTTCTTAACTAAATAATTTCTTAGGATATACTGGTTATACAATTTGAACTTCCATCTAAACATCCTTTCCGATTGGTTATACATTGACATAAAGGTTATACGATTTGAAATTCATTGTTTGTTGCGTAGCGGGTTTTGAGTAGGTCTGTATTTATGTGTCCAAGGTTAAGTACACCTGCACGTGGTTCTTCCTGCTAGTATGTTGGTGCAGGGCACTTCGTTTTCAAGTAGGTATTTTTTTGCCTTTGTATTAAATCTTTCATTTTGAAGCTTACATTTTCCTTATATGTTTTAGGTATAATTAGACTGCAAATTGCCGGTACCATATAGCTAGCTTGTCTCACACTGTGATCGTAGGTGAATCGTGGTTGTTCGATGGTCGGGAACCGTTGCCTCCTCCTCTTCGGATCAGTGAGTTTAGTTTCCTCTCACTTCAAGTTCTTCGTACCATATCTTACCGCCGATTGGTAATAGAGTTCTCTGAAGGGAAGTAATTTCTCTGCCTTCAGATTCCTTCCTTCTGCTCTGAGTAACTTTGCTGCGAAATACACACACACAGACATACACCTATGGTTTTTTTTCGCGGATTTGGATTCAGAATGGTATAAAACGGATTACTGTGTGGTTATTTTTTTTTCTGTTGAGTGTTGTCCAGCTTTACCCCAGATCGATCGCATAAGGACGCCCAAGTCTTACTGTGGGACGTCCTAAAAAGACCAATAAACCAGCCGATCTGGCAGTATTGTCGCTATTGCTCTTTGCAAATCCAAAAAGTCCTAGAAGGTATTTAAGTAAAAGCCAAACTACTGCCAATCGTCGCCAATTTGGTACATCCAACTAAATAATGAAAACCAAGACCCCTAAGCGCCATTTTTTCACTTTGTACAATGGTAATAATGTCATCGTTTTATTACATAAATCTTTTGGTTTCTTATTTTCAATAATGAACCTTTGGAATCGACCTAGAACAAATTTTTTTTAACACCCCCTCGAAGTTTTATGGTTTACGTATCAAGGTACGTAGAATCCAAAAATCGAAAAAAATTGGCCGTCCGTCCGCCATCCGCCGTTCGCCTTGGCCATCCGCCGTGGCACTTTTGCCATTTAGCATTGACCGATTTTGATGAAATTTGGTATGTGGGCCCCATTTGGGGTCTAGTTGTGCCCCGAAGATTTTGGTTGATGTAGGTCACTTCTTAGGGTTCAAAAGTTAATTTTGAAGTTTTGAAAACGCCCTAACTCAAACAATGTTGATGTAAAGGTATTGTTTTTCCTTCAATTTAAGATTCTATAGGATTTTTATAGTTTTTTGAGACCACGCGGAGCTCTGTAGGACAAACCGTTCGATCCCTACGATAATTTAAGGGTTTCACGTATTATAAATCAGAAACACGAGTGTGAATCGCAAAAGAGGCCTAATCTCCGATAAAATTAAAGCTGACCGAAATGCGATCGATGTTTTTCTTCATGTTGGATAGTTGTGGCTTTGTAGACGAGTGATCTATATAGAAAAATAATAAACCATTGTGTAATGATTTGCAGCGTTTAAAAATAATAGCTCCCCTATATACTTCGTCAAAGTACCTAAATTTTTGAATGGCATCACAATGGGAATCGAATATTCAGCTTAAGTAGTTGTCTTATTAGATGTATTATTAGATAATAAAGAGCGAAAAATATAAACACCTGCGAATACCATATCATCCCGTTTTGAATAAATATTTAATTTACTGTAATGTAAACATATATTATAATAAAATGTGAACTATGGAGCATAATAAAAAGGAATATGCGGGATATCAAATTCGTCAAGCTTTAATGAATAAGGCCAAAGACTATGGTCTATAAACGTTTCATTGTTCTTCTTCTTTCAAAACCTAGCCGCCCATTGAGTCCATCCATAATATGGATATTATCTTCTCAAAGGAAACGAAAATGTACATAATGGCTGGTCTACTTTTGGAATAAATTGCATGCTTTGCAAATTATTCAACTTGGCTTGTGACACGCTTTTCCCATTCGGTCATAGGTGGTCTAACGGAGAGAAAAATAATATATTGATATTTGCGGTGCAGGTTTTTGAAACCCCTTTCTTGCAGAGATCAAGGATCTTAATACCCCTTAAACCATACTAATGAAGGCCTACAGAATTTTAATGGAATTCCTTTTACTCCTTTTTGTAAAAAAGGATTTTGAATATTTGAATAAGTATTTCGGATGAAAAAAAGTAAAAGAAGTCTGCCAAGCGGGTGTGGCACATAGCTTCCTCTTATCCATAACCCGATTGTACAGATGATCCGATGCGTAGTAGTTAATCTCAGAACATCAATCTCTAAGTACCTTCCACTACCCTCATAGGGGACCATCTACACGCTAATCTGAACAATCCTGAGAAATGTCGTCGGAATCGGATGGAAAATGTAGAAGTTATGGATATTACTAGTAATTAACGTAATTAATAGTAACTACTATTAATCTGGTAAACATGATTTTCATAGGGGACCATATACACGCAAATCTGAACAATCCTAGAAAATTTAATCAAATTCGGATGAAGAATGTAAATGTTATGGCTGTTACAAGGATTTTGCGTTTGCGCATGAGCAGAGGCTACTGTCAACTTTAAGGCCTTGATTTTCATTGGCAACCAACTACAACCTATTCTGCATAATCCCTGGAAATTTCATCAAATTCGGATGAAGAATGTAAGTGTTATGGCTGTTACAAGGATTTTACGTTTGCGCATGCATTTTTCCCATTTTTCTTCCGCAGTTATTGCTCGATTTTGATGATTCTAGCGGCAATCGTTTAGTTTTTCAATTCCCTAGACTGCTGCACTAATGAATTTTTGAAATCCTTGATCATTCCAAACTTAGGTACAACTTTTAAAGTTTGAGTGTCTGCTATCTACGGAAATACTAACCCGGACCGAAGAACGAACGGTGACTGACTGAGACCCCCTTAACTAGGTCAGGATGAATAAAACATCAACTTTCATCATTTAGATTTAAATTGGAACTACCAAGTATGGAGATATAAATGAAAAAATGTTGTCCAAAATGAAAATTTCCACTCGATTTCTACGTTCCACGGTCTCCTAAACAATTTAGGTTCCCTCTCTGTCTGTCATGAAATTCTCGTAACGGGGGAAATTTTACGAAGTTAATTACGATGAAATGTCCGATTACGATGAAATGTTCAGGGATTGTGCTGGTTGGCATGTAGATGATTCCTTATGAAAATCATCACGCCGGACTCATCATCTCCAGTACTCTGTGCCCCGGACCGATAAAAGCCTCTGCGCAAGCGCAAACGTAAAATCCATATAACACCTTTAATATCAACATTTTTCATCCGAATTGTCCGAACATTTTCAGGAGTGTCCGAGCTGAGGTGTAGATAGTCCCTTATGAGGATAATGCAAAGTACTTAGAGAATGAAGTTTTGAAATTAGCTACAATGCATCGGTTCATCTGTACAATCGGGTTATTGATACGCGAAGCTATGTGCCAAACCCACTTGGCTCATTAGACGCTCTGACGAATACTTTCTTCGCTTACAGCGCTACTCGTTCGTTTCTCCGACAAGGTGACTATGGAGAGAAAAAATCTCGAAATGCTGCGAGTCATCGGCTGCTCCTTCCACCGCCACGCAGACAACTGACTAGTACGAGTTCAGCTGAGCCTGTACGACTCTAGGCCGTGCTATTGCAGCTCTGTACAGAAAACAGTACTACATGTTTGCCGCTTTTTCCTTTGATATCGTACGTCGAGTTTACTGTATTATTCTGCATCTACCTGTGTACGATGCCGCGGGGACTTACTGCGGTTGCAGTGTCTTTCCGACTTTTTATGATGTAGATGTTCACTCAGTGAAGTGTAGGAGTAGAATTCATGAGGTGGTTATAAGTTTCAGTCCTAGAATCATCCTCCTCCGTGAAATCGGCCTTCCTTGGAGAAGTTAACCAAGTAAAAAATTTGTTTCTAGAATGAAAAGGATTATGTTTTCTCACAACTTTAATTCTCATCCAACAGAACTTTGCGAGATGATTCTGACTCATTTTCCTCTAGGTAATCCCAGAGCGGATAAGGATCGGGATAAGGGCAGTTCAGCTTCCTGGATGAGAAGCCGATTCCTCTATAGTTCATCGAGAGTGAACATCGACGTCATAACAAGGTCGGAAAGACACTGCAACCGCAGTAAGTCCCCGCGACATCGTTCACAGGTAGGCGAAGATTAACCCATTAACGCCCGAAACTTTTTTTTCTATATATTTTGAAAATATATCTGATATTCCGACTCCAAATAGTCTTTAGAACACGGGAAAAATAATTTCAAAAATCTCCTGGTCGAATTTCATGGGTTCACGTTGGCATGTTGCAACGCTGGGAGCCACAAGAACTGATCTTCAGTTTTCAAAAACTTGTAGTATATTGAATCATCTGATCTTACCGGATGCACTAGGAATCTTTCGGAATATTGGATGAGGAATAAATCCAATATTGAGTGTAGTTCATCAACTCATTGTAACAATCATAGTTAGTCAAAAAAATACCACTAAATGATTGGAAAAAGTACAGGCAGGGTCCGGCAGGGAGGTATGGATGATTTGAAATAAGACCATTGAAGGCAGGCCACAGCTCGACGTTCGTACTCGTGGCAATGTTGTCCTTTACAGGATTTCTGGGACACAGATCCTTCAGTCCTGCACATTTCCGGTTCACCAGCGCTATGTCCGAAACGTATGTTGAAACTACCTCGCAATTCATCTTTAAACAGAAGAAAGCTGTAGAAATTCAAGTTCCAATAAGATCCCATCAATTAGCTCTACAAAACATCACACGGTTTCACCAAAGTTAGTAATCGACGATTAATTTTTAATCAACAGTTAAGGAATACCAGATTTCACAGTTCCGAGTTTCTCCGATTCTAGATTGAGATAAATCAATCCGAACTAGTGTTCATTTTTTTTCATGAGTTCGATGAAAAACAAGAGACCCATCAAGTAGGTATAGAATAGTGAATCAAATCGGTAATGTAATCGGCTTTCTGTGAACCATCAAGAAGTAATGAGTACAACAACACCAGCGTTGCCACTCAAAATCACAATTACCTTACCGTAAATACCTTCTTGATGCTGTTCGAAACTTGGAAGTTTGAAAAGTTAAAACGACTAGTTTAAACGAAAAGTTAAACGACTGGGACGAAAAGTTGAAACTACTGAAAATCAATCCGAACTAGTGTTCATTTTTTTTAAAATTATAAGTTCGATGAAAAACAAGAGACCCATCAAGTAGGTATAGAATAGTGAATCAAATTGGTATAGAACTGTGAACCATCAAGAAGTAATGAGTACATCAACACCAGCGTTGCCACTCAAAATCACAATTACCTTACCGTAACTACCTTCTTGATGCTGTTCGAAACTTGGAAGTTTGAAAAGTTAAAACGACTAGTTTAAACGAAAAGTTAAACGACTGGGACGAAAAGTTGAAACTACTGAAAATCAATCCGAACTAGTGTTCATTTTTTTAAAATTATAAGTTCTATGAAAAACAAGAGACCCATCAAGTAGGTATAGAATAGTGAATCAAATTGGTATAGAACTGTGAACCATCAAGAAGTAATGAGTACATCAACACCAGCATTGCCACTCAAAATCACAATTACGAGTACCTTACCGTAAATACCTTCTTGATGCTGGTCGCATCAAGATAAATACTCATTTTCAAATGAAACTAAAATTTTATTATTTCAGTGTGTACCTTGGATGATGCCATTATGAAAATTAAAGAGGAAAAAAATAAAGCATCGATGGAATTTCTTAGGCAGACGTTTCCTGGGCGCCTCATTTCGTTGCGTGGAGATGTGGAGTGGCCTCCTCGGTCACCAGACCTGACACCTTGTGACTATTTTTTATGGGGCTACCTCAAATCACGTGTATACATACACAAACCACGTACACTTGAAGCCCTGAATGAAGCAATAACTCAAGAAATTCGAGCAATACCACGTCCAATGCTACAGAAGTATGGACAACTTCTCACAACATCTACAGGAGTGTGTGGACAAAAACGGACACCACTTATCAGATGTTATTTTTCGTACATAATCAATGTTTTTTGTTCCTCTTTAATTTTAATAATGGCATCATCCAAGGTACACACTGAAATAATAAAATTTTAGTTTCATTTGAAAATGAGTGTGTAGCTATTATTTCAAATCATCCATACCTCCCTGCCGGACCCTGTATCATAGCCTTGGTGATGAAAACATGGGTATTTAGTAGGGTACGCCAAGAATCAATCAAATTGAAAGTGACGCATCAAGCTTTGTGAGCATCCAATGAGCTATGTGCAACACCCACTTGGCAGACTACTATATATTACCGCGTATTTGTTAGAAAAATCGGTAGTTCTGATGACATCCCTCGTGAATGGACATGGAGAATTAATTGAATTATACATCAATAAGATCAGACGGAAGTTTTACTCATCTGACAGAAACATTATTCAACCAAAAGGTTATTGGAACGTGTTGTTGATTCCAGTCCAAACTTATGATCCCCAAATCATGTGTGATTGAAGTTGTTGTTATGTTGTCAAATAAAAACTTTAGTCTGCGCTTGAATATCAAACATTCATTCACTCGTAATTTATATCAAATGTTACCAAGCCATCCCACTCAACCAAGACACTCTTCTACATAAACGTTCAACCTCGCCATCCTCCATCAATAATAAAGGCATCACAATAATATAATGGTGTATTTCATGTTTAGATACTACATTAATTACCTCAACAACCAGCGGAAGGTCCATTCTCATTGTAGAGAAATATTAATTTTTAAGGCAGTAAACTTGATTTCACAAGGTTGTGTATAGTAACAAAAACCTGTACATTGGTAGCTATTAAACGTTTACCGATCGAACGGGTCTTTTGGAACTTCTTAGCATGGAACATTATGATGACAATAAAACAATACAAAATCGGTACCTACTAAGTGAAATCTTAATCATCTTTGAAAGTAAATGGAGGTGAGTTCTAACAGTTATTTTTATCTTTATCGTCCATTTGGCAAATAATGAAACAAATAAAAACAGAATGACTCAAAGTCATACTTGAAGTTTACGCATGAGATTAAGAACTATGTTTTCGTTTTACTGACGTAGCCTCGGAAGTCATTTAATAGTGTAAATCATTATTTTCGTGGAAATAGACCACGTTCCACCGACTCCGGTTTTTATCGTCAGCAAGTAAGTGAAATATCTGATCTCTTTGATTTGTTAAATTAAAAGAAAATTCTGTGGCATCGACTCAATACACAAAATAAACTGAAATATCGATCGTATCGTGAAATATCTAGAAAATCGTTGTTGAGTACAGTCGTGGGCAGATGTTGCTATAGAGAACCGATCCGATGGCGATAAATTTCATAGTGAACCGTCTCAAGGTACGAACGAATGCAGAATTCAAAAATATAGTACAACATTTTTGGTCTTTAGTCAACTTGCATCGATTTAGATGAAATACTATGGTTCATCGGCTCCATTTGGAGTTTAGTTGTGCCCCGAAGATTTCGGTTATTGTCAGTCACTAGGTACTAGGAGGTAAAAGTGGGGGAAAACGTGTCCAAAACGCCTTGATATATCAAATATCTCAAATTCTTTATAAATAAAGATATTGTTTTTTCCATTATTTTAAATATATGCGATTTCAGAATTTAATGATACCAGCCGGAGACCTGTGAGACCACCTCATGATGATAATGTTCAATTACCGAACTATTGTAAAATGTCCCATGCCTCATTTAATCAACTGAGGACAGTGCCCAACTTTTAAACACCAATGAAACTTTTTTACAAATTCGAAATTATTATAAAATCTATCACTCCTCAACCTTTGTCCTTCGGATCCATCTAAACTGGCCTCTTCAGGCCAACGTAGAGAGGTTCTTGACTTCAATGCTCCGTTGGTTGGACAAATGATGAATCAGAAACACGAGTGTGAATCGCATACGAACATTCTATATGTGAGGCAAATTTCACCCGAGCAAATGCGATCTTTCGCAACCGTATATCACGTTTACAGACGAAACGTAAATCTTTACAGAAATTCACATTTTAATGAGCTCATTTTCATAGTTCACTTAATTTTGGTTTATTATTTTCAATAATAAGCCTTTGGAATCGAGCAAGAAAAAAAAAATTTTAACCCCCCCTCAAAATTTGATGTTTTACGTTTCAAGGTAGCGTAGAATCCGAAAATCGAATAAAAAAATTTTCGTCCGTCCGCCGTACGCCGTACGCGGCACTTTTCTTAGCAACACTGGACCGAGTTGGTTCAAATTTGGTATACGGGCTCCATTTGGGGTCTAGTTGTGCCGCGAAGCTTTTGGTTGATGTAGGTCACTTCTAAGGGGTGAAAATTAAGGGTTGAAATTTTCAAGAGTGCCCTAGCTCGAAAACTCTCGAAATAAAGGTATAGTTTTTTCACCAATTTTAAATAGTAGAGAATTTTTAAAAATTGTTGAGACCACCCGGAGCTCTGTAGGACAAACCGTTCGGTCCCTACGAGTATTTGAAGGTTTTCCTTCGATCAAACAGAATCATGAGTGTGAATCGCAAAAGAGGTCTAATCGCCGTTCAAATTTTGTCTGACTAAAATGCGATCGCTGTTCATTTCTTCGAGTTGTATTCAGTTTTGCCTTCTGCGTAACCAGTAATCAAATTTCCATATCAAGCTTTCTATTTTTCGAATCGAGTGTGAAGCGTTTAGTTCTTTCTAATAAACTTGATTGTGAAGGTGTGAAGCCATTATAGTGTGGTAGGTAGTACCTACCAATAGTTGGTAGGTAAAAAAAATTTGGTAGGTAAAACAATGTTTGTAGGTAAAAAACGCTGCAAATCATTGCTCACTGATCAGATCACTGATCAGCTGAGTGAGCTCCGAAGCCATTTTCAATCCTATTGAATGGAGGTGCTCTTCCAGGCGTCTCCAGCATTCGAGGAGATCTTCTTCACTCCTCACATCACTGATCAGCTGAGTGAGCTCGAAAGCCATTTTCAATCCTATTGAATGGAAGTGATCTTCCAGGCGTCTCCAGCATTCGAGGAGATCTTCTTCACTCTTCTGATCACTGATCAGCTGAGTGAGCTCCGAAGCCATTTTCAATCCTATTGAACGCAGGAGCTGAAATTTGAGAGGATAGGTCAAGGGAGAATACAGATGGTGGTAGGTGCTATTGATGGAGAACCAGTGATCTATACAGAAGGATGATCTATACATAAAATAATAAACCTTTGAGCAATGATTTGCAGCGTTTTTAAAATGAGATAATTTTAATTTTTCCACTTCTTACATCTCTTTTCCTGTAAAATTCATAATTTTGCAACCAATTTTATAATTTTTAACCTAATTCATGACACATTTAAAGTTTTTCACTCCAATTCATAGGGAACCAACCTATGACTGGTCACCTAATCCAGCCATGGTTACCTATGAATTGAAGGCTCCATGAATGGGAGGATGGTCCCCCATGAATTAGATGATGGCCCGCTATTAATTTCTGGATGGTTCTCTATGAATTGGAGGATAAAACTTTAATTTATTATAAACTCATTTAATTCGCATATTAAAGTCAAGTGATGAAATCATTTAATTTATTATATTTATTAATTCATCTATTGGTCGCGTGAGCAAGACTTGCTTAGTTTTCGTGACGATTTTTCAGTTTATGTGCCAAAGCAAAGACATGAAAATGTTAAAAACAGGTAAACCTTTGTGGAATGATTTTCAGCCGGTTTTTTTCCACCTGCCGCACGACTACAGAGTAGGTAATCAATGACTATTTTTGTCACCAATTCCACTATCAATGCCAATAAAATTTTCCTAACCCAGGGATATTCATAATTAATGAGGAGTAGGTAGCAGTAACTAATTGATGGGTAATAAGGAAATGATTGAGATAATTGATGGGTCCAAGTTGTGATTGAACGGAAATAAACGGTCAATAGAGGTAATTGATTGGTAGAGAGGGGACTGTGAAAGTTATTTATAGATCGTAAAGATGAAAAAAGATGTTTCCCAAAAAATTCTTCTATACTTTTTGCCGTATTGTTGCAAGGAAAAATTTATTTGGAGTACTAACATTCTAAATTTCTCTGCTTCAGCACTAGGAGAGAACTATCTCAAGGCGGGACTACAACATAAATCTCTTCTCTGTTTGTCCGGAACTGATTGCATCCTGCCTTTGTTCATCTAATTCGCCACGTTTATTCCACTTTATTATTATATGTACGTATCAAGGAACTGAGTAGGCTGTTTTTTCAACTTTGTTCGTAAACCATTTACGCCGAGAACTATAACTTTTGAAAAATATTGAATAATGAAAAATATTGGTTTAAATTTTGCACCCATAGGGGGGCGTAACCCTCCGTGCCAGATCTGGCACAGTAGTCACTCAGAGTAGTTTTTTGAGAAAATTCCATAAACAATATTTTGACAAGAATAATAGAGTATAGTACGCCATATTTGACGCGCATTGTTGAGGCCAACGTGTATGAGCAACATAATAGTGGCCACTACCACTTTTCCCCTCTAATACCAGTCTATTGATGTCCTAGTCTATGCGATCAGTCCCTCCCATATTACGATTGTACTGATGGATAAGGTGTGGTTGAGGAACAGAAATGATTTTATTTTCTGCTTTTGAGAACCTCCTAGGCATACTTTAGGCTCATGTCCATATTTTGTGGAAGCTTTAGCCACCACACTATCATTATCCAACCAGTTGCAAATCACAACCCCACTACAAAATGTGATCGAATATTTTGTGGCTTGAGCCTCGCTTCTCTTTTTTCTTCCGAGTCTACCAAGGTAGTGGAAGCTTTGTTTTCACTATTCAAGGTTGAAAAAAAAAGATGTTCTCCATAATCAAAATTTTCACTCGCGTTTCAGACCTTCCTGGACAACTTTGGTTCCGTGTCTGTCTGTCTGTGTGTCTGTCATGAAATCCTAGCCACAATCAAAACTTCCACAATTCTCTTCCGATTTCGATGAAATTTCCAGGGATTGTGCGGGTTGGCGTGTAGATGGTCCCTATAAACAGCATTATTTCAAGACTGGTAGTAGCCGCCGCTGCGCATTTGCAAACAAGTATTTCCTTTTTACGGATATAAGTTCTACGTTTTCCATCTCATTTCGATGAGATTTTCAAGAAATTGTGTTGGTTGGGGTGGAGATGGTCCCCTATGAAAATCATGACCCCCAAATTGAGAGCATTTTGGGCACATGCACAAACGTGAAATCGTTGTAATAGCCATAACTCCTACATTCTCCAGCTCTCAAAAAAAGTTCCGGATTCTTGACACAATGTGACGACTGTGCCAGATATGGCACACCTAAGTTTCCAACGACACCAGATCTAACCAAAATAAGTCGAAAATGAAAAAAATTGTTTTAATTTCTTCGAATGACCATAAATAACAAGAATTATTGGAAAGCTAAGAGAAAAATGTTGGTATACACTAATAGAGTGCTTACAGCAGCGCAGAGACGGGTTATTCTCGTCAGTAGAATCTTGATTAAATTCAAACTTCACTCACGCCTAGACAAAGACTCAAAAGCGAATGAAAATCGGAGGGGATTTGCATGAGGACGTGCTGATGTGGGAGGCATAAAGTAGGATTGTTCATGAGCAAGCAGGAATGAAGAGGAAATCGTGAAAGTCATCCCTTGCGTCGTGCCAGATCTGGCACAGTCGGCGGAAATGGGTTTTGACCCATGACTATTATGGCTATTAGTATGACTTTTGAGCATCAAGACTGGTTTTGATGATCATACTTTCAATGCCTCATTACCTCCTCTGTCAGTTCGCACCATGGATTGCCGAAGGGGATTGGCAGTATAATGCAAAAATCAATTACTCGAAATTAGTGAGAGGTTAACTGATAATTTATCATATTCAATAGAATTTATCATATTTAACAAAATAAACATGCACTTATTTAATGTTACATAAACAAAGTTTAGTAAAATATAGATTAGCTAATTTGAGATGCATTTTTTTCAGTTGTGCCATGATGATGAGGGGGTGGAACGCTGCTACTTTCGGCGTGATCATGGTTTCACTGTCAGTCGTCAAATGCAATGTATGAACGTCATACCTACCACGTACTTACTGCTTTTATTGCTTGATATTTAAATAACAACCAATGACGAAGGGATGAAACCAGGATTCAGATTTAACACACAACCCCCCCTTATTTTATATTTTTTAAATTTAATTGTGAAGTTCTGCGTTAGATTTTAATAAAAAGTTGAATTCAATTCATATCTCTAGACACAGTTCATTTCTATGTAATATAAATGTTTTCTTATTATCATACTAGGTATTCACTAATCTACGAGTGTTATCCAGAAAGTAAATTTACAAGGTAAAGTAAGTTCCGAAGCGAGGATGTTTTTGGTGGGGAGGGGGAGGGTTATAACGGCCAGTTTTGTCAATAACAGTGCATTACTTCAATGAAAAGGTCGTCGCCAGTTCTTATCTCTTCTCGTCCAGTTATCAAGTTTTTGATATCCTAAAGAAAGGGAGACTATCGGCGATTTATGACGGACTAGTTCAAAAAAGTCGAGGAAGAAGTGCAACTTCAAGACCTCAAGGAATGATTTCTGGTACTTCTCAAAGTCTCCTGGCTGATATCATTTATTGGAGAAACTTGATTACAAGGAGTTATGTGCTAAATAGGTGCCCAGAATGCTCACAAACGTAGGAAGGAAAAGCATTTCCGGATGTGATGGGGGTGAGATATGGATGTGTTAGTACACCACCTTCACCTAAAGTCGTGGAATTTATTCCAAACGGGACGACTATTGAAGCATTTTCAAGAAAGCTAATGCTCGGAAATGCTGTGAGCATAGGACCATCAGTTTGATGAGCCACGCCCTCAAGATCCTGTTGCG
>CM019178.2:34825947-35005685 GCA_009739505.2 Apolygus lucorum
CTGATGACGTGGATCTGGTAAGCAGAAACAAGAATGCATTAAAGGCAGCTTTTGCACAATTGAAGAAACTAGCGGATGAAGTAGGACAGGAAGTGAACACCCAGAAGACAAAATACATGGTGATGTCAAGGAGAGAAAGGAGGAACCAGAGCTTTATTTATGGAGGTGGCGTAAACGGATACGCTGGAGAATTCAAATACATGGGCTCCAGCGTTACCGAAGATAACAGTGTCATAACTGACATCAAAAGAAGAGTAGCTGCTGGCAACAGAGCATGTTACGCAACCCTCCCTATGCTCAGGTCATCACTGATGTCAAGGTGAACTAAAAACATCATCTACAAGACTATAATAAAATCGGTAGTTACCTTTGGCTCCGAAAGTTGGGTGTTAACCAAAGCTGATGAAAAGATGCTCAAAATCTGGGGAAGAAAGATTCTAAGGAAAATATATGAACCGGTATGCGAAAATAATAATTGGAGAATCTAGAAAAACCACGAGCCCTACCACTTGCATCGACAGGAGGATATCGTGACTGATATAAGGCAGCAATGGTTACGGTGGTTAGGGCACGTAGAACGCATGTCAGATAACCGGCCTGTAAAAGGGTGTTCACTCACGAACCTGGAGGAAGGAGGAGGATCGGGAGGCCGAGGAAAAGAGGGACTGAAGACGTGGAGGAAAAGATGTAGTTAGATAGAAACGTCTGCCAAGTTGGGTGGGCAGTATAGCTTCCTCACTCATTGTAACATGGACGTATAGAATCAGTTGGCGAAAAAATTATGATTCTTTATTTAGCGGTCCACCGTCTAGGACCTAACCCACACAATCCCTGAAAATTTCATCGAAATTGGTTGAATAGTTGCGGAGTTTTGGTTGTAACAATAAATTTAAAGTTCGCGCATGCGCAGCGGCTATTGCTTGACCAATTTGATTGAAACTTATAGGGTGTCTTTTAGAAAATAGTCTCTAACTAACCTCGAAATTTGAGCAGAATCGGTTCATTAGAAACCGAGAAACTGAGGTTCCAGGAAATTCACGTTTGCGCATGCGCACTCGCTCCTATTGGTCCGAAGGTGCTGAAATTGATAGGGGGCCGTCTAAGACCTAACCCGCACAATCCCTGAAAATTTCATCAAAATCGGACCACAGGTTAGTATAGTTTTGCCCGGGACAAGGATTGACCACAGACATACCGACAGACAGACAGACCGACAGACAGACAGACCGACAGACTGACACACACGGAACCAAAATTGTTCGGGAAGCTCTAAAATGCAAAAAGCAAGTGGAAATTTTGATTTTGGAGGACTTTTTTTTCACTTCTTTCATTAACAATTTATATTTGGAAAAAATACTTCACACCTACAATTGATGGTATTGTACATAAATATTTACATCACAGTATCGTATCAGCACTTTCAGCACTCAGCAGTCATGTCCATCTGGCTGCTTGGTATCAGGGTCCGAGATCCGACCTCGGACATTGGGGTGAGGGACAAGGTAGAATCACCTTTCTCACCAAAGCCTGCAATGCGTCTATGCCAAAAAAAGTCCAAAAATCAGGCAAGCCTCCTGTCTACTGGTGGAATGAAAATATTGCAAGACTCAGAAGGGAATGCAACCAACTGAGGCGTAGAGCCCAGAGAAGTAGAAGACAAGAAAATTGGTTGACAATACATACAGAATTTGCTGAAGCCAGGAAAAAACTCCGTCATGAAATAAACAAAAGTAAAGCGGACTGTTGGCAAAAAATCATCGATGAAATAAATGTGGACACATGGGGTCGTGGCTACAAAATAGTGACAGGAAAATTCCAGGCACGAGATGGAACGAGCCTCATGAATGAGGAAGTCATGGAGACCATTGTAAATGGTCTCTTTCCAACCCATCCTCCCAGAAACACAGATTCTAGAAGTATGAGAAAAACAGACACACCCTTGTTCACAGTGGACGAATTAAAAAAAGCGGTTGGAGCATTGAAAAACAAAAAAGCGCCTGGACCCGACGGCATACCGTCAGAGGTACTAAAAATAGTCACTGAAATCTGCCCACAGCTACTCCTGAGGATGTACAATGCATGCCTCATCACTGGGGTCTTTAGTAGGCGATGGAAAACTGCCCGTCTGGTCCTTTTAGATAAGGGAAAAGGGGACCCAACCTTGCCGTCATCCTGGAGACCACTATGTATGCTGGACACAGCTGGAAAGGGTTTCGAGAAACTACTTCTGCTTCGGCTACTGCCTGCAATAGAGCAGGCAGGGGATCTATCACCTAGACAGTATGGTTTCCGAAAGGGTCGCTCTACTGTCCATGCACTAACAGATGTAGTAACTGCAGTAAGAAAATCACAGGAAGGCAGTAGGCATTCAAGAAACCTTGCACTACTGGTGACCCTCGACGTAAAAAATGCCTTCAACTCTGCAAGATGGACTGATATGATGGAGGCCCTGAGCAATACTTTCAAGGTCCCGTCGTACCTATTGGCAGTGATGGACAGTTACCTTAAGAACAGAACACTAACATATGAGACTGCTCAAGGGGTACGAACGAAAGAGATCACATCAGGAGCGGCTCAAGGATCAGTGTTGGGTCCTCAACTGTGGAATGCATCTTACGATGGTGTGCTGCGATTGGAAATGCCTGAGGACTGTTTCCTTGTTGGATATGCTGATGATGTGGCAGCAGTAGTACTCGCAAGGACAATGGATTCAGCCCAAGCCAAGTTGGAGCAGATCATGACACGAGTAACGGAGTGGATGGAAGAACATAGCCTGGCACTAGCTACATCAAAAACAGAGGTAGTCATCTTCACCCGTAAGCGCATACCTACCATCATCCCAATGCGGATCGGAAACACTGAAATAACAACTAAACCAGCAGCCAGATATCTAGGAGTCATGTTGGACACAAAAATCACTTTTGGTGAACATTTAAAAAGGACTGCAGACAGGGCTGCACAAAAATCGGCAGCTCTTTGTCACCTTATGAGAAACATAAATGGCCCTAGACCATGCAAAAGGCGCTTGATGATGACAGTGGTGGAGTCAATTCTCTTGTATGGAGCGGAGGTGTGGGCGGATGCACTGAGCGTGGCGTATCTCCGACAGAGACTGATAGCTGTGCAGCGAAGAGGAGCTCTACGAATCGCCTGTGCATACCGAACAGTGTCAGAACCCGCTATCTTTGTGCTTACCAGTGTCATACCGATCCAGCTCAAGGCTTCAGAGCGAAAAAGAATTTTCGACAGAAGGGAAGAAGGAGACAGGTCCCGCATAGCCAAGGAAGAAAGAGATTGCACGATGGTAAGCTGGCAAGAGATATGGACAAGAGAACATAGAGGACGGTGGACCGCAAGGCTAGTGCCAAACATCCAGATATGGACGGACAGGAAGCATGGAGAATTAAACTTTTTCCTCACACAATTCTTCACAGGACATGGACTGTTTTATGCCTATCTACATAAAATGGGAAAGGTAACTGTCCCAACATGTCCGCACTGTCAGAAGAGAGAAGATGATGATGCGCTACACACCTTTTTCAAATGCACCAAATGGGCGGCTGAAAGAAGCCAGCTGCTGTCAGAGCTCGGATTAACTCCCCAAATTTCAACACCAGAAGCTGTCGTCAGCAAGATGCTGGAAGGTGAGAGGAGCTGGAGTCTTGTGGCAGCGTACGTAGAGAGTATCCTGACAAGGAAGACATTGTTAGAACGAGAGAGACAGAGAAGGGAACACCTGGTCCGACCCGCCATCCAGAACTAATGAAGTGTCCCAGGACTCAGCCTGAAGTAATGTGTTAAACAGTTCCAGGCTGAGCTTCCAACGTGGGAGAAAAGGAGGTGTTTTTTTAGTGGGTTTGAATCCCACATAACCTTGAAGTTGCGGGTCCTTCAGGTATCTTACGAGATCCAACTCCACCTGTGGATCTTAAAGATTTTCTCACCTGCCTGCCGAAAAAAAAAAAAAAAAAAAAAAAAAAAAAAAAAAAAAAAGGTAGAATCACCTTATCCCACAAATGATGGAGGGAGGATTGTGCCTCTTCTGGCTATGCCATCAGTCGACACTTCTCCTCCCAATGGGGTTCGAGTTCAGCTCCAAGTCCCACGGAGCCCACTTGCTCGAGCCGTGGCACGCCGTCGTGTGGCCGTAGCCCTGAATTTAGACCAGATGAATGATCCTCCTGTTAGGACTCGGGTGGTCATCCACTCCAGGATAAACAGTGGGTAACCAGCCCGAATCAGATCCTTCGCTGACTTGCCATGCCATATCCCTCTCCAGGTGATCGTTGCTCCAATCACCTTTAGTTGGTTTCGCTGAATGTTTGCAAGTGCTGCTGCAGCATCTAGTAATGCGTCAACTTCATATTTTCGAATTTTGGAAGCATTGATGTCTGCGAGTGATCTCTGGCCGGAGCCAGAGACCACTGAGACATCAATAATGAAGGCTCCTCTTGGTGTTACCACCAAGAGGTCTGGACGATAACCTCGCTGTTCCAGGTTAAAGTGTGGCTCTAGCCATACTGGCCATCCTTTACGGCGAGCGTAGGCTTCCAGTAGGTTCAGGGCAGAATTGTGACGGGCACACCTGGGTCTTACCATGGCTGGGCAAATCTGGAGCACATGCGAGGCTGTTTCGGGTGTTTGACATCCCATTCGGCATAGATGGCTGCTGCCGGTACGCCTGCCTCTTGTCCTCCTCACTCCTGTTGGTAGAGAACCAGAATGTACTTTCACCATACCCAATGACCTCCATCCCCATAGTTTCGCTGAAGGGTTCCTGATCCATGCCGTGCTAGCTCCGTTATCGCGTGATTTTACCAGTTCAGCTCCATCCGTAATTTGATGGAGACGTTGTGCCCTGGCAATTCGACGGTCGATTCTTGATGTCCCATTTTGTTGTTGGAGGCTCGTTCCTCCTTCAAAGAGTTGTGTGTTTGCCGCCCCTACCCTATTAGCTCTTATGGTTGGTATTTGACTGAGTAGTTCCATTACTCCAAGACCACCATCACCCACTGGTCCATGGATGTAGGCATTAGCAGAGTCAAATGGCAGGCGCAACCATTTTCTCACATATCTCCTTACAGATATATCCATCTGTTTTAGAGTTAAGAGCGTGGTACTTCCCAGCACTAGTTGGTGAGTTAGTGAGGGTATGCCGTGGTCTCGCAACATTACTAATTTCTGCAGAGGCTTCAGTGGTGCCCTGTCAATTTTCTCAAGGATTGTAGTCATTTTAATTGGCATGTTACGACATATACCCTGGGTACCAAAGGATACTCCCAGGTATATCCATCGAACATTGTGTGGTGCTGCCCTCAGGCACTGGCCATCAACATCAATGGAAGGCCTTTCAGCTGGGACCACGAGTCGATGCCCTCTTGGCATCAAAGGCAGATAGATGGATTTTCTGAGGTTGAGATTCAGTCCCACCGACTTCAAGGCATTATTGAATGCCACAATCTGAGCCACTATCCCAGCTCTAGATGTGGCAATCAGTACAACATCATCCGCAAAAGCCAGGGAAGACCAACGCTGCCCTGCGTGGATGTATCCAACCCTATTAGGGAGTGCTAGCAGGACGTGATCCATAACTGCATTGAAGAGGGTTGAGGACAGGGGGTCACCCTGTCTAATGCCCCTTGCATTATACATCCATGGGCCTGCCCCAATTCGTGTAGACCCATTTTGGTAAATTGATTCAATATACTGTACCAGCTGTTTGGGCCACTGTCTCCCCTTCATGATGTTCATTATAGCAAAATGAGATACTCTATCAAATGCTTTCTCAACATCGAGAACTGCAATGTGAAGCTCTCTTTTTTTCCTGTTAGCTTCAACCAACAATTTATTGAGTGCCAATACATTCAGTGCTAGTCCATCAACGCCTCTGCGGAGACCTTTTTGTTGCTCAACATGAGTAACTGAGGATTCCAAACGCTTTCCAATGATCTTGTGAAATTGGCGTACTACTACTGATGGGACTGTGATTGGGCGGTAGTCTGCCTCTGTTTCTGGCATGTTTTTCTTTGGAATCATAGTAGTTCGAGCTTGTAAGAGGGTAGACGGCATAGATCCCCGGCGCAAAATCGTGTTGAAAAACAACTTCCTAAGGCTGTGGGGAACCATCCTCCAAACCTCTGCCAGTAGTCCATCAGGACCACAGGCAGTCCTGGTTGGTTCCGATACCCGGATTTCGTCCTCCGTTATTGGCATCCATATGTGGTCCATCAGCTGATCTTGGGGATGACGGACTTCCTCTGCTGTCCATTCGCTGGATGGAGCTGACCACTGTCTTGCCCAGTATTGCCTCAATTGCTGGCCTGTGTGACGCATTTGGGCTCTTCCATTACCAAGGATGTCCTCCGCTATTGCAGCTCTATCAGAATCCCATAACCTCCTAAACCTTGAGAATTTATCTCTCCTCGTTTCTTGTGTGGTATCATTGTTGATTATATGGTCCCTGGGTGGTCGTGGGGTTATACCAATGATATGGGATATCCACAGAAGAAGGTCATTTTGGGGGTCAAGATCCTGGACCACTGCTCTTGCACCACTTATCAACAATTGGTGGCCTTCATCCTGTTCTGATGCACGCTGAGCTATGGGAATCCCTGCAAGAATAGCTTCATCAAGCTGTTGATGGGAGATCTCGTAGCTTCCATCTAGTTCTTCTGTCGTTCTTCGGGGTGTTTGTGTAGCATCTAGGCGTATTTGCTCCAATACATTCTGATAGTGAGGCCTTGCTCGTACCGCTTCTACAGATTTATGTGTTCTACCAACCATTTTGGAGGCAAGAGCTCTATTCATTTGGGCACCCGGTATGGTACCTTCTAATTCAAGTTCAACAGTTGCCATGATGGTCATTTCTTCATGTGACCAGTATTTGCATCGTTTTGGGCCAATTTCGTCAAAAGCATACTCCTCAGGATGAGCTGATCTAGTATGTTTTGACAGCCCTATACGTGAATGAAAAGTTCTTCCGCAGTGGGTGCATTGGTGTTCCTGTGCTCTACTGGCCATAGTCGGTTATTTGAATTGCCGCCTCTTTCGCCTTGATGTACACTGTACATCGGGAATCACCTGTTACATGCTTCGCTGGTTTTTTAGCCGCCTTACAGGACATGCATTCAATTTCTGGATGTGGTTTGATGCAGGCAGCGACCTTATGTCCTTTCTCACCACAGCGTTTGCAACATTCTTCGCCAGGCTGGCATACTGTACAATCTTGCGAGCGATGACCTACTCTGGTGCATCTGTAGCATCTTAGAACTGGTACATATGGTGTTACTGGGCATCTACACCACCCTACGTACAGCTTAGGGTCTTTCATGATTGATTTGTAGAGCTCAGTCTCGACCTCTACTTCCCAACTTACAGGACGCCCCTCACCACGTCTTACTATCCTCTTCGGGTTAAAATTGGCCTTGAATCGATCAAGGTTAACATTGGGGAAATTTTGTTCCCGGACTGCCGCTTGGAGTTGTTCAGCGTTCAATGAAACCTCCCTGATACCCGAGATAATTAGAGTAGGTCTTTTCTTGGGCATTAGCTCCATTTTTAGGCCAGCACCCCCTGCGCCCGTATCTGCCATTATTTTTCTGGCTTCTTGAATGTTAGCAGCCTCGAGTATAACTCTTTTGTTCCTCCCCTTTCTAAGATTGACCAGCTGCCATCCCTTAGATTTGGGATCAACCTTCTCAGCTAATGCTTTTTCGACATCTTCTGCCGACTCCAATGTAGTGTTGTCGTCAGTTGGCTGAACGACAACAAAGTGTCTAGGCTGTGGCTTTGTCTTTGCAGCTGAGGCATAGGTTCGTGGCTGAGGCTGAGGCGTTTTTGATCTCTGGGTATCAGGTATGCCCCTTGATGCTGCTGAAGTTGATGCTTCAGTGGCGTTCGTCGTTGGTTGAGTTGCATTCAGAGCACCAGTCTGAATTGCAGCTGCAATCTGACGCAGTACTTGCGTCAGATCCTGATTTTGTTTGTCCACCACGTCGCTTCTGGACGCCTCACGGCCCTCCAGGGTCTTAATCTTCAGGTCCATGTGTACAACTCTTCTTAGAACAGCCGAAACAACCTCCCCTACTGGTTTTAACGCTTCCAGTCCTTTTTCCTGGCCCAATTTCATATCTCTGCACAACCTGAGGAAGCTGGTAGATGCTGCGTCCCACATTTCAAGGACATCCAGAGCAGCGTCTGAATCGCCTGTGTCAACTGGGGATCTAGTTGTCCCCGCGTATTGCTCCTCTGCTCGTGATAGGATGTCATCAGCCATCCCTCCTCGCATCCTGAGTGGGGTGTGGGTCCCCCCTGGGCTGTAAGGGGGCAGAGTCTCGTCTGAAAAACACCCCTCTCGGCAGCCAACAGGCTCTTGGCACACTCTAGGTGCGCTTGGTATCGGCGAATTCATGTAACTTGATGGTACCCACCTCGATCTCTCCTTAGGTTTCGTAAGGAACCCAGGGTCTGATGGCCCAAGTTCGTCAGTTTTCATTGTCGTCGGAGAATGAATATGGCTTTTCCAGTTGGCCTGGGTCCATCCTTTTCTTTCCTCCATTTCTTCTAATCTAACATTTTGATATTTGTCATTTGGTATCTTTCTACCAATGACATCACAAAATGCATTTGTAACTACTGCAACCGAGCGCTGGTGTTGTTCTTTTGCACCTCGGTTGCGTTCGTCTATGTACTCACGGTACACTTCAGGTGCCACCTGACTATGGTGCGTCATGCGCACGGTACTATTTTCGTCTTGTAGGGTTACTAACTCCCTTATTATCGGCTCACGAGGCTCGTGGGGGTCCCTATCAGGAAAGTAGTCAGATACCCTCTGAGGGTAAATTACTCCAGTCAGGGACTCGACGGCATATTTAGTGCCGATCCCTACAGCCCCTGCAGCTGAGTGCCAGTTGTTATTGGCAATGGCATCCGCCGAAAATGCCATTATAGCGGCCTGATCCGCTGTACGGATCTCTTGAGCTGTAGTTGCCGTATGGTAGGCAATATCGTGCTCCTCGGCAATTCGGTCGTCGTAGTCGACTGGTGAGCCATTATTAATGGGTCCATTTGGGCCTAAGTACCTATGCCCGGGAAGATGGAATCCTCTTTTAGCCATTATTTAAGAAATGTTGATAAACCGAACAAAGAGAGAGAAAAAAAAGCGTTTTTTACCTCTCGATGATATTTTCGAGGGGCCCTCGGCGGGGCCTCGCGAAGACTGCGCAGTCAGCAGAAACCGCGGTGAGTCGAACGCAGGTGAATGACCAACACCTCGTGTACTCCGGACGGCACTTAAATTGCGTAATAACGCCCTTAGAAGGGCACGACCCTTAATTTCATGCCGAAATTATCGTTCCCGGGACAAAACAGATTCGTTGAGTACCACTTTGAGTTAAAACTTAGGGAAATAACCCGAGGTAATTCGTCAAATTAACACGGAGCGTTGGCATTAGCTGTTGACACCATGAGAACTAGAACCGAACTGATTATTATACTGACTTTATTTAGCGGTCCACCGTCTAGGACCTAACCCACACAATCCCTGAAAATTTCATCGAAATTGGTTGAATAGTTGCGGAGTTTTGGTTGTAACAATAAATTTAAAGTTCGCGCATGCGCAGCGGCTATTGCTTGACCAATTTGATTGAAACTTATAGGGTGTCTTTTAGAAAATAGTCTCTAACTAACCTCGAAATTTGAGCAGAATCGGTTCATTAGAAACCGAGAAACTGAGGTTCCAGGAAATTCACGTTTGCGCATGCGCACTCGCTCCTATTGGTCCGAAGGTGCTGAAATTGATAGGGGGCCGTCTAAGACCTAACCCGCACAATCCCTGAAAATTTCATCAAAATCGGACCACAGGTTAGTATAGTTTTGCCCGGGACAAGGATTGACCACAGACATACCGACAGACAGACAGACCGACAGACAGACAGACCGACAGACTGACACACACGGAACCAAAATTGTTCGGGAAGCTCTAAAATGCAAAAAGCAAGTGGAAATTTTGATTTTGGAGGACTTTTTTTTCACTTCTTTCACGAATACAAAGCTTCCCTACCTTCGGTAGTGAGGAAGCAATAGAGTTTTAGATAGTGGAAGAAGATAGTTCGGAAGGCCAGGGTTCTTCATGAGCCGTTGTTCCATGGGCTAAGGTAAGGTTGGAATTCAGAGGAATTGAATCTCGAATAGAACTTTGTCAAAGTTTTCGAATAAGAAACAAGTGGACTATGACAACGCTCGATAACAGTCAACTCTCCAGTACCTGTGAGCACTAACTACGAATCTTATATAAAGTCATTGTATCGCATCACCGATTTTTGCTTCCGAGTCTACCATGGTAGCGGAAGCTTTGTTTTCACTTTTCAAGGACGAAAAAAAAAAGTTCTCCAAAATCAAAATTTTCACTCGCGTTTTGTGTTTTAGACCTTTCTGAACAATTTTGGTTCCGTGTCTGTCTGTATGTGTGTCTGTCATGAATTCCTTGTAACGCGCATAACTATACGAAGACTTTGTCCGATTTCCATGACATTTTCAGGGGTTGTGTGGGTTGGTGTGTACACGGTCTCCTATGAAAATCATAACCCCCGGACGGATAGTAGCCGCTGCGCATGCGCAAACGTGAATTCCTCGTAACAGCCATAGCTTCCACATTTTCATCTAATTTCAATGAAATTTTCAGGGAAGTTATAGATTAGTATTTAAATGATCCTCTATGAAAATTATCACTTTCGGAATGACAGTAGCTACTGCGCATGCGCAAATATGAATTTTCTGTATCACACCTGTATCATGTGGTGCAGCAGTGTCCACGAACTCATGGGGCCCGCATCCTACGTCATGATGCGGTTGCCATGCAGATAGCAGGTGCTTTGTCATCTAGCGGCTGGGATGTTGAAAGGGAGAGATTAAACCACATGCCAAGTGACCAGGGCAAGAAGCCTGACATTGTTGCCGTCAAGCCCGACAGGTCTTGCATTATCCTGGATGTCCAGGTTGTTAATGGCAGCATGGACATGGAGCAGACCTGGCGGGCTAAGATAAGAAAGTATGATAGAAATGATTTACGGCAAGCAGTGTCAGAGCTAAAAGGAGTGGAACCCAACAACATCAGGGTGATGGCTGCAACCTTGTCGTGGCGCGGAGTGTGGTGCGGGAAAAGTGCCACGGAGTTGCGTGAGTTGGGCATCTCAGTAGGTGTACTCCGTGGTGTCACCCGCCGCGTACTGCTCGGCTCATATTTAAACTGGTGGTCTTCTTGTAGAGGCACTTCCCTTCATCCATCTCACCCACCCCCACCTTCCTCATCATCCCTCATCCCTAGGGCCGGCGTCGGGTGAGTCCTGGGTGTCCTCCCCATTATATTTGAGTTATTTATTTATTTTGTTTTATGGCGTGCCCCCTCCGTCACCAAAGACATTTTGTCTTGAGGAGAGTTATTAAAAAAAAGAAAAAAAAAAAAACCAGCCATAACTTTCACAATTTCTACCCAATTTCGATGAAATTTTCAGGAATTATGCGGATTAGGTTGCAGATGGTCCCCAATGAAAATCAAGGCCTTAAAATTCACAGAAGCCTCTGCGCATGCGCATACGTAAAATACTTGTAACAGCCATAACATTGAAATTTCTCATCTGAATTTGATGAAATTTTCTAGGATTGTCCAGATTAGAGTGTAGATGGTCCCCTATGAGGGTAGCGAAAGGTACTTAGAGATTGGTGTTTTGAGATTAACTATTACGCATTGGCTCATCTATATAATCGGGTTATGGATACGAGGAAGCTATGTGCCACACCCACTTGGCAGTCGTTTTTTTCTTTCACGTAACATCCCAACAATGCCCACCTTTAGCCTTGTAGGGGTCCCCTCGTTTACCGAGTAAACCAAACTCACTTGGGCAAGAAAAGCCTAACTCAAGTAAAAAGGATGGGAGATCTCATCTTCCAGAATCGCCCGCATTGTTTAAGATGCTTAGCTCAAATATTCTATTCACAAGAAGCAAAAGAACACACCTCGATAACTACTAGTAACCGGTTGTTTACTCATACACAGAGCGCGGCTGTCTTTGAACAGCGTTCAGCTCTTCCTTTGTTTTGGGCTCTCTTCTAGGTGCAGAACAGGGTGTTAACCCAGTTTTTTTCACCAAACCTGGCAATTCATCCACTAAAAGCACTAGGCCTTATTAGGGCACATGCCTTATTTGGCCCCTTTACCTTACTAGGCAGTTGACTATAGATCTAATCAAAAGATGGAATGTCGTAATACCAACGATTCCAAGGAAGATTCACACTTATTGTCATACGCATGTCCTCCATAACCTTATCGTTTTGGATCACAAATAGTACCTAAACGATACATTCTTCCATTCCTGTTTTGTAATGCACTATCGACTCATGTATTAGTCAACGAGATCATGCGAGTATGTAATTAGAATATAGGTGCCTATGTACAGATGGGCACGGCAGCGACTTCAATTATTCCTGCCTACCAACCAATTTGAATTCATTGTAATGATTGATTTGTTCTTTTTAGTGGTTCTAGTGATTTGCCATAAGTTCTGAGATCGGTCAGTTTTTTTAAAGATTTTGATTGAGTATTTATTGTTTTTCACTCTTTAGTGATCCCTAATTTATTATTTTAGAAATTAAAAATTTGTTCCACCGCAGTTTTTCCGTGATGTAGATTTGTTTTTGTAGTGTTTATCAATTTCCTTACGATGGACCGGTTTATGCAATCAGGATCAGCTCTCATAATATTTATCAGTTCCCGTACTGAATATCAGTTAACAATTTTCTTTCAAACGGGCTTACGTCCATTTTTTTCCCTTCTTATTTTTCTCACGGATTCTGAATCTTTAGGATAAGGCCTACCACCTCACGAGTTGAATTCCTTCCGAAACCGTTTGTACCCCGCTTTATAAGCTTGCTAAAAATCGTGTTTGCCGACGAATCGACTTATATCCATCCCATTGTTGTTATTAACCTGTTTTTTAATTGGTTTACCAATTAAATTTTGAAGGGGGGGGGGGAGGTAGAATATTTTTCCTTGCTCGATTCAGAAGGTTCATTATTGAATATAATGGGTAAACCAATAAAAGTCAAGAAAAATGAGATTTTTCTTGACACAACCAAAAACTCGTTTCTTTTCAATGGGGCTCTTATCCATCATTTTTCATCAAAATGTCTAATATTCAAATAAGATGGCCGTGTCTCCATCAAAACGCATGCCAAAATATCGAAATTCGGTCTTACATTCTAAAGTTTTAGGAACAAACTATTTGGAAAATTTGAGCCCGTTTGAAAGGAAACTCCTCAGTTTTCCTACATGCCATGGACATATTAGACTGTCCCGTCATCACCTAGGTAACTGCGATAGTATCCTGTTGCATGGTGCGACCGAGCAACACCATCTGCTCCAAAACCCAGTTCGTCTGCCGAGTTTGCTGCTGCGCTGCATGAATCAGTGGATGGAAAAGAACTCCGACAGTGCTCCGAAAGCCTTGTCTCATCCCAATGGGTAGATTGGGCTTCGGAGGGCATTGGGGCCCGCGACTACCGACACTTTCACGCTGTCCGCGGGGCATCTTTGCCAACAGCGGTGCCGTGTTTAAGAGGTAGTCGTGGGACAACGCTACCTCTTTGCAGCGCCTGTCGGAGTGGAAATGAACACCTGTATCATGTAGTGCAGCAGTGTTCACGAACTCATGGGGGCCGCATTCTACGTAATAATGCGTAATAATGCCTTGTCATCTAGCGGCTGGAATGTTGAGAGGGAGAGATTGTATCACATGCCAAGTGACCAGGGTTAGAAGCCCGACCAGTCTTGCATTATCATGGATGTCTTAGTTGCCAATGGCAGCTTGGACATGGAGCAAAACACAAATGATTTACGGCAAGCGGTGTTGGAGCTAAAAGGAGTGGCACCCAACAACTGGGCCCTGATGGGTGATGGCTGCAACCTTGTCGTGGCGTAGTGTGAGGTGTGGGAAAAGTGCCACTGATCTATTAAGAGGTTGGTAGAATGGGGTTTGAGATCCTCACGTCACACACGACTGTTACGGCTGTTACAAGGATTTTACGTTTGCGCATGCGCAGAGGCTACTGTAAATTTTAAGGCCTTGATTTTCATTGGGGACCATCTACAATCTAATCCGCATAATCCCTGAAAATGTCATCGAAATCGGGTTGAAATTGTGGAATTTATGGCTGTTAGAAGCAATTCACGTTCGCGCATGCGCATCGGCTACTATCAATCCGGGGGTGATGATTTTCATAGAAGACCATCTAAACTCTAATCTGTAACATCCCTGAAAATTTCATTGAAATCGGATGGAAAATGTGGAAGTTACGGCCGTTACAAGGGAATTCACGTTTGCGCATGCGCAGTCGCTTCTATCAGTCCGAGGATGATGATTTTCATAGGGGACCGTCTACACACCAACCCGCACAACCCCTGAGAATTTCATCGGAATCAGATGGAAAATGTAGAAGTTATGGCCGTTCCAAGGAATTCACGTTTGCGCATGCGCAGTCGCTTCTATCAGTCCGAGGATGATGATTTTCATAGGGGACCGTCTACACACCAACCTGCATAATCCCTGAAAATTTCATCGAAATCGGACAATAACTTCGTATAGTTATGCGCGTTACAAGGAATTCATGACAGACACACAGACAGACAGACACACAGACAGACAGACACACAGACAGACAGACACGGAACCAAAATTGTTCAGAAAGGTCTAAAACGCAAAACGCGAGTGAAAATTTTGATTTTGGAGAACTTTTTTTTCGTCCTTGAAAAGTGAAAACAAAGCTTCCGCTACCTTGGTAGACTCGGAAGCAAAAAGCTTTGTAGCTTAGAAGGATATTACGTATATTGTCTAAATCGACCAAGGCTTGCATAATACTAATTCAGTCTCTAAACTTTTTACAACATTGTTCTGCCACTTTTAAGCCAAACCCGATTATTTGTTGGCTACTCTGATACTTCAATTCTCAATTATGTTGGAAACCTTGTGAAAAACAACGAAACCAGAGATAATTACATTGGAGATTTGATCGGACGTTGATGGTGACATTGGAAATAACAAAACAAACTCACGACCAGAAGTAGACGACTGGAAACAGAGTGAACCAGCACTTGACGTGGCGCGAATTACTGGTAACAAAACTAACTGTCATGTATGGCAGATGCCAAATGGATGGAATAATTATTTACATTCGATTTCGATCACAAGAAAAAAAAAACAGCAAGATACAATAGAAAAACCAAATTTTGATGGGAGTTGAATATTTTTCTTCCTGTTCCAATCCAAAGTTTCTTTATTGCATGAAATGAATCAAAGCCCTTAAAAAAAATCCATCAAAATCATGGAAACTAGCGATGTTCTGCTTACCAGAAGGATATACCGGGATGAAACCATCACAAAGAAATCGGCAGAGAACTATCCTCATACACGGAATTCCGAAAAGCTTTATTGAATAGTTAGCTTGTCGAATGGGCGATGGAATACTCGGCAAAAACCATTCCGACGAAAGGAAAAGTCGGCCCAGCCCCGATCAAGGCCTGCCTCAATATCGGAAAACTCAGCCCAACTCAGTTAAGACCAAAATGGCCAACTTGGAGTGAGGAAATCTCTGCCCACCAGTGAACTGAAGGAAGGATTACTAATAATTCAATTTTGAGATTTATTCGTCATTGGCATGTCAAAAGTGTTGAAAACAATCTTATGTTACATCAACAAACGTTATTATTACCATCAATATTTATATTTATTATTAACGTTATAATTTATCAGTCAAAACCGCGCAAATTATTCAGTATTGGGCGCATATTGGCTGGTGACCCTCCTGACCAACTTTTACGGGCACGATGTAGATCGTCAATGTATTTCGGTAGCGTTGGCTGAGATTTCTGGCGAGCGTTGTAAATATTTTTCTTGACCTTCCTCAAGTCTAATACGAATGAACCCTATAACAAATTTCGAAAAATTTCAAATTTTGACCATGACGAAAATAGTACGTTGATTACCATAGAAAATGAATTTAACAGGCAGTCCAGAAGTGGTCGAACAACAACCTCAATCCGGGATTTTTATGATCCAATAAGGCAGTTGAATAGGTCGGTATTTCACATTTTCGACGCGAGCGCACTAATAACAGTTCTGTAACAGTTCTCAGTTGGAAATTCCATTTGGTTCCATGGCGGGAGAGCCAAAGAACAACGATGACGTTACACGGCAAGAGGAATTTCTTGGTAGGGTTCGTTAGATCACTGCAATCGAGGACAAAGTCAAGTCAAAACGCTGCAAATGATTAATGGTATATTATTTTTCTATATACGAGATCGTAGATCACTCGTCTACAAAGCCACCAACCATCCAACATGAAGAAAAACATCGATCGCATTTCGGTCAGCTTTAATTTAAACGGAGATTAGGCCTCTTTTGCGATTCACACAAGTGTTTCTGATTTATCGTACGTCCAACCCTAAAATTCTCGTAGTGAGCGAACGGTTTGTCCTACAGGGTTCTGCGTGAACTCAAAAAATACTATAGAATCTTAAATTGAAGGAAAAACAATACCATTACATCGAAATACCTATCAATGGTTGGTAGGTAAAAAAGAAGTTGGTTGGTAATAAGAGAACGCTGCAAATTATTTCCGAGTCTACTAAGGTTGTGGAAGCTTTTTTTTCCACCTCTTAAAGTCAAAACTTCTCCAAAATCAATATTTTCACTCGCGTTTTACGTTTCAGACCTTCCTAAATAATTTTGGTTCCGCGTCTTTCTGTCTGTCTGTGTGTCTGTCTCGAAATCCTTGCCGCAGCCATAAGTTCTACGATTTTCATCCAATTTGGATGAAAATGTCAGGGATTGTGCGAGTTGGTGAGTAGATGGTCCCTTATGAAAATCATCGCCCCATACTGATAGTAGCCATTGAGCATGCGCAAAATTAAATTTCCTTGTTAACAGCTAGAACTTCTACATTTCCGAAAAATATTCAGAGATTGTGCGGGTTGGCGTGTAGAGTTCCTTATGAGAGTAGTAGAAGGTGCTTACAGATGATGTTTTGTGATCAACTACTCTGCATCGGATCATCCATACAATCGGGTTATGGATACGAGGAAGCTATGTGCCACACCCAATTTGATAAATTACGTGTATATAATATAAACCTATTACATATCATATATTATGTAATTTTTTTGTTGACATTTTTTATGTCACGGTAATACGGTTGTCTTTTTACTAATTTACGATTTGTTTTTGCCTAATTTTAGCAGGGTTATCAGCTAGTTAGGAAACATTGAGACTAAAGGAACGATACGTATAAAATCAGTACTCAATACTCAATAGCAGTTGAAATATATAAATATATACATGTACTTGGAAATCAGGAGTTTCAAAAGGCAGGTAGTGAATTTTGTCAGTATGATTGAACTTTGTCTTCAGATGATGATTTCAGTTTTTTCTTTTTCTTTTTTTCAGCTAAACGGGGGAATGAGGGGGTGTATCGCTGCTATTCTTATCGTGCTCGTTGCTTCGATTTCGATCGTCACATGCAACGTGAGATAAACTTATAACTCACCTTTATATTTCTTACAATACATCGCCCTCGTCGTGGAATATTGTGACATCGCGATGTTCAGTCATTTTGAGTTTGATTCGTTTTCCTGTAGAAGCAAACTTGCCTAGATTGGCCTCAAGAAACAAGTGTGTCCTTATTCCATTGAGAGTAACAACCCAACACGTCCGGAAATGCCTATGATCCAGTTGTTGTTACAGTGTTTCTTAGTTGATATTCCAAAAGGTCCTCAATATAGGAATTTCTAAATTCTAGCGAGTTATAAGTAGTCTTCACTGTACAGCTTTGACAAATTTCAGTACTGTTGCAGTGTCTCTAGGATGAATTTTTATTCAATTATTGGAATATTGATACACCTCCTCTGTGGAGGCGAATGTAGGTATGATTCCTTCATCAGGACTTCACATCAATACCAAACTCAAATGACTCGAATTGAGATATTACGGTATTCCACGACGAGGGCGATACAATAATTGTACGAATCATAATAATATATAAATAAGTTGAAAGAAAGAGTTGAATTAACCTCCTTTTGACATCTAATCTTCAACCATGACCTAACTTTTCCATTCATTCTGGCGCACACATCTACTCATGATTGAACCACTGAAGGATTCACGGGGGATTACGGTATACTGTAAGACCGGGGTATCAATAATACAGTATTTCCTGAGAGTTTTGATGCGAAAGATGTAAACACCAATGGATGTAAACATAAATTTGAATCAATTATCGGCATCCAAAACAAAACAATTAGACAAAATATAAAGGTTTATCACAGTGAAAAAGAATAAGAGATTATTATATTATTGATTCATTGTTACATTTATTAGATACCATGAAATTTCCTTCCTCCTTAATAATTATGGTGGCATCTGCACCATCCCCCTTCAAAATGACTCTTGGTATGCTCAATGAGTAAACCATCCTTCGAGCCCTGAAGAAGATGTATTAACTGAAAGATCGGCGAAGAAGGATTTCATCATTCAGTAGACCCCATTCCCAATCTCTTTGACGTACTGTCATTTTTAATTATCAGGAAGTTGTGCGAAACAACGTAGATGTACCGGTCATGAAGGTGGTGGGTGCTCCAGGGCCTTAAAACGCCCTTAAAAATCGGCCATCCGAGGAGAACACAGCTTCTTCAAACACAACATAGCTTCTTCGAATCTATAACCCAATTGTATAGATGATCCGATGCACAGTAGTTGATCTCAAAACATCACCCGCCAACTACCTTGCACTAACCTTATAAAGGCGGCTCTACACTCAACAGGAACAATCTCTGAATATTGATGGAAAATGAAGAAGTTGAGGCTGTAACAGGGAAATATACTTATGTGCCTGCACAGTGGCTACTATCAGTCTGGGGGCGATGATTTTCATAGGTGACCATCTATACGCCAACCCGCAAAATCCACGAAAATATCATCAAAATTTGATGACAAATGTAAAAGTTATGGCTGTGGCAAGTATTCCACGTTTGCGAATGCGCAGCGGCTATTATCAGTCCAGGGGCGATGATTTTCATAGGGGACCATTTACACACCAACCAGCGAAATCCCCGATAATGTCATCGAAATCGAATGAGAATTGTAGAAATATGGCTGTGGCAAGGATTTCATGACAGACAGACAGACAAGGAACAAAAAATGTTCAGGAAGGCCTTAAACATAAAACGCGAGTGGAAATTTTGATTTAGGAGAAATTTTTCTTTCAACCTTGAAATGTGAAAACAAAGCTTCTGCGACCTTGGTAGACTCGGAAGCATAAGTACTGAAAAGGGTGTATGATCTGGGCAAGAAATTTTAAGTAGGGAAGGGAACCAGATACCCTTTGTATTTGGTTTGTTGCGCTGGAAAAAAGATCCAAGAATCCGCTAGGTATAGATTATCGCCAGAAATTGAATGGACAGCAAAATTGAATAATATTCAATAATATAATAACATTGAATAATATATTATATTGAATGAATAGCAATGAGATATAGCATGCGCAGTAGGACTGTAATTTTTAAGGGTTTTTGAGGGAGAAACGATCTGTGTCCGCAAATAATTGTTATAGTGAAGACTCACCAATTTTCGCTCGAGCGTTGACTTCCCCGGCCGGGGGAAACTGCCAGGAACCAGGAATGAAGGCGACCGACAACAAGTGAACACAGTTGGACAGATTTATTACACCGCGTATTTAAGTGTGAAAATAAAATTAATTTCGGCGGTAGCAGAAATAGGATAGAACGGTTTTGAAAGGCGGTGCAGACAATCGCGGGTTTTACTTTTAAGAGGAGAGCTGGCCAGTTAGAGACTGGCTTCCAGGTTGGATATCTAGAGGGGGGATGCAGTGTAAGAACCGGAGACCTGAGTCCACCAAAACAAGATTTGTTTATTAGCTTATCAAATAGGCCTCTGGCCGCCACAAGTACCTATTATTCATTATGGCCGGCCTTGTTCAACTATCAAGTGAGTTTGGACAGAAAGTTGCTACCAACACAAATTTGCTATCCCAAATTTGTGGGTCTCTTCAATTGAGCTGATTGTTGTCAAGCAAGCACAATGGTGGGTGCTCTCGATTTTTTTTAAAATTTTTAATCGAAAGTACACCTTGTCCTGAAAATGTTAATACCAGCCGTTCTTTTTGTGGATGAGTAGATCTTTTTCTATGATTTCTCGAAGTTTCGAATGTCCATGACGTAACGCGCCCTCTCGCCTGGGCGGGACCCTCCAGCCCACTGTGACGTCATAAACATTCGAAACTTTGAAAAATCATAGAAAAAGGTCTTCTCACGCTAGAAGGTCACGGTTGGTTTCAAAATTCTCAGAATGAGGTCTATTTTAGATTAAAAATAACAATTGAGTAAATTGAGTAAACACGAAACTTAATTCAAAAAGAACAATGATCGCATCAGCTGAAATTTGGCTCATCAAACAACCAAAACACAATACTAAAGTTAATGAGACAACATAAACAACATTGCGAGAGAACTGTCAGGTACCTTTAGAGGCCAAGGGGCAGGTTGGGCGACCCACGAGTTCTGATAAATTTCACAAAAACCGCGCATTTAACAATTTTTGATCGTCTTGGTGGTTTAATCTGTTTCTAGAAATTTAACACTACCTATCTGAAATGGAGTATTTCGGTGGGTCGGAAATTCAGGTTTTTGACCTCAAATTTGGATTCAGCACCCTTGAAAACCTATATACTCCAACTTTAAGCCCAATGATACTATAACATGTGGTAGAAAAATTAATTAAAGAGATCACACGTTTGAAAAAGGTGGGCTGCTATAAATGCACACACACTATACTCTTGCCTTTATTTAAAGAGCTCTGGACCGCGGGTTCCAAAACCCCTTCCCTGCCAAGAGGTGGCAACGTTGCAAGGTGCTCACCTTGCAGTGAAAACCCTTGCGGTGAAAACAGTCACAACCCTTTGCGGTCAAAACCCATCATCCCTCTTCCTTCTTCCTCTTCTATCAACATACAATTTAATTATTTATCGTTCGGTGAACATTTTTTGTAATTTAAATTCGTAACGTACTAATTATTCTGATGAAAATGAGTCCAAATTTCCTGTAATTCGGCGAAGAGGGCATGATTCGTTTGGGTGGATTGGCCGGGAGAGGGCTGCTGAGTTTTAATCGTACCTGCCTCGAGTTTATACTGGATATGTTCAATTTTTCTCGCTGATCACGATTTTGGTGATGGGATGATCGAAATAATTTGTGAATCAAGTGTGCATTTGCAGAAGAGGGTAAACTGTTGGGGGGCTGGGGGGGGGTTCACGGGCGGAGGGGTCGCGCAGGTATACCTCGAACTTCCACTGGGGCTCGGATTCTTGCAGCGATGCCGAACCTTCGGGGCCTTCAAAATCCCAGAGCTCTTTAAATAAAGGCAAGAGTATAGGCAAGGACTACGCCGCGGACTACGCCGCGCGCGTGTGTGAGTACTATTTTGTAGTATCCAAGAGGTCTTTCATGGGTTTCCGTGCATGGATACTTTTTTCAAAGACAGTTGGCTAGCTACGTCACGATTGGCTCGCTACGCCACACCATTCAAATCTTCAACTTTCCTTAGCTTCTCTGATTTTTTAAAAACATTTTCTCGACGAACAGACCCGATTACCGTTATTCCTGAGCCATACGATTTTGAAAAAAAAAAAATAAATAAGAAAAAATTGACCGAAATACCCCATTGAAGAAAAAACGTCATGTTTAGTCGTTATGTAATTACGACTAAAAATAATAGACTTACCCTCATCAGGTGAACAGTTGGTTCCATATAGCTCTGGGTGGTGTCATTAAATCTTTAGGAATTTTATCTATTTTAATTTACAATTAAAATAGTTTTCCAACTATGACAATTTGACTATGACGTTTTGAAAATATTTTTCCTCACTTATTACCCCTAAGAAGTGACCGGAATAATCAAAAGCGAAGACCCCAAAAGGACCCGATTTACCGAATTCTAACAATATCATTTTTCATTCGATATTGGATTCTACATACCTAGAAACGTAAACCATAAAAATGTGAGCGTAAAATGTGATGTCTGACGCGATTTCAAAGGTTTATTGTTGGAAATAGTAAACCAAGATGTGAATCAATAGGAGAAAAAAATGTTTTACTACCCGACAAACAAGTCGGAATTTATTATTTTTTCGTTCGATTTTTCCCAATGATGAAACTTAAGAATCATTTTATAATAGAGGATTCATTTTTGATGACCATCAGATAGGTATACACTTAAAAGAATTCACCTGCCTACCACTTCGAGATTATAGTGCCGTGCTAAGCCGACTTTCGGGAAAACGACCTACCTAATAGGTTTCGTAACGAAATCACTCTTACGGGATTATTCTTTCTCATTTTTCCCAAATGTACTTAGTGGGTTTTTGGTTTATTATTTTCAATAATGAACGTTTGGAATCGACCAAGAATTTTTTTTAACACCCCCTCGAAATTTGTTGGTTTACGTTTCAAGGTACGTAGAGTCCAAACATCGCTCATTTGGTTGATACGAGTTCACGCTCTTGTAAATTCGAAAATCCTACTATTCTGTTATAATAACGCAACCACGAGAGATTTAAATACTCACATCTTAATCCCTGTAACTTTTAAATTATGTTTGACTCGAAAAAACGCTTCAGATCAGTTAATGGTTTTTGTGTTTATACCTCTCAAATTGAGTCTTTCAAACGAGAAAAATAGCGGAAGAAGAGAAGATACTGAAGTCACCATGAAATGCCGTGTTTTCAGAGGACGAAAGGTTATGTCATATTGATTCATAATGCAAGAAGTCATATTGAAGAAATACTAGGCCTGATTCCCGTATCAGTGTCTCCTCAATTGCACTGATACGACTAGTTTCTCAGCCAAATCAAATCAAATTTATTTTATTTGCCAACGTGAAAATTGGACCAAATTGAGTTATTGGTATCCGGGAGTTTTGTCGACCATAATTTCTATCAATTTTTGGAGTTTTAAAGTAGTTTCTCTACTAGAAATGGCTCAAAAAAGCCCCCCGATTTTGGATTTTTTTTAAAGGACTAGTTAATAGTAATAGCGGATCAGACGGTTTACCTCGGCAGTGTTGTTTCGGGAGCTGGCGGATCCGATCTGGATGTACTGGCGCGAATCAACAAAGCCAAAGGAGCCTTCGCTCAGCTCCGCCCAGTGTGGCGAGCCAGCAACATTCTATTACGCACCAAGCTAAGGATCTTCCGCTCTAACGTGCTGTCGGTATTGCTCTACGCCAGTGAAACCTGGCGGGGAACCACAGCCATGTACAAGGAGCTCCAAGTCTTCGTCGACCGCTCCCTGCGCACTATTCTTGGTGTCAGATGGCCAGATGTGATTTCCAACGAAGACTTGTGGATAAGAACGGGGCAGGAAAGGGTCGAGCAGCTTGTGAAAAGAAGAAAATGGCGATGGCTGGGACACACTCTGAGGCACAATGGCGTTGCTAAGGCCGCTCTCGAGTGGAACCCCCAAGGATCTCGCAGCCGAGGAAGACCTAGGATCACTTGGAGAAGAACAGTAACAAGAGAGGCCGAACAGAAAGGACATAACTGGAATAGCTTGAGGTTGCTCGCTGGAAACAGGACTGGATGGCGGACGCTCTTTGAGGCCCTATGTTCCCCTGCGGAGTAAAAGGAATCCAAGAAGAAGAAGATTTAATAGTCCCTCCTTAAAACGAAAATTGGGAGGCTTTGTTGAGCCATTTCTAGTAGAGAAACTACTTTAAAACTCCGAATATGGGTAGAAATTGTTGGTCGACAAAACTCCCGGATACCAATAACTCAATTTGGTCCAATTTTCACGTTACGGCTTCGTGGGTTAGCAATAGATATTGTACAGCCATCTTATTGTCCATTCATCTTATGTTAAGTAAGTGTTTTATGTCATGGTGATCGAATAAAACGGCAATAGTAGTTAACTCGAGCTATACATTATTAGTATTAGACAATTTATGATTGTTAAACGAGGGGAGTACAGTGGCAGACATATTGAATTCTTGGAAGATATAAAACAAGAGCAGCTAAATCAAACTACAACAACGCACTACAATACAATTATTATTTCAATAATTTGTTGCAATTTTAATAATTATTTTAAATAATAATTTTAATGAACTGATTATTATATTTTCAAAACAAGTTACTTCTTTAGTTGTTTTACCATACTGAATTAAATATAGAGCCTATTTGTTTGGTTTTGGTTTCTCAAATTCAACGGAAATTCAACGAACGCTCTGGGTTTGCGACAACCTTATTTGCAAGTGTTTTTGAAGTACTACTAGGTGGACTGTTAGTACCATTTGTTGAACTACTGTCAACACCAGAATGGGATGGACTAGTTTGCTGGGTATTAATAATATTTTTTCTTTGAGTGTTTTCCCCCGGCTTTTCTGGAGGTAAATATGAATCTGAAAAGCTCTTACGTAAGAATTTTCTAGAAATTGGCATAGAATTTTTTAGCATGAACTTCCGTACCGCCTTGATTTCGAAATAAATAGGATCTAATAATTAATTCAGTATGCTAAATAACTGAAGAAGCAACATGTTATAAAAATACATTCGAAATTGAAAAAATCAGGAATCAGGGTGCTCCTTGCACTTGCAAGGAACTCTGGGGAGTAAATGAAAACAAATAATAAAATTGTTATTTAACAAATTCGTTCTAAATATTTCCCTATAAATATAAATTTTCCATCATTTTTCACTATTTTTGGGTATTAAGGGGGTCTCCGTTCTCCGTCTCCGTCTCTCGTCTTCGTCACCGATCGTTCCTAGTATTTCGCGAAATTTAAGGGGCAAAAACTTAAAAAGTTGTACCTAAATTTTAAATTTTAAAGGATTTCTGAAATTCATTAGTGAACGGCCCTAGGGAATTTACTAACTGAAATATTGCCTCCGGAATCGTCTAAATCAAACTATAATTGCCAAAGAAAAGTGGGAAAAACTACTGAATAAACTGTTTATTCAATATTTATCTGGCAATTATTGTTCGATTTTGATGATTCAATGGCAATCTTTTGTATCACCAATGCCCATGCACTAATGAATTTCTAAAATCCTTGAAAATTTCAACTTTAGCTAAATTGTTTGGGAAAAACATGAATGAATTAACGGTTTTTCCCATTTTTCTTTGGCAATTATTGTTTAATTTTGATGATTCTGGCGGCAATATTTCAGTTGTTCAATTCCCTAGGGCCGTGCACTTATAAATTTCTAAAATCCTTCAAAACATAAAATTTACGGACAACTTTTTAAGTTTCGCGCCTTCAATTTTGTGAAATACTGACCCGGAACGAGGGCAGAACGGTGACATTCTGAGACCCCCTCAAAATATAATAAATTATGTGCAGTGCATAGGAAGGATAGGAAATGTAGATGATATTATGTAAGATGATGAACATCGGTACAATTCCTGAAAATTTCGTCTAATTGGATGTAAATGTAGAGGTTATGGCTGTTACAAGGAAATAGGGAGGAATAAGGACGATCTAAACTCCCCGCATAATCCCTGAAAATTTTATCGAAATATTTTATCGAAAGTGTTACAGGAATTCGGGACTGCTTAGCACACACGCGATTCGTCCCTTTGACACCTTAATGCTGACGAGTAACTATGTAGAGGGCGAACAACACTGTCACTCTCACAGGCCTACAGTACCCGGAGTGACAGAGTCTATGAGTAACTAGTGGCGCATACCATTTGTGTAGGGGGGTCTGCTCTAGGATCATAGAGGTCTGCTCTATCACTAATTGTTTCAATGCCGGAGACAATATCTATGAATGGCGTCACTCACCACGGATGCCCACCAGGTCGAAGCTTTTTCAAATCTTGGTGGGAGAGCAGGAACATGATTCCTTCTCTCTGCTTCTACCTTGATGGATAGCCAACGTCGAATGGGAGCACATAACGACTTCACTTTAGCGTGAATTTTGGTTGAAGAAATTTAATAGTCCTCTGATGACACCTCGTAGACTACTGTTCGCAGATAGAAAGAATGCGGCTGGCCAATTTCTCGAAGGGTATACCTGCTGACATAGACGACTACCTGTTCCAAAATCATAGGTAGCCGTTGAGTCAGGCTGGGGAAAGGGAAGAGCCTCAGTAATCGTAATCCAGGTATCGAGCTACTCGAGTCATAATAAGGTAGAGAGCCCCTCCACTCTGAGAAATTGTTTGGAAGGATTTTTATCTCGAATGTGAGTTCACTTGTCCTTCTGTTTACCCTTCAGTCGCCCTAAAATTTTGCAAGTAGCATCATGCTTTACTGGAAGCGTGATTTTATATTTGAATGTATATTCTCTTAATTGATAAGACTTTCCCAAGGGTAAGGGATTTTTTATTAGTCTTCTGTATTTGTTTTGTTTTGCTTGTAATAAACCAATCCTTTCACTTCATCATCGGTCGGTAGTCAACAACCCTCAATCTCATTTTTTCTAGCATGAGTGGCAGGTAGGAGAAGGACTATGTTTTTGGGATTGCAATACACGAGGACACATCACCAAACCATCCGCATTCTTTCAATCTGCAAACAGTAGGTACTGTGTGAACCGGGAAAGGGGGCTGGCGTCTGGGATCTGCTGATTGTCCAGAGCAGTCTCCCTCCATGTTTCGCAACGTCGTAGGCGCGGAATCCATTGCGATTCCCCAAGAACATCACAATATAGAATTAATTAGCAAATTTTGTTCCTTTAGATACCGTTCCAGTACCACATCGAATCACCGGGCGACCCTTACAATGTAGCAGCACTGCGCGAAGCTCTGATGCATTCCGGCGTCAGCCCGGACGGCGTAATTCTTAAGAGTATCATGTGGAAGGTAACAACACCAAATTTAAAACATGAAAAGAAAAATAACTTTAAGGTAAAGAAATAGTAACTTTATAATTAAAAAAAAAACTTTGAAAAAGTTTGCCAAGTTGGGTGGGCAGTACAGCTTCCTCACTACTTTGATATTGAGGTGCGAAGCCCCAAAGAATTATCGTACAGCAGCTTATATTTTTTCCACATTTGAAACCATCAATCGATGATTACTGCTCCCGAATTCCACACCAAGAGATTCTCGATTTTGTGAAACATTTCCCTCTGATGAAGGTGGGGAAGCATTTTAATCGTGCAGCAAGTCAAACGACGGAATAACCCCGTTCCCCCTTTTTTTTTTGGTTTATTATTTTCAATAATGAACCTTTGGAATCGACCAAGAAAAAAAAAATTTTAACACCCCCTCAAAATTTGATGGTTTACGTTTCAAGGTACGTAGAATCCAAAAATCGAATAAAAATTTGGCCGTCCGTCCGCCGTACGCCGTCCGCCGTACGCGGCACTTTTGCCACTTAGCATTGACCGATTTTGATGAAATTTGGTATGTAGGCTCCATTTGGGGTCTAGTTGTGCCCCGAAGCTTTTGGTTGATGTAGGTCACTCCTAAGGGTTCCAAAATCAATTTTGAAATTTTGAAAACGCCCTAACTCAAAAAATTTCGATATAAAGGTATTGTTTTTCCTTCAATTTAAGATTCTATGGAATTTTTAGAATTTTTTGAGACCACGCGGAGCTCTGTAGGACAAACCGTTTGCTCCCTACGAAAATTTAAGGGTTTATATTGAAATATACATATATATATATATAAATCAAAACACGAGTGTGAATCGCAAAAGAGGCCTAATCTCCGTTCAAATTTTAGCTGACCAAAATGCGATCGATGGTTGGTGATTTTGTTTTTTTTATTCAAAAAAAAAAAATTTATTTTTTTTTCTTTTTTTCTTCAAATTGGATGGTTGGTGATTTTGTAGACGAGTGATCTAAATAAAAATAATAAACCGTTGTGTAATAATTTGCAGCGTTTTTCATTATTCGAATACCCAGAAAATCTTCAGTAAGTAAAAAAAAAAAAAAAAAAACGGATGGTAGACCTGCTGTTCTACAGTCAGATCATTATTTAATGAATTAATTATCTTAATGATTAATGTTATCTTATCTCCCGTAAATCATTATTAAACATAAAATACTTCGCTACCTACCTATAAAAGTATGCTTTCTTAATAATTGGTTGTAACAAATTTTCTTCCATCAACCCTCAATATTCTCAACTTTGATATATCTAGATAATCTGTTTGAGCCTCTACGCTAATTTTCGTTTTCAATTCCAGAACGAGCTTTTTAGAACGGCTTACAAAGCTACCTACATAAACGGAAAAGGGCAGAGCTGTTACCTGAAATGGCGAGTTGGCTCGTTTTTTGGATCCCACACTCCCGCGATGCCTATTTGTGATAATTTGAGTACTGGTTCGGGATATCCAGCACCCGGAGTAGTCATACAAGGACAACCTGTGCCAGTAGTGAGCTGCTGTCCTGCAAGTAACCCTTGTAAGAGGCCGTGTGAATAAGGGGGCGGAAATTAGGGCTAACCCATCACCCAGCTTGACCCAGGGCTTGGCCACCCAGACCTCCCTCAATTAAGAAGAAACCCATCTCACCCCACGCTGATGTGTATTTCCACCGATCCAGAGAACTAATGATGAATTCCGAAATGAAGAAAATTATGACATTATACAGTACAATGGTAATGGAATAGACGAATTTGGCAGCGAAAACGTGATATTATTTGAATTACCACCATTTTGAATTCCTAACTACATAATTACCCAAGATTGCAAGACATTCAGGTGTATTACGTTCTACGGCGTTTAGAAAGTGAATAGTTTCCATTTTACTGAAACCCTTACCTCTTAACGGAGTATCAAAAAATGTATTTGCCGAATATCGGATTTTGGTTTTTTTTTTGCAAATCTAAAAAGGAGAACGGTTCAACGGAGATGTTGGTAAAAAGGAAGAGATGGACTTGAGTTAGAGTGGGAAAGAAGACAGCAGAAGTTTAAAATGAAATTTCTAGAGATATAACTTGGTGCAGCGTAGCTCTACAACGGCCCCAGGATGGAGTACTGATGAAGAAAATTTCGGAGGAGATTCCAAGATAAAACTTGGAATGAATAATGTAATAATAAATTGTACAAGAAAAACAACTTTAACCACCCCCTCACTCCAATTTTATGATAGACAGACACTCAGACAAACAGGCCCACGGACGCTCAGGAACACAGACAGACAGACACGGAACAGAATTTGTTCAGGAGTAGAAATTTTCGATAGATTTTTTTTCCTAGCGTGAAAAGCGATGCTCCAGCTACCTTGGTAGACCAAGAAGCAAAACCCATCCGTCGACTGTACGCGGCATTTTCCATTAACCGATTTGATTGAAATTTGGTACCCGAAGATTTTTTTCAGTGTCTGTCACTTTCAACTGATGAAAAAAATGGGTTTGTAATTTTCAAAAAGCCCCAGCTCGAAAACTCTTGATTTAAAGACGTTGTTTTTATCATTGTAAAATATAATTGTTTTTATAATCGAATGAGACCACTCAGAGCGCTGTAGGACAAGCCGTTCTCTCCTAGACTTGTTTGCTCTGGAAGACGCTATTAGGCAGTCCGGAATTCAGGTTGGTAGTTCAATCTTCAATCACACAGCGCAGCTCCTCTGGTACGCTGATGACATTGGCATCATAGGTAGGACATTTGCAGCATGAGTGAGGCTTTCACAAATCTCGAAGCTGCGGCTGCAAGGTTTGGACTGGAAGTCAACCAGTCGAAGACCAAATACATGAAAACTAATGCTACAAGAAAAGAACATTGATGTAATCAAGTCAAGGGATATACATTCGACACTGTGAATGATTTCGTCTATTTTGGATCCCTAGTAACCAGTGACAATGAAGTTGTGACATGAAGTTGATGTTATTTTGGATTAGTTCAATAGCTAAAAAGCAGGATGGTGTCCCGAACGACCAAGCTGCGCCTGTACAAAACCCTGATCAGACCTGTCCTTACCTATGGTTCCGAGACTTGGATCCTCACTGAAGCACTGGAAGAGGACTTACGCCGCTTCGAGAGAAAAGTCCTGAGGACAATCCTGGGTGGAACTTTTGATCCAGAGGAGCTCGCCTGGAGACGTCCAATTTGTGGGCTGGCCATGTTGCCAGGATGAGCCCAGAGGACGAGAGAGTCCACACCAAGCGAGAAATCTGGCGCACGAGACTTTGATGATTTGATGGTGTTGTCTCTGATTCCCGCTCCATCTCAGGTACAAGAAACTGGAGAGCAGCAGCACAGAATAGAAAGGACTGGCGGACATCATTGCAGGAGGCCCTGACCCCACAACGGGTTGTAGCGCCATAGAAGATGAAGAAGAAGAAGAAAGGTTATACTTGAAATAAATCAGAAACACGGATGTGAATCGCAAATTACGGTCGAATGCACTAAAATAGCCCTAATATCCGTTCAAATTTTAGCTGATAAAATGCGATCGTTGTTCGTTTCTTTGAATGGAGTTTCATGTCACTTATAGCTTATTCTGCTTCCAAAAAACCAAATTTCGTTGAGAATATGAGGAGACCAACCTACTACTCTCGGATAACGACGTTTTGTTGTTCGGTAATTTCTGTTAAAAATAAACTCAGTTGAGCGAAAAATATGGTTAATAGGTAATGATAATGAAAAAGTCGTATTATTTGCCAGCGAGTTATCTCAATGATACAATTATTGCGTATCCGTGCAAAGCTCAGACCCTAGGTAACCCTAGAACTAGAAATCAATTTGGCCCGTAGAATCACTTTTCGTTTCGATGTTTTGAGTCCTTCTAATGTTAACACTAACACTCAATGACTTATCATAGTTCAACTCCTCATAAGGAGCGAACGGTTGGTTCTACAGAGCTCTGGGTGGTCTCATTCGGTTCGAAATATTCATGAATATTTCAATTGATACGAACAAATTCTTAGACCTCAAAAGTATTCAAACTACGGTATTTTGACAGATAAAACTGTTTTTTTTTTTTTTTTTGTATCTTTAATGATGATTGACAATAACCAAATGCTACAGGGCTCAATTGATACCATACACTAAACATCATGATTCATGGTAAAATTTCAATTTAAATCACTGATTACTATTGAAAATGCCGAGTATGGTAGACGGCGAACAGATGGAATTTTTTAAATTTTATTCTGGGAAAACGAAATGGTACATAAAACACCGGAAATAAACCTCATTTTAATGGGTTTATAACTTTTCTTTTGATGTTTTTTATTATGAAAGTCTCAATAGTCCATTAAATGGTCCAGCACTACTACCTATGGCTCAACTAAATACATACTGCAGAATTGTGTACGAATATGATTTTATTGAAGGTTCACCTCACAATATTTATAAGTACTCAACTTTCTGCGGAATTGAAGTGTGGAAGTTTGGTTTGATGAGACCAGGAAAATGATTGGTGAAGTATAAATGGTGAGCTGGAACTTTTCTTGTAAAGTCTCTTTCTTCAAGGAGAGCTATAAATTTCACTTCATGATTATTTTCTCCGTACCTCAACGCGAGTTAAAGATGGCAACGATATATCGATACATATTATGAAATTTTTCGATATAATTATTTTGATTAATCGGTATATCGACATAAAGAACCAATACTATCAGTCAATATTGATATATTTACCGATATTATCGCGACTTGTTTTCAACAAGTGAAAATGCGAAGTGGGTGTGGCACACAGCTTCCTCGTATCCATAACCCAATCGTGATGATCCGATGTATAGTAGCTAATCTTAAAATATCAATCTCTAAGGATACCGTCAACACGTCAACCCGCACAATCTCAGAATATTGTTGGAAAATCTAGAAGTTGTGGCTGTTACAAGGATTTAACGTTTGCGCATGCGCACAAAATACTTTAAATTTAGGGTCATGATTTTCATATGGGACCATCTCCGCCCCAACTCGCATGAGTCCTGAAAATTTCATCGAAATCAGACGGGATATGTACAAGATACGGCTGGAGCAAGGATTTCATGACAGACAGACACACAGATGAACACGGATCCAAAATTTTTCAGATAGGTCTGCAACGTACCGAAAACGCGAGTGGAAATTCTAATTTTGGAGAACTTTTTTTGGTTTATTATTTCTAATAATAAGCCTATGTGATCGTATCGCAAAAAAATTTTATAACCCCCCCTCAAACTTTGTCACTTTACGTTTCAAGGTGCGTAGAATCCAAATTTGCAATGTCCGTCCGCCGTCCCCCGTCAGCCGTCCGCCATCCGCCGTCCCCCGTCCGCCGTCCGCGGCACTTTTCTTATCAACACTGGACCGATTTGGTTCAAATTTGGTATATGGGCTCCATTTGGGGTCTAGTTGTGCCGCGAAGCTTTTGGTTGATGTAGGTCACTTCTAAAGGGTGAAAATTAAGGGTTGAAATTTTCAAGAGTGCCCTAGCTCGAAAACTCTCGAAATAAAGGTATCGTTTTTTCACCAATTTTAAATAGTATTGAATTTTTAAAAATTTTTGAGACCACTCGGAGCTCTGTAGGACAAACCGTTCGGTCCCTACGAGAACTTGAAGGTTTTCCTTCGATAAAAAAGAATCATGAGTGTGAATCGCAAAAGAGGTCTAATCTCCATTCAAATTTTATCGGACTAAAATGCGATCGCTGTTCATTTCTTCGATTTGTATACAGTTTTGCCTTCTGCGTAACCAGTAATCAAATTTCAATATGAAGCTTTCTATTTTTCCAATCGAGTGTGAAGCGTTTAGTTCTTTCTAATAAACTTGATTGTGAAGGTGTGAAACCAGTATGGTGTGGTAGGTAGTACCTAGCTGGTAGGTAAAAAAAAGTTGGTAGGTAAAAAAAAATGTTGGTGGGTAAGAAACGCTGCAAATCATTGCTCAAAGGCTTCTTCATTCTTCAGATCACTGATCAGTTGAGTGAGCTCCGAAGCCATTTTCAATCCTATTGAATGGAAGTGCTCTTCCAGGCGTCTTCAGCATTCGAGGAGATCTTCTTCACTCTTCAGATCACTGATCAGCTGAGTGAGCTCCGAAGTCATTTTCAATCCTATTGAACGCAGGAAGCTGAAATTTGAGAGGGAAGGTCAAGGGAGAATACAGATGGTGGTAGGTGCTATTGATGGAGAACCAGTGATATACACAGAAGGGTGATCTATACAGAAAATAATAAACCTTTGAGCAATGATTTGCAGCGTTTTTAACGTTGAAAAGTGAAAACAAAGCGTCCGTTACCTTGGTAGACTCGGAAGCAATAAATATTGAAATGAACGGATGAGAAAGGTCACTTGTACGTGTCAAAAGTCCAACGTTCGTAGGTACTTACGAGATGACTTGATTTCAGATTGTTGACTTCAGGTCAACCATGTGTACTTGGTTGGTTTACACCTCCAGTGGCACTCGCAACTAAATCATTTTACTTGAGCCAGTAAGTAAGTAATGGAGGTCCGTCCAGATTAAAACTACCTGCTAGACTAAGTGGAGCACTTTTCACTACAATGATTTTCAATTTTGGTGGACTACGCCTACTGTATCTCGGATAAATCTAACATTGCAATGGCGAGGTTATCTAAGATTTTTTGTATAAGGGTAGTCTCATCCCACATTTTCAACCCCATAAACCATGCACTACTACTAATTTCCTCCAAAATTATATTTGTATTGTTTTAAAACGTTCTAACTCACCTACATACTTCAAGACGTTGCCAAGTAGATCGTCCAATTTATCGAATACCTATATATCGAAATAAATATTTTCTCCAATTTATCAGATGTATCGATATCACATTGACGACATACCAGTTGATCTGTACATCGATGTATTTTATTCGATTTGATATCCCTACTCACAATATTTTTTTATGACCTTCTTGTGCATCTGGTCATCTTCAATTGGTGCTCTGGGTCCTCACAATGATGTAGAGGCGTGTTCTGCTGTTGTAGTGGGGTAGTTGCATGATATTTTTTTGTATTTTTTCTGAGTAGAGAATCTCTATTGAAGTACGTATCTGCAAATAAAACTCACAGAAACGCTTCCTAAAAATTTGGAGATTTTTTCAAAGAACGGAATTTTTGGATTCAAGCGGGAAAACCTACAGACGGCTTGGACGCTGCAAGGTGGGGGCTACGTCACAAGTGTGAAGGGGCCAAGAGACCTCTACACCACTGCTACCCTGATGCAAGGTTATTGAACTTTTTGTTTGTTTACGTTCGTTTGTGGCAATAAAATTGGAGAATCTTGTTGTTATTGACGTAAAAATTGTGCAACATGCCAATATCGATGTACAGAATATTTTCCAGGGAAGCCACTTCGAAACTCTAGTCGATGGCCCTCCTTTTTGGCATATTGACATTTTATTTCAATACTTTGGCACATAAACGAAAAACAGTTAAGGTTATTTTCCTGATGATTCCTACCGAACTTAATCTTCGTCATTCGTGTTCGTAGAAAAATTGTTCACCATTCGTTGGAAAGCTCTAAATGTTTGCGTAAATTATATACTGCCAAAACTGCTGTACTTGTGGAAGAAACTAAGATATACTCCTGAATTAAAAGAAATGTCAACAACATTCGAAAGCAGATTATTGGGTAGCGGGAAAAAGTGAAGAAATGTGTTGCAGACTCGTATGCAAGCGTTTATTAAAAGCTTCTTGAAACTTTACAGAGAACATTATCTTTTCCAAACCAATCAACTAATAAATTATGGTAAATACTGGTATAAACTATGGTATGGTAACAACTCTATGACCGTAAAAGTAACGTGAGGTTTAGCGCCAACGCAACAAATGAAAAACAGCCAAAATTATGCTTCAAAACTTTCAATTTAAACGATTTATTCATACATGTAAAGCCTGAAAAATATATTTCAAAGTTTTTTTAATCATCACCATTATTTTGCAACTATATTTCAATGTTCCTGACTCGAATTGTCCTCGATTGCAGTGATCTCAACGCACTCTATCGTGAGATTCTCGTTCAGGGATGACGTAAGAGGAGTGGCCCGCCAACACTAAAAAGGACGGTATTCTTTATTGAAATGCGGCTAAACTAAATGTAATTTTGAACTGAAAACTGGTACACATACGTTTTTAAGTGCGCTAAATTCGAATCTGAAGTCAAAAACACGAAATTCCAACCCCTGCAACTACCCCATTATAGACAGCCAAGCTTTTTGTTACTAATTTTGTAATCGTATTCAACGATCTGGAAGCGAAATTAACTTCCATCGACCTCTTTAATTACCAACAATTATCTTGATAATGTTATGAGGTTGAACAATTTTGCTTCTTGTTAGATTCAAAAGGTTCTTCATTGCATGTGATGAACCATAAAATTGTCATCAAAATCAGATTGTAACTAACGAAGTTATACATATTGGAACGATGTACCAACGAATCACGTAGCAGTTGACAGAGGACTATTCACGTACACCTAATTCTAGAAAGTCTAATGGTATCCGGATGAAAACTGTGTAACTTCAGCTTTTTTCAGTATGAATAAACCCTCCAATAACTCTTGATAAAATTAGAAATATTCGCCCATAACACGTCGATGAACTTTTAAAATTAAAAAAAGTGACAGTCCAGTGAGTAGTTGCACAACTACATCTATTTAGGTTTTTATAGTCCACTTCGCAGAATAGACACGATAACACACAACAAAAGTTGTACCTTTTGTGTTTTTACTGATCTTCTAAACAGATTAAACAATAATTCCAGAATACCAGTTAGCCATCAACGTTTGCAATCTCAAGTCGAATCCGACCAGGTATGTTCAGTCTCCAATAAACTGTCTTCATATTCCAATCCTCCAATTGTCTCATCGTTCATCACTTAATTTTGGCTACCGATTATGGAGTTCAGTAGGTGCCTAGTACAGCATTGTTAGTTCTCCATGTATCAGTTAGCTACATTATACCGTTCGGTCCCCAGTAAATAAGTAGAGTACATCACAATTAGAAATTTCGGGTATTCTATGTAGTTTTGGTTTATTATTTTCAATAATGAACCTTTGGAATCGAGTAAGAAAAAAATTTTTTATCCTCCCTCAAAATTTGTTGGTTTACGTCTCAAGGTACGTAGAATCCGAAAATTGAATAGCAAATTTTCCGTCCGTCCGCCGAACGCGACACTTTCCTTAGTTCCCATTGACCGATTTTGATGAAATTTGGTACAAGTGTAAAGACACATTGAGCTGGAAACCGCAAAACCTCAAAACGCATCCTGCTGCGGGAATCTGCCATTACACTAAGGGCTCCATTTGGGAGCCTTTGGTTGATGTCGGTCACTTCTAAGGGTTGAGAAATAAGGGTTGATATTTTGAAAACGCCCAAGCTCAAATCATTTCGATATAAAGGTATTGTTTTCCATCAAATTAGAATAGTATTGAATTTTTAAAGACCACGCGGACCTCTTTAGGACAAACCGTTCGCTCGCTACGAGAACTTAATGGTTGGGCTTAAGATGAACCAGAAACACGAGTGTGAATCGCAAAAGAGGCCTAATCTCCGTTCAAATTTTAGCTGATCAAAATGGGATCGCTGTGGGTACGTGGTAGGCAGGTGGTGACAGTGGCAATGCCGAGTTCTTTACAAACGAGTGATCTATATATAGAAAAACCTTTGTGTAATAATTTGGAGCGTTTTTTAAATCCGTGACTTGTTCATGGGATGATGAATAGTTATGACCACACCCATGTGCCACAATAATAAAACTCGAAAGGATAATTTATAATCATTAGTTTTTTTTTCCATTTCTGAAAATGCGTTCATTTATTTTGGCTCACATACTATTAAACCGTATCAAACGCTGACCACACATTTTTTGCCAAAATCGAAGGTTGCCTCTTAGATACGAATTACTGAGGGACGTCCTAACAATAATCATGCTGTAAGTGGAGGAGCATAATCATCTCATAATCTCTTTCAACCTGACGCGTCAAATTCTCCCTAACTTCTTTCGGACTAGTCACATTGATGTCACCAAAGGCTGGTTTAGTGAACCGGTTCTTGATGGATCACCGAAGTTAGGGCTAGTCAACGCGAGATATATACCTTAATATAATATATGATTGAGGTATTATTGAACAATAATAGACTTGCTGTTATATTTGCTTTTTATTCTTCCAAGACGTTCCCACCCAGGAACTGGGTCCTGTTCATATGGTATCTTCTAATGAACAACAAAGATAATGATATAAAATAATATCTAAAATGGTAAGGGGTTTTAGGTTACAATCCCACTAGGTGGTGACTGAATAAAAAGATTAATATTGTTAATAGTGTTCATCCTTCCGAATTTCCACAGTAAGTAACACTGTTAAGTACACTATACTTTATCTGTAGAACTAAATTCTTCATATTATCTACAACTTCATCAATCCAGTGTGCACTTATATTTCTCTGTAAGTACCTAACACAATACCTATCAATTCATCTTTTTCTTCTGTACCTCACCTAGTTATTGTAACCTAAAATCCCTTACCCACACTTTTAGACATTATTTTATAAAATTTTCTTTGTTGTTTATTTGTAGATATCATATGAACAGGACCCAGTTCCTCGGTGTAAACGTCATGGACGAATAGAGAGCAAATACAACAGCACGTCTAGTATTAGTCAATAATATCTCAATCATAAGTATAACGTAGACTCCAGTCCACGTAATATGTACTATTAATAATTATTACATTAATATAATATATATCTAAATATTTAGTTGTTTTTAATTTTGGATTAATAATAAACAAGGAAAGAAACTTACAACAGATCTGAACGTTTTGCAGCAAGCATCTTCAGCATACTGAAGAAATATAAATATTTACAACATTTATATGTAGTAAAACCCTGATAAACTACCAGCAACTCATAGTACAGGGCTATCCAGATTGTATCTCTATGCGTTGCACCCTGGAAAAAGAGGGGGAAGATGTGTAACAATATAGGTTGAATTTCAAATTGAAATTCACCTAATTGTTCATAAGTTAGTCAGAGGAGGGTGACGACCCTACCCCTTCAAACCATTGATTAGATTAATCAGCCGGCCCGAAGAGGATATCGATTCAGATCTCTAAGAATCAAATATCCCTCTAGGCGTAGCTCCAAAAAATCGGGAACAAACCAAATCGGTTTGCCCTTTCTGTAAAAGTAGGATCGTCACACTCCCCTCCCTAAAACATACTTCTGGGTTTCAAACAGAAGTATGTTTGAAAACAAGTCAAAGGGACTGAAAATAGCATGAAACCCAGGAAAGGACATCTGGAAGCTTCAAGGGAATTCCTCCATCGTAATGGTACTATTCAAAAAGAAGAAGAAGAAGAAGAATGCCACGAATGGGTCATTTATGCCACGAATGGGCCATTTATACATAAAAGAATAAATCAATGGAACTGAGGAGAAAGCTAACTAAATAAAGAATACGAACGACGAAACATTCAAGTGTAATGATTGAAAAGGCAAATGCAGAAAAGGCTTATATAAAAGAAAAACGTAATTGAAATTAATAAAATGCCAGATTGGCAAAGCCTAACAAGGGAATGAGTTTAATTGCCGGATTGGCGAAGTATAATAAGGGAATGAATTTAATATAGAGATTCCTTCTGGATATCCCTTTGGGTAATACCTTCTGGAATGCCCAAGAAAAAGTGGAGGGGAAATAATGAATTAATTCAGTGCATTTCCACCGCACCACGCTCTGCTACCATGTAACAATATAGGTTGAATTTCAGATTGAAATTCACCTAATTGTTCATATGATAGTCAGAGGAGGGTGACGACCCTACCCCTTCAAACCATTGATTAGATTAATCAGCCGGCCCGAAGAGGATATCGTTTCATATCTCTATGAATCAAATATCCCCCTAGGCGTAGCTCCAACAAATCGGGAACAAACCAAATCGGTTTGCCCCTTCTGTAAAAGTAGGATCGTCACAGATGTCCCTTGTTACTTCTTCAGTGGAGTCAGCAATTGTTCATTATTTAGAATTATTTGGACATGATTGGCGTTGAAAAACGGAAAGTTTTCAAAAAGCTACTATGTTCACTTTTTAGGTTGCTTTATTCCCCGTGAAATTCAACTGAAAAAATTGTATTTGGTATCAGGGAGATAGGGAATTTAACGTTTTTTCTTACGGTATCCTCAAATTTAAATTAACACGGCAAATTACAGGAGTTATTACCCATTTAGTAGGTCTTTTCCAACCACCTTGTTCGGAGCAAGTTCAGAGCACGGTAGTCCCGCGCATGCGTGACTAGAACTAGTTCCGAACAAGTTCGGAGCAGCTACCGGTTGGAATACGAATTTTCGGGGCAGGACAACCTGATGCAGATAACCTGGTAGCGTCGTCAGTAACCTACCAACATGTTTCAATTTCTGATTTTACTTGTGGGATTGTGATTTCAATTACTTTCAACGATTGTGCGATCGTTTATAATTGATGTGTTTATTGTTTCAACTAACGATGAGATTATTTGATGGTGATGGTATGTGATCAATGTAAAATTAATAAATAAGAAACTGCAGATAGTTGTTGGTATTTTTTATGAGTTTCAACGGCTCAGAATTCCTAATTTCTTCTCTTCATTTTTCCTTCATAAAACCTATATAACAACTTGAAAATTCAGCAATTTTAACAGAATAGCCATAAATTGATTTGGTATGGTAGGTACACGTTTTTGAAATACTTGTCATACATGTAAGCAAGTATTGCCGGTAGGCAACACCCTCGGGTTACCCGAGTCGGGTAGATCCCTGGCCTCAACCTCGTCATTTTCTTCTTGTTGCGAAACATCGAGGGTATTTTCCACAGGAAATTCATCACTAAGAGCAAGGAATAAAAGTTTTTGCGCCTTCAAGTTCGCTAAAAACAAACGGCGACCCCCGGCGGCCCCTTTACATACTCGTACCTCAATTAGGTACATGTATACGATAGTAAAAAACCTATAACTAAGAAGTTAGGTGTAAATAATGTTTGTTAGTTAATGTTGTCATCTACTAGTTCTAAAATATAGTTACCATTTTCCAACAAGTAATTAAAACAATGTTATTTATATTTATTTAGTATAAAATCTGTGACACCTGTTTCTGAGGGCTGTTGTTCCCGTATTTCCCAGCGGATGAATTGTAGAAGTGGCTTCTCTCAAATCTTTCAGAGATCTGATGAGCCACGGTACTGCTCACTCGGAAGTGGCTGACAAAATCTATCTCGTCATAAGAGGGAACGGTTTCTTCAAAGAAAACTGAATTTTTGGCCCTAACTCGATCGACAAAACCAGCCAAATCCTCTTTGAACCCATCAGATGAGCTCTCTTCATCTGAACTGCTGCTCGAGTTTGACCCAAATAATAATAATTGCCATGACTGAGGGGATGCAAATTATAAAATAAAATGCAAGAAGCAAAATAAAAAATGAAAATAATGAAAAGCAAATAAAAGGATGCAAATAATAAATGAAGAGATGTAAAATAAAAAATGAAAATAGGTAATAAAAGTCAAATAATAAGATGCAAATAACAAATGAAAGGATGCAAAATAAAAAATGGAAACAACAAAAACTTTTTTTAAATTAAAAAGCAAAAGGAGATAAGTTGACGGAGAGATGTTGACGGTAAACAGTTGAAATCACGAATGAGGCAGGTTATTTATTGAAGAAGGTTACTGTCCGGGACTACCTACTCCGCCTGGAGTTCGGTGCAGGTTGGGGCTGCTCCGAACAAGTTCGGAGCAAGTCCCCTAGGAGGTTGGAACACAGAGCAAGTTGCTCCGAGCAAGTCCCGAGTTCGGTTGGAACGAGCTCTCTCGGCGTTCTCCTCTAGTGCGCATGCGCAACTGTTCGGAACCTGCTCCGAACAGTTGGTTGGAAAAGACCTAGTGACATCAGGTCAAAATCACCCAAAAAATTTGAAATTGAAATAACTCGGGAAAGGAGCCTCTAATAAGAATTGCTATGAGACTTTTTTTCAAAATATTTGTAGAATCGACTCCTCGAAGGAATGAGACTTGTTTTGTAGACACTCTGAATAGATATCTGGATGGAGGGCCCGAGGGCGGGGTCGAATAAACCAATGTAATATAATATATTATATTATAGGGAAAATATTATTTTCCAATAAGGTCGTTGTTGAACCCATCTCCACTTAAGGGAGTCGTTCAACAACCCGAAATGGTTATTTACTACTTTACTTCAACTCCTAGAACTACTAATGTCTCCATGACTTTTTTTGTTGCAATTTACTCGTACTTCTATAAAAATGAAGTAATTAAGAGAGAATAGGTGAGTTATTTAGCGAACGACTCCTACGGAGAATTGTGGCCGACTGAAACGTTACTGTACAACACTCCATGTTAAGATCGAACAGTTTCAGTTCTTATGTGCTCTAGGAGATAATTCTTTGAGTGGAACGAGACTATATATCAGGAAATAAGTATTTGAGAACGGTACATATTAATTCAACAATCGTTAGTATCAAATGTGCGAGTATTGCTTATGCTTCTTCCTTAAAGTTAGAACAAGTTTCAACAGATTAGACAAGTAATGAATTTATGGTATGATCGAACTTAATCTATGAATATATAGAAAGATAATTTCAGATCTATTTTTTCAGCTAAACGGGGAGATGAGGGTGAACGCAGCAATTCTTATTGTGCTCGCAGTTTCAATTTCGGTCGTCCAATGTAACGTAAGATAAACGTATATTTCTCCTTTGTATTTCTTGCAATCAAATATTATAATAATACCTAATGAATAATCACAGCAATGATTAGAATAATCTAATTCAGCACCTTTCGTCCTCAGAATGTCAAATATAGGCTAAGTTGTCCACTCCTGCTACCATCCATATCTGCTCATCATCGAACGACTGGCCAATAAACTGGTGTTTCTTATTTGAATCCAAATTAGGGAATAAAACATAAAATTCTAAAATAAAAATAAAATATAAAAAATAAAAATAAAAAAAAATAAAAAATTAAAAATAAATATAAATAAAAATATAAAAATAAATAAATAAACAAAAATTAAAAATAAAACATCAAATTCTCCAAAATTTTATATTCTCCGAAAAAAAAAAATAAAATATAAAATTCTCCGAAATTTTTGTTTATGTTTTCTGTAGGGACTTACTTCAGTTAGACTTACGATTAATAATACATATAACAGGGGACCCCCCTACACACGATCCTTGAAAATTTGATCAAATTCCGGTAGTAAATGTCGAACTTATGCCAGTGACATGAAATTCACATTTGCGCTTATGCAACGGCTACTATCAGTCCTAGGGCGATGATTTTCATGGAGAAAACATCTAGGTACGCCAATCAGAATAGTCCCAGGAAATTTCATCAAAATCGGATGAAAAATGTAGAAAATATGGCTGTTATAAGAAAATTCACGTTTGCAACTATTAGTCCGGGGCCAATGATTTTTATAGGGGACCGTCTTCACACCAACTCGCACAATCACTGAAGATTACATCGACATCGGACAATAAATTCGTATAGTTTTGCCTGTTGCGTGGATTTTATATCAGACATAAACAGACAGACACGGAATACAATTTTTTAGGATGGCCTAAAACGTTAATACGAGTGGAAATTTTGATTTTGGAGAACAATTTTTCAACCTTGAAAGTTGAAAATAATGCTTCCGCTACCTTGGTAGACTCAGAAACAATAATTATAACACATTGACTATCCTAAAAAAGCGTAACATTAGTACCATAGTCACCCCGTTTTATGGTAGGTAAACAACTAGGATAACACTTTGCCTAACACTTCGATAGCAAAGAGATGATTATTAATTAGCAAATTTTGCTCCCTTAGATGATATTCCAGTACCACATTGAATCAGCGGGTGACCCTTACATGGTAGCAGCACTGCGAGAAGCTCTGATGCATTCAGGCATCAGCCCAGACGGCGTGATTCTCAAGAGTATCATGTGGAAGGTAACAACACCAAATAAAAATTGTCAAAGAAAAATAACTTGAAATGGTTTGCCACGTTGGGTGGGCAGTACAGCTTCCTCACAACTTTGAAATTGAAGAGCGAAAAACCAAAAATTTGTCACACTGCAGCTTATATTTTTCCCTATTTGAAATCAATCAGCGATGATTTTTGCCCCCTAAATTCACGTCAACAGATTCCCGATATGAACGATTTCCCACCGATGCTGGTATGGAAATCATTTTATTCGAGCAACAAGTCTAAGGACGACCATGACACACTTTTCGGTTTATTATTTTCAACAATGAATAATTGGAATCAACTAAGGAAAAACAATGTAACCCCCTAAAAATTGGTTGGTTCAAGTGTCAAGAATCCAGAAATCGAATAACAATTGCCGTCCGCCCGCCGTACGTGACATTTTCCATGGTAACCATGGACTGATTTTAATGAAATTTGATACATGGGCTGCATTTCAGGTTCAGTTGTGTACCGAAGCTTTAAGTTGACGTTTTAAGATTTAAAATTTCCAAAAGCCCTAGCTCAAATGTTTTTATACAAAGGCAAACATTTTTCATCAATTTCAAATATAATCAAATTTTTCGATTAGATACTACCCAGAGCTCTCCTCTGATCAACTGGGTTAGCTAAATTCTTTACTATTCATTCCACTAATATGACATTTCAAAGGAGTCTGATCGCGATGAACGAGCACTCTTTTCGGGTCCAACTTCAAACCCAAAATCTGAGTGAAATGAAGCATTTGGATCGTTATTCGTTGTTGAGTGAAATCTCTTTCGCTTGTCCTCGCATGCTGCTGTTAGTCCGATCGCGATAAAATAGATAGGGGACGGTCTCGAGAATGACCTGCATCAACCCTCAATTATCGGTCCATGATTTCGGGTTTGTATGTCCTGGACAAGGACTATACCACAGTGAGACTCATGTTCAGTGTTGTTCTGCAGTGGAAGGAGTACAAAATGAAGTAGTAAATCGTCGGTCTCACAGCAACACCACGTGTCATACATTTTCCAAATTTTACAGGACCAATTACTTATTCAACTTATTTTGTCATCTTTTTCCCGTTTCTGTTCATTAGGACCAATTCATAATAATTATAACATTAAGTTACACTCGCATCACTGAGGATCACCATTAGTGTCAGCCACTTTTCAATGGTAACTTGTGATGATACGTGCTGTTGGATTCCTGATAATACCACATATTATGTGGATTCCTGATAATACCACATATTATGTGGATTCCTGATAATACCACATATTATGTGGATTCCTGATAATACCACATATTATGTGGATTCCTGATAATACCACATATTATGTGGATTCCTGATAATAACACATATTATGTGGATTCCTGATAATACCACATATTATGTGGATTCCTGATAATACCACATATTATGTGGTGTTGCTTGAATGGCGAGTTCAGCGATCTTATTCCGGAAAATGGTGTAACTGAGTCATTCAATCGAATCGTCGGGAGATAGCGCGTACAACGATACCAAAAACTCATTTTCGACAAAAATGTATGATACCTACGTGGTGTTGCTGTGAGACCGACGAAAAACAATAAGCAGATAATATCTACATATTATGTAGGTACAGTAATGTAGAAAGTATTTTGATTCTTATCTTCTGAACTTCAATATACCTAGATAATCTGTTTTAGTTTCCACATTAATTCTTGTTTTCAATTACAGAACGAGCTCATAAGAACGGCTTACAAAGCTACCTACATAAACGGAAAAGGGCAGAGCTGTTACCTGAAATGGCGAGTTAGCACGTTTACTGGATCACACACTCCCGCGATGCCTAATTGCGATAATTTGAGTACTGGTTCGGGATATCCAGCACCCCAAGTAGTCATACAAGGAGGGATCGTGCCACAACAGGTGCCAGTAGTGGGGTGCTGTCGCAATCCAAGCAACCCATGTAAGAGGCCGTGTGAATAAGGGGGCGGAAATTAGGGCTAACCCATCACCCAGCTTGACCCAGGGCTTGGCCACCCAGACCTCCCTCGATTAAGAAGAAACCCATCTCACCCCAAGCTGATATGTATTTCCACCGATCCAGAAAACTATTGACGAATCCCAAAATGAAGAAAATTATGAATTTCACATACTTGAACGGATATTATACAGTAGAATGGAAATGGAATAGACAAAGTTGGCAGCGAAAACGTGATATTATTTCAATTACCACCATTCCAAATAAGATTGAAGTAACTCTGGCTTCTTAGACAAAATCTGGAGTGCCTTCAATTACATAATTTCTCAAGATATCAAGATAATCAGGTGTATTACGTTCCATGGCGTTTGGAAAGTATATCGCATCCATTTAACTGAATCCCTTACCTCTTTATAGAGTATCAAAAAATGTATTTGCCAAATTTCAGCTTTTGGTTTTTCAGCAGATTTGTTGCAGAAAAAAATAGAACGGTTCTATGGAGATGTTGGTAGAAGGAAAGAAATGGACTTGATTAGAAGTGAAAAAGAGAACGTAGAAGTTTATAATACAATTTCTAGAGATATAACTTGGTGCAGCGCAGCTCTGCAACGGCCTCAGGATGGGGTACTCTTGAAGAAAACTTGTGAGACAGGAGTCAGAGCAAGGAGGTGGCAGAAGGGAGCTCTTTAGACGTAGGTACTTTGGTTCAATATTTTCAATAAAGAACTTTTGGAATCGAGTTAGAAAAGTATTGTTCCCCAAATTATAAAAACAAATTTCACCAGTTGCATTTCAAGGCTACATGGAATCCATAAATCTAATAGGTAAACCTTTTTTGGTTGATCCTCCGTCCACGGCACTTTTCTTAGTCAGCATGAAGCATTTTTTCTTAAATTCTCCATTTGTTGTCTTGTTGAGCCCAAACGTTTTGGAGTCAATCACTTTTAAGGGATGAAAAATGAGGCAATGTTTTCAAAACGTCCTAGCTTGAAAACCTTCGACATACAGGTGTAAGCTCCCGCTTACTGGGACCCCTTCCCAGTGATGGAGCTGGATTAGCACCTTCAGACCGGGGCCCAAAACCCAGATTGTCCCCAGGACCTGGGAAAATTTCGGAACTTCACAGCAAAACAGTCGCACTGATGAGAAGCCGGCATTTTTGCGTGATAACATGCACTGATATCCGAAACCGAAAGGTTAGGACGGTAAGGTGGGTTCATTCCGAAGCGATTGAGACCAAAAAGAGCCCTAATGGGGGAAAAATGAACTGTCCAGAGCGTTTCGAAAAATGTTCATGGATCCACCGAATCATGAGTTCATGGATCCACCGTGGAAGCAGCCGTACCAGGCGAAGGTTTCGCGTGGATCCAGGGTGGAAGCAGCCGGATTGAACGTGTTAAGAAATTTCCTCCCTTTGGCGAGCCTCGTGGGTGACATCACCGCCCAGGAAAACAAAGACGCTGAACGCCACCCCGCGTGTCCCTCTGGCTTGGAAAGCCAGCAGCTTCCCCCACTCGACCAGTCGTCCCCACCAACACTATTTGGTGGGGCTGAGGGGGTAGAGAGCCCCCTGGAGGTTCCAGAGCAAGACAGGAAGTTCAATCCCCTCCCAAAAGCCAAACAGTCAAGTCATTGTGAGCTCCCATTGATCTTCCCCCCATTGCCATACCATACAACCCAGCGGACATTGGTATCGCCTTGAAACTTCTTCATCGCCACACTCGCCAAAGGATACCTAAGGGCCCTAACTTGAGTGCACTGACTAAAAATAATAATACATTGGCCAATAGTATTTAGTGACCTGTGTACAAGTAAGCAGTGATTAGAGAAACATTGAGGCACTTAATTAGTCAAACATCGCCACATAATTTTGAGACTTGAACATTGGACGAGTAAACTTTTGAACATAACGATTGGCCCATTTGTAATATTGACAAGGCTTGTATTCTTGAACACGAATTGATTACCTATTGATCTTGTAAAGTCATATCTGGAAAGTTACCATTCAAAGTTGTATCATACTATCGCCACAAGCCTCCAGCACCATCGCCACACACTCAGTGTGTCTAACTGTTCCTACTAGTTTAATAAAACGTGCCTGTTAGTTGTATTCCTCTAGTTATTCTCTTGATTATACCTGGTTTCAGACACAATTACTGAGGGAAGTGCATCGCCACACCTCGAGGTTTTCATAATAAGTCCCTTCAGGACACTAGTTAAGCCCCTCAGGCCCGGACACATTAGTGTACCATTGTACAACTTTGCCCTTCAGGCTTATACCTTTCAGCACGTCATCGCCACGAGCTTCCTGAAGTCGCCACGCAAAATTGCCACAGGTAAATACCATTCGCTACCTTAAAGTTAATCATAGTGTTTCGATATTTGTTTTGTTCCCCCCAACACCACCCATTGAACTCGTGCGACGTTTGGTGTTTGCAGTTGGTGGCTCCGTCATCAATTGTGACCCCCAAACGCCCCATATCACTTTCGATGGCACTAAATTCCGCTGCCATCAAAGCGTGGGGCCAAAGCTTACAAGGTATTGTTTTCAATTAATTTGAAACTGAAAGGAATAGTTGGCTAGAGATATCTTCGGAGTATATTTGCTGGCCATGCATATCAAAATAAAAGTCATAAATGATCATGAAATTACAGCCCTTTTACCAAGCTGGTACAGTTCATTATCATTCCTATGGTGGTTATGTAGACGTTTTGAAAAGATTTTCACACATCTGTAACATAGAAATTATTTATTTATTGACAGTTATATCATCCAGTTGATATTAGTCCAGCAATTATTATTATTACTACAATTTGCATTAGAACATTCAGATATTCATATTCATGAATCGATAAAATATACACATACCCACTATATTCTGTACAACCATGAAACTTCGGGCGACGGAGGTGAAACCTTATCAACCAAGAACGTAAGAATCATCAATACCATCATCAATAGATACGTATAAATTAATCAATTCTATGAAAAATGGTGTACGCTGCAAATTATTACACACAGGTTTATTATTTTTCTGTATAGATCACTTGTAAATCACCATCCATAGATACTACCTACCTACCACGTACCTAGTGTAGGTACCTACTGTAACAGCGATAGCATTTTGGTCAGCTAAAATTTCAACAGAGATTAGGCCTCTTTTGAGATTCACACTCGTGTTTCTGATTTATCGAGTGTCCACCCATTAAGTTATCATGGGGAGCGAAAGGTTTGTCCTACAAAAGTCAAGGTGGTCTCAGTAGAAAAAAAAAATTCAATACTAATTAAAATCAGTGAAAAAACAATATCTCTATATCGCGGGTTTTTGGCACTCTTGAAAAATACAACCCCTATTTGTCACCCCTTAGAAGTTACTGGCACTAACCAAGAGTTTCGCGGCACAACTAAACTGCTAATGGAGTCCATATACCTACCAAGTTTCATAAAGATACATATCTGCATACATACCTTTCAACGTAAACCATCAAATTTTGAGGGGTGGATGCATTTTTTTCTCATTCGATCCCAAGGGTTTATTTTCTTAAATAAACCAAAAGAAAAGATGAAGAAACAAGAAAAAACATGTGAAAAAACAAGAAAAGATGAAGCAGTATGAGTTGTTGAGCGAATTTTTATGGAAATCATTAAAACTATGTTCGCAAAAATCGATACATTACCTTCTTTAGAGAGTAGTTGGCCTTGTGGATATTACACAAAGCACGAATCGTGAAAACTATACAATCAACCCCTATATAATAGAGAAAAAACTCAAAAAATACTCTTCTTTACTCTAACCCATCGTGAACCCACACGTTAAACGTTATTAAATAACGTTTATTTATTTAATAATAAATAAACCAAAAGAAAAGATGAAGAAACAAGAAAAAACATGTGAAAAAATTAAAATTAATTTAAAATAAATTTTATTTCCTATTTTAAGTACACCGTACCACCATAATGTATACACAGGGTGTCTTTTCAAAATTTTATTAGTCCATAGTCATGCTTTCCGCGTCACCCCGAATTCTTGATTTTGACAATTTATGTCACTTAGGTACATAAACGAAAAAATTCACGAAATAAGCGTTTCAAAATTGGTCACAATATCGATCACGAAAAAGCGTTACCGTTAGTTTTGTCATTTAATGTCTTTACTTTGGCAATTTTTTGACGCTTTTTCGTGACGTTTTTTGGTTTATTATTTTCAATAATGAACTATTGGAGTCGAGCGAGAAATAAAGTTACCTCCCCCCTCAAAATTTGATGTTATACGTTTCAAGGTACGTAGAATCCGAAACTTTTCCGATTATTATATCTATATAGATCACTCATCGGCAAAGAACACGGCTTTGCCATTGTCAGTACCTAGGTACCAACCATAGGTACTACCTACCTACAACATACCCACTTCACAATCAAATATATTTGGAAGAAATAAACGCTTCACACTCAATTCGAAGATATGAGGAGTTTTCTTTCAAACGGGCTTATATTCACTTGGGATTTTATGTGGGAAATTGAGAAAAACTAAATTCATGACGAAGGAAGTTGTCAAGGGCTCCTAAATTTTCCAAATATTTTGTTCATAGAACTTTTGATTATAAAACCAAATTTCGAAATTTCGGAATGCTTTTTGAGGGAGACACGGCCATTTCTTATTTGGATATAAGCCCTTTAGATGAAAAACGATGGATATGAGCCATTCGGAAAGAAAAAAATGAGTTTTTGCTTGTGTCAAGAAAAATCTCATTTTTATTTTCTTTTATTGGTTTACCAATTATTTTCAATAATGAACCTTCTGAATCGAGCAAGGTAAAATCCGAAAACCACTTTTTAAGGGATTATTTGGAAACAATGGGATGGATATAGGTACTCGTATGCTGATTTGTCGGCAAACCCGATTTTTAGCAAGCTTTTAAAGCGGGATACAAACGGTATCGGAAGGAATTCAACTAGTGAGGAGATATGCCTCATCCTAAAGATGCAGAACCCTGGGAAAAAAAAGTGTAAAAAATGGACACAATCCCGTTTGAAAGAAAACTCTTCAGTTGTGCGCGTCTTCAATAGGAAATTTGATTGCTGGTTACTAAGGACGCAAAACGAACGACGGTTCGAAGATACAAACAACAGTCGTTTGGCGTTTGTTTTTCTTTTTTTTCTCTTTGTTTTTATTTCGTATGGTTGGGAAATATGACACTAATTATTTGCGGCAAGCGGTGTCGGAGCTAAAAGGAGTGGCACCCAACAACATCAGGGTGATGGCTGCAACCTTGTCGTGGCGTGGGTTGTGGTGCGGGAAAAGTGCCACGGAGTTGCGCGAGTTGGGCATCTCGGTAGGCGTACTCCGTGGTATCACCACCCGCGTCCTGCTCGGCTCATATTTGAACTGGTGGTCGTTCTATAGAGGCACTTCCCGTCATCCCTCTCTCCCGCCCCCACCTTCCTCATCTTCCCTCATCCCTAGGGCCGGCGTCGGGGAGTCCAGGGCGTCCTCACCATTACATTTGATTTATTTATTAATTTTTATCTATGACCTGCAGAAAATTCAATTTGTCTTTGAGGGGAACACCAAAAAAAAAAAAACAAAAAAAAAAAAAAAAACAGTGACAATGGCAAAGCAGTGGTTATTTCAGCAGTGTGATCTATACGAAAAAATAATAAACTTCAGTGCAATAATTTACAGCGTTTTGTTTATGTGCCAAATTAAAGACATAAAATGTCAAAAGCGTCACAATATGTCACGAAAATGCGTTACAGTTTTTTAATGATTTCCACTTACAACCTAGTCGTTGCTAGGGAACTTCATCGTCGTCATTCGTGTTCGTAGAAAAATCGTTCACCGTTCGTTGGAAAGCCCTAAATTTATGAATATATGATGTACTGCACCAAAACCACTATAATCATGGAAGTAAGTGAGATATACCCCTGAGTTAAAAGATCTGTAAAAAACATTTGCGGTAAGAGCTCTGTTACAGGTCAGTAAACAATTATTGAGGGAACATATTATTATAGGTAAGTAACGAGGGTAGACATAAAATGTCCCAATGTGTTGCAGACTCGTATGCGAGCGTTAATTTTTTATAAGTTCTCGCTTCGTTCTGTTCCCCATTGTAAAACTTAAATCTGATACATGCACTTCGACCTGAAATAGGAGTAACTGGGGACGTTGGGAAAATATTGATTCTTAGTAATAACTTCGTTTCTTTCGTAAGCTATAATTTTCTATGATAGGTATAAATTAACTTTTTTTTTGCTGACATTAATGGAAAAGTTTTTACATTTGTCAAGGCACGAAATATACTTACACTTAACTTCTCCAAGTCCACCTCCGCCGTCCTAAATAGGTTTTTAATCGGTAGTGTATCGATGGGAGTTACCTAAAGAGAGTGCCTATGATAATTCCATTTTTTGGTTTATTATTTTCAATAATAAGCCTTTGGAATCGATCAAGAAAAATTTTTGTTTTACGTTTCAAGGTACATAGAATCCGAAAATCGAATAAAATACCCCGTAAAACTGTTCAACTTCTCCCTTGCGAGGGAAAAACATTAAATCATGTTTAATGTTTTTCCCTCGCAAGGGAGAAATTAGATTGCCGATCACTCAGCTGATCAGTGACCACTCAGGCGCCTTCAGCATTCTCCATTGACCCTGCTTCTCAAATTTCAGCTTCCTGCGTTCAACAGGAGAGAAAATGGCCTTGGAACTCACTCAGCTGATCAGTGACCATCTTGGTACAACTAGACTCCAAATGGAGCCGATATAACGTGGTAACTAAGAAATCGGTCCGTGGTAACTAAGAAAAAAAACGTTGCAGATTTGCGTGTCGGAATTCAAAGAACGACCCCCAGCCCTAAAACATTAAACATGTTAAAAATTTCCGTCCGTCTAAGTCGTTGCTAGGAAACTTTGTCTTCTTCATTCGTGCTCGTAGAAAAATCGTTCATCATTCGTTGGAAAGCCCTGAATTTAGGCATAACTGATATACTGCCAGAACCGCTGTGATTATGTAAGAAACTGAGATATACCCCTGAATTGGAAGAACTGTAAACAAAATTTGCGGTAACAAACTGGGTGAAAATCACGCGCTTTTGTTAGTTTGCGTTTGTTAGTTTTTCGGTTCTCCTGAAAAGTGGGATTTTTGTTCTCAGTTTCCTCCACCACTGGCCTGTTCAATTATTGAGAAAGCATATTGTTATAGGTAGGTAGCGAAGCTAGACATAAAATGTCCCAATCTGTCGCAGACTCGTATGCAAGTGTTTTTTTTTTCATATTTTCAGTATACTATATCAACATACTAATTATACACAGGGTAGGTACCTAAATTTTGAGGATGTTTGGAGTCCTCACTCATATTCTACTAGTATCCTCAAACTCATAGAGTCTCGGAAAACTGGATTTTTTGGGTACAATGAATATACGGAAATTTTGAATACATATACATTTTTTAATAATATTTACAATTTTTGAACAATTTCTAATTGAAACTGTTTGTATATTAGAAATTTTATGCTTAATCTGAATATATGATATATTACTATGATTATGATGATAAAATGTCCACAAAAACGCTAAAATTGTGTTTTTGGGCCGTAATGGGGAATTTGCCTCAATTTTAGATTCTGGAATTTCAAGGCAAATCCTATTATAGGGCCCTAGAATAACGTTTAACACTAGGAATAACCAACGGAAAAAAATTACCGTAGGAGAAAATGACTAAACAAGTGAACCTCTGTTACAAAACACCGCGAAAATCGAGGAGTATTGTTGACGTCATACGAAAAAAAAAAAAAAAAAACGACGCGAAAGCAACGACAACAGACAGAGTTCTAGCACGCCACACAAAACGATCCAGTGAAATGGCTACTCGAATAAAGTGATTCAAATCTTGAAACTAAATAAGAGAAGATGAAGAATAATAATGCTTGATAAACTAGTAGATAGATTCGTATTGTAAAAAAGTGAGTAATACTGTTTCTTTTGGTCAATTTTGTGTCAGAGTTCTTCCTGCCAGATCGTGGCGAACTCTTGTGCACACTACTCGGAAGGTAAAGTTCGTGTATGTGCCGCTTCTGTGGTAAGCGCCACAGAACCTCCTTTGAAGTCAGATTGGTAAAATATCCGTCACGTTTCAAACATGGCTGCCTCTTACACATTGCCACCACATTTAAAATTTCCATCTTCCTTAAATTCTCTAAATTTTTTGGATGCGTTTTCGAGCAGCTCACTATGGTTTTATTCCATAAAAATAAACCCTCATTCGAAAAAAAAAATAAAAAAATGTGAGGCAAATTCCCCATTTCGAATTATAGGCCCCTTTCCAAAGACTGTTCCAAAAATTCTGGCCAACGGACTCATCCTTTCTTTTATTATTACGAAAATTTAGGCGCCATTTTCGATTTTTAGATGTTATCTACGTAGCTTATGTCTCTTGTGCGGGGTCCGATGTGGCTACGGGTGTTTGGCGGTGGACTTTGGACCGACTTCTGTGGGAGTCGTAGGTTCAAGGCTCATCGCCGGCAGCGTGCGATTTTGGGCGTCCGGGGATCTCATCGTCCCCTCGTCACAACCGAGCCGTGAGGCAATTGGAAGCCATAAGCGAAATCATCAGAACAAATATTGATCTTCCCCTTAGAAGACAGCTGATGACGTCCACGACACCAGGAATGGCAGTCGGACGAAAATCCAACTTGAAATGGTTGTTTACTTTTCATTACTTTTTACTTGTGTCTCTTGTGGAGCTGGGAAAAGTCGTCGTAGATATTTTAAGAAATTATTTTGAAAAAAAGGTTCATCAACAATCGAACTAACTTTAATTGACTATAATTATATTATAATTAAATTCAATTAAAGTTTACGTTTACAAGTTTACGTTTTACAACTTATTATGACATAATATACAACATTGTTGTAGAAATAAGGATTAGATGAAAGCCGGGTGTAATATGACTGCTAATAATATCATTCATACGAATTGAGTGCTGTTTCAACGAAAAAAAATTACTTATACAAGTTCATAGTTAACTGCCAAATTATCATCTGTATGGACAATAATCGTACGAATCTGATCGAACTTATGTTGAAAAACTCATCACTTCGTTTAGATTAACTTTTAATGGTCGAATTCAAATTACACTACTTACCGACTGATGTTTTAGTCACTCAGCATTATAAAAGCAGGTCTTTAAGAAAGGTATTTGTACGACCGAATTAAACGTACCAACAGGTAATGTACTTTTTGATAAATTATTCATGTTTAATGAATCATGATTTGTATTTAGTACCTGTGTAAATCGAATTTTCTTATGGAGCCCCAGCTTAGTGTACATTGAAATAATGGTATTGAAATAATGGAAAACACACACCTAGGGAAGCGTTACTCATCACCTACTTAAGATGCGCAAGATGCATTTTATCAAACTTTTGTGGCAAATATTTGATTTTATCCAGAAAAAAATTAATAAAGGTGCTGTTCTATCCTATTTTTGCACTATTTCTCCTCACTATTAAAGATTGGGAAGCTTTGTGATTGTACTTTGTTGTATTTTCGCCAGGAAAAGTGAGAGCGATCCTTGAGAGATAGAAATTGGTAGGTCTGAGAGACCATGGCAACTCTTCACTGAAACACTATTCATTACTGGGGCGTACCGCCCTGTCAGCTCTAAAACAGATGGATGTAATTGTTAAAAAACGGTTGCGCGTGCCTTTGCAAAAAGTGCATACATTTATCCATAGGCTAGTGGGGTGGGGGAGAACTGTTCAGAAGAATTCCAGCTATTAGAGCTAATAGACTGCGTGCTGACAACTTTTTGGAGAAGTAACTAGTCAGTGACGCTGATATGGAAGAAAACCATAGTATGCTGTTCGAAAGGGCATCCAAAAAATTATAGAATTCAAGGAAGATGGAAATTTTAAATAGGTATAGCGGCAATCTGTCTAACCAATCTAATTCCATTCATCAAGAGTCACTTCGTAGGGGGATGTGAGCTGCTTACTACAGTTGTGCTACCTCTGGAAGCTTGAATGAAACAATTAGCTTACGTGATTGAACACAAGAGTCCGCGAAAGTTACAAAAAGAAGCAATTTTACTCAATCTTAAAAACAATACGATTCCGCCTATTAGTTTATCAAGCATTATTAGTCTTCATCTCATCTTGTTTAGTTTATTATATTAGTGTCTGTTTCGTTATTTGAATAACATTATTTAAGTTTCGTGTGGTCACAAGGGCGCCTAAAACTCTACCTTTTGACGTTCTTTGATTCTTTTTGCGGAGATATCTTTCACGCTTCGCCAGAGCACAGCAGTGGGAATTCGGTCAGTTCTCACGTCAAAACCCCAAGGTGTTTTTGGGCAGAGGCTCCACTTGTTTAGACATTTTCTTCTACGGTAATTTTTTCCGTTTGAGTATTTCTGGTGTTGGTAGTTTTCTTGGGCCTCTATCATAGGAATTGACTTGAAATTCATTAATCTAAAATTGAGGCGAATTCCCCGTTCATTGGGTTTAGCAAAATTCACTCGGGTTCTCTTCCAACGAGTGCGAAGACGATTGGAGGCAGAATGGCCTCCATCATCAAACATCAAACACTTGAAAAAAACCATGTTTATTTGGTCCATTCATTTCGAGATAACTCTACCCTTAACTTATTAGATAGCTAAGCTCATCGTGTCAATAATATGACTTGAGCGGCACTTCAACCTAGAACAACGAGGACAAAACTCTAGCTAGTAGGTATCACCATTTTTATTGATGGCAATGTGGTCTTGGCTTCCAACAAAAACCACTTGCTGCCAAAATTCAAAAATGCGAAGTTGTTTTATCATTAGAAACTGCAGCACTGGTTGCCAACATACCATGTGTCGAAATCCAGTATACGATTAAAACCTTTACATAAAACAATTCAATAAATGAATCTCAATAATAAACAACGAATAATCAATGAATCCTAATAGTAATGCTAATAGAATTTAGAAACCGCTGCTTAGTCTCAACTGCTAAGATTGTCCTTTCGTCTGCAAAGGAAGCTTGTCGTTTCTGAGATAGCTCCTGCAGGCTCTTGCTGTGAGCTGTAGGTAGAGCACTAGCCCTATCTCGCTTCCCTGTGGCACTCCAGCTTGAATCTTTCGTTAGACAGTCTTCACGCTCAATTCTGTAGTATCTCTCTGATAGATATTACCAAATTTGGTTGAACTGGGCAGTCTATTTTTATGTTCCAGAATTGGTCAGAAGATTGCGAGAACATCCAAGAATACTGCGGAGCAGACATGTTTTGCTTCAGAAGATCTTTCTATCATACTCGTGATTCTGTGCACTTGGTCAATTGTAGAATGCTTTCTCTACACCCGAATCGGTGGTTAGGGATAAGACTTATCTTCATTAAGATAGGTTTAAACCTTTTCAATAGCAGCTTTTCATATACCTTAGAAATTATATGTAGAAGGGGGAAATGGGACGATAAGACTTTGTCATGAGTAAGCTTGCCTGGTTTAGGGGTCATGATTTTTGCTATTTTCCACTAACTTGGAACGTACTTTGGCCTGAACGATGCATTGTTTAGGTGTAGAATTTCTGGTACTCCTAATGAGAAGTTTTTTGAATTTTTACTGTTATCAGATCATATCCTTGGTCTTTCAGATTGAGATGAGATTTTGTTTCTGAAATGACACTTACGAATTTTTAGTTTGAATCCAACTTCTCTTCCTAGTAGTGTTGTGTCCTCCTCCGCAATTTGCCTGTCAGGAGGAGTGAAAGTCTCACTGAGATGGTCTCGATTCGGCTTTTTCTTTTGCACCCTGTGTCCAAAACCCATCTTCTCTTCTGATTGGAGAAACTGGTACCTTGTGACCTTTGGTGTCTTCAGTTCTATGCTGGGAATAAACTGTTTCTTTCTCAGCAGTAAGCCTTTGTAGTTCGACAGCTAGTGATTCGTCCTTCACTTCCCGGATAATAGCTTTGAGCTCGATGCATAGTTTATTTGAGTTTGCTCTCTCTTTAAACAGTGCGAGCCTTCAGCAATTTTGTCCTGGTTTTTCATTTAGACCTATTAGTTCTCTTTTTTCAAGGAGGCAGTTGAGGTGAAACTTTGGTTACCTTGCATTGGCAGGGGTGCTAGCCTTAGCCAGTCGCTGAGTAATTTTGGTCTGGAATTCGACTTCTTCTTTTAGCTGGGCGGTTAATTCGTTGTGCTAGATCGATCTCGGAATACCTTCCAGTTGCAGTTTCAGTTGCTAACCAGCACATTTATCACAAATACGTTCCATTGGGCAGTATCTATGTGTATTATTGAAGTTCCAAAACTTCTCACATTGCGGATTAGCTGATGGACTCTTCTACAATAATTCGATTTTCTCAAAGCTCACAATATGGCTAATTTTGTAAATTTTCTTGACGTCCTCCTCTTCTTCAAATGAGAGCATGAAGAATACAATCATACAAAATTTGACGGTATATACGATATTTTACAGTGACTTTAACATCGAAGGAGTTTTCTACTTCAAAACTTCAGTTCGTAAGCTCTTGATGGGGTGTCCATAGTCGAAATCCAATTTAGAGGGTACTTTAAAGATAGTTCCAGGATTGTTTAAGTTAATCGACTGCACAATTAATTCACGCACATTAACTCGGAATCAGGAAATCTAAATAAAACAAAGGAGCTGACAATATCAAGTCGACAACGGGAAGGTAACTGCCTTCCAGCCGGTTTATTGTCCTATCGATCTCTGTTCTCGATACACATCCATCGATAAGTATAATCGATGCCTATCAATCGATGTCAGGTATCAAACTTTTCCTTTTTTTCTGACAATATCAAGTCGACGACGGGAAGTTGACTGCCTTCCAGCCGGTTTATTATCCTATCGATCTCTGTTCTCGATACACATCCATCGATAAGTATTATCGATGCCTATCAATCGATATCAGGTATTAAACACGGATAGTGTCTGATGTGTTTTATAACAATCTAACCAGGTGAGTAATTCAAGGAAGATCATGTGATTCGGAAGAAACTCTCAATCGTGTTATGATTTTCAAGTGAAGGCTACCAGCAAGTTGATCGTGAACTTCATAAGTCATTTCGAAGCATGGAATTAGTGCTCTGATCAAAAGGAATATACTCCGGAACTAACAGATTTTAGTAGTCTATGTTATTTTTTGTGATGGAGTTTTTATGCCCACCCAACATTGTTTTGTGTATGAATTTATCCTCATTCGATTATGTCTCTTTTCATCTAACATTGTCAAATTCTCTGTCGATCTATCATAAACCATAAAAAACTTTTTCTTCACTAGTCTGTATAATAGCTTTCTGATCTCGAAAATCAGTGTAAACCGAATAATTTCTTCCAAGTTCAATTCGTGTGATTTATAGCCACGTTCCTAACTACATTCAAATAACAATAATGCATTTCGAGATTTTTGAATTACGGTAAATGATTTTGACTTCTTATTATAGATAGACTAACTTGAACGACGACCAACCCAGATGTTGTCACACTTTGGAGTTGTCACACTATTATGTGTGATTTCTACGGTAACCCACACTGAGGCTGCTGTGAAGAAGGTAAGACAATTTTACGAAAAAAAGCAATATCATTTGAGTAAGAATGTAATATTTGATTTAGTTCGTGCAAAGATAATGTAAATTGTGTGAATATCAAGCAGTTTGGAGGAAGATGATTTTGATGCAATTCTCATAATATATCACCTCTAATATATCCACCAATATTCAATTTGGGTGGTTATTGAACACTTTCAATTTTTCTCATTGAACAAATTCAATTTATAGAGTGTGATTAATTATGTTGGAATACTAACCCCAGTTCGACGTTCTTGTTTGTTCTATTCACATTCTTCCTACTCTTGTTTGGTTTCATGTCCTTGTGTATTATTCAATTTTGCCTTCAGTTTCATGAATAAAGTGTTAAACTTACCACCGAAACGTCATGTCAATAAATATTTCCCCTATTAGAAACAATGAAATTTACATGATTTATACAGTAAATATATGTATAAGAAAGTTAGAAATAATCGTGTTCAAATCATAAACGCATGATTTGACTTGCCTTCCATAACTTCCAATTGTCTTCGATAATTCTTGTTTCCAATTCTCAAAGATTAACGAAGAAAAAGTTGCTCTCTAGTTTACACAGCTTATTTGACTTCCCCCCAGTCACCTCCAGTGGTTTTCGGAAGGCTGTATACCAAATTTGGGAGCACCAACATTTTTTCACAATGAACTGTGATGAATATAGTTCACCTGACTTTCTCAGGAGATTATCAAGCTGTTGTGTACCGAATATCAATGCTCGTAGGTTCCTTATGTGATCGGTCCCTCAGCTGATATGGAAGCTGGCGAAATAATCCAGTTATCGGATGATTTCCGAATCGAAAAACATATTGTTTAGGAATGCATGCATTCCAGGGGACGTCCCATTGGATAAGCGTTAGATCAGTTTAACCAGCTGGTAAGCGATAAAACTGTTTCACTCGATGTAATTTATTCATTACTTTAGGCAAGAAATAGTGAACCCTCTCCCCCCTCACAATTATCAACCATATTATTTCTATCGGCATGGGAGCCTCGAATTTGAAGAGCATTTTAAAAACCATGATCTACGATACCCAACATGCGAATTCGAGTTCAACCCCCCCCCCCCCCCACTTATGGTGCCGGGCTGGCACCAAAGCGGAAATACGTCGTAACATTGAAATATTAACGAATAGTTTTAGTAGGCAGTTTCGTCGAAGTTCACATCCTTATTCAAGGTGAAACACAAAAAAAACCACAAAATATGAGATTTATGGTGTCCTGGCACCATGGTGGCACCACTATTAGTTCCATGGTGTCACAGAGAACAATTCATGAAAATCTGGAGGTATAATAAGAATTTTTCCTCAATTTCAAAGCTTGGGGACAGTTAGTAAGCAATAAAGGAACCGAAATATTGAAAATTCGGATAGTTTGTGAATATTATCCCCCAATCACCCCCTCCCCTTGCGAATTTTGATACTCTGGTGAAATCATGTACAATTCGGAAGTTATTTGAGTCAAACAAAAAGAACCACGAAAATCGGTTGAGAACTAAGGTCTGGGCAGACGACACGAGATTATGCCCAAAAACGCACGCTTTTTGAGCATTAACCCCCCCTTTCCCCCCCTTTGAAAGGCAAAATTCAAAATTCCGGCGACGTAGTGCACAACTAGATAGTTTTCCGCGTCGAACAAAAAAAGAACCAGGAAAATCGGTTGAGAACTAAGGCCTGGGCAGACGACACAAGATTTTGTCACACACTCACACACACACACACACACACACACAGACATACACCTATGGTTTTCTCGCGGATTTGTATTCAGAATGATCTAAAATGGATTACTGTGTGGTTTTTTTTTCTGTTGAGTGTTGTCCTCCTTCATCCCAGATCGATCGCATAAGGACGCCCAAGTCTTACTGTGGGACGTCCTAAAAAGCCGCGAATTGGTTGATGATTAGGCAGAGCACATACAATTTTGTCACACACAGACATGCACCTATCGATTTTTCTCTTGGATTTGGGTTTAGAATGGTCGGAAACGGTGATCCTTCATCTCCGTTGAGTGTAATCCGCTCCACATTATACCGGAATAATCACATAAGGACTCCCAAGCGTTACTGTAGAACGTCTTGAAACCAAAAAAAAAAAAAAAAAACCACAATGTAACAAATTACTTCTCTCGGGAAAACTAACTTTGGGAAACCATAATGTCGTAAACTCAATAAAAGTTAGTTAATGAGCCAAATGTCCGTCGATGTAGATGATTGTCATTGATAGATTATGGTCGTTCTAGGCTTTTGAGTTCTTCTGATTTCATTATGATCTTTTTAGTCTATTTCGGCAGTAAACAACAAGAGTTTCAGTTATGGAGAATGACGTAAACCATTTCACGGCAGTTAGCTATCTGATTGTAGCAACCATCGACTTGGGAAAAACATTAATGAAATTTTGTTTTCATGAGCAATTCAATAAAACAATTTGGTGATTTCATCACCCTTTTCTCGGAAAGAATTACAAACTTCTGACCTTACTTTTCTCACGAACGATTGCAATCAAATTCTCAAGTAATGTTAAATTTTCCAATGAAAACGTTCCTAACTATGAAAAGTTGTTGAGAAATGTCTCGAAACCCATAAAAGTGATTAGTCGTCGAAAAAAAACTATTTTGGAGCACATCCTCCAAAGGAAAAAACCCAGCATAATTTTACCTCAAAGATGTCTCAGTCGAATACTTTCAAAACATTAATTTATACGACTTTCGATTTAATATTTTATACGATTTTATACAACAGTGGATGTCAGTCGTTACGGACTCAATCACACTCAAATGACTGCTCTGAACTTGACAAGAGGTTCATCTATAATCACCCAGTTGAACATAAATATGATTGAATGACTGATGAGTTCAGTGTTTTCCCACTAGAGGGAATTTAAGGCCTCAATTCTGGTTGTATCCCCAACCCAACCATTCCATCGAAATCCATCAAATTTCTCACACTCGGTTCCTAACTATAAACTGTATGAGCCGTTATCTATTAGTTCTCATAATGTTTTCTCGCCGTCTGTAACTACCGAATTCAAATTTTGGGGATTCCATGCTGAACAGCATTTCAGAAACTAGACTTTTCAAAATACCTTGTATTCTATAACAGTTTTTTCAAATTTATTCACAGAGTGGCCTGCTTCGACAAAAGAGTAAAGCTGATAGTACTCTACAAGAGCTGTTTTACGAAGCTCTGGCGAAAGTTGGTGTCAGTAGAAACGGTGTCACCTTCGTAAGATATGACCAGAGAGTAAGAGCATACCTACAACTCATTTTTTTATTAGAGAATTTTGCCAAGCATGTTTCCATACAACAAAATAAAATCAGTAAGATATAAATATACGTATATGAGGAGTTTGATTCCAAAAGATAACAGTTTTCCACACAAAAATTTCGATTCCAAAAGGTAAAAGGTTTCATCGAAATTGAGTTAACACTTTCCCAGGGTTTTAGGGTGATATTTCTTCACAAAAATGGGGTAATTTTGGAGCAAAAGATAATCTATTCCCTTGATAAATGAAGGAGAATATTCCGTTTAATTTAATTTCATCCAGCGCAAACTTTATCCACTTCGTTCGATTTAAATAAGTACTTTATCCACTTCGTTTGATTTCATATCATTTCTATATCAACTTCGTTTGATTTCAAAAAGTACTTTATCCACTTCGTTTGTTCTCAAAAAGTACTATATCCACTTCGTTTGATAAAAAAAACTTTATCCACTTCGTTTGGTTTCAAAACATAGTTCATCCACTGCGTTTGTTCTCAAAAAGTACTATACCCACTTCGTTTGATTTCATAAAGTACTTTATCCACATCGTTTGATTTCATAAAGTACTTTATCCATTTCGTTTGATTTCATAAAGTACTTTATCCACTTCGTTTGATTTCATAAAGTACTTTATCCACATCGTTTGATTTCATAAAGTACTTTATCCACATCGTTTGATTTCATAAAGTACTTTATCCACATCGTTTGATTTCATAAAGTACTTTATCCACTTCGTTTGATTTCATAAAGTACTTTATCCACTTCGTTTGATTTCATAAAGTACTTTATTCACATCGTTTGATTTCATAAAGTACTTTATCCACTTCGTTTGATTTCATAAAGTACTTTATCCACATCGTTTGATTTCATAAAGTACAATACCCACTTCGTTTGATTTCATAAAGTACTTTATCAACATCGTTTGATTTCATAAAGTACTTTATCCACTTCGTTTGATTTCATAAAGTACTTTATCCACTTCGTTTGATTTCATAAAGTACTTTATCCACATCGTTTGATACCATAAAGTACTTTATCCACATCGTTTGATTTCATAAAGTACTTTATCCACATCGTTTGATTTCATAAAGTACTTTATCCACTTCGTTTGATTTCATAAAGTACTTTATCTACTTCGTTTGATTTCATAAAGTACTTTATCCACTTCGTATGTTCTCAAAAAGTACTATATCCACATCGTTTTATTTCAAAAAGTACTAAACACCACGTTTTGTTTCAAAAAGTACTGAATCCATAAATCTGATATTTAAACTCCCGTTCAAAATGGTTTTAAACTTTGAACTAATTACCTTCTTTCGAATAATATTTATTGTTATATAAATTTAATTTGGTTTTCCGCGTTTTTCTCACGTTTGACCAAAATGGATTTGATTTCTTTTGGAATGAAGCTCCTCATATTATGATGAATATCTTACTTACATCTCTCAATACTTCAGTACTTAATATTGTGGATTGTGCGGCGGTGTATTATTTACTTCCCAGGGACTGAAGATAGAATCATTGGAAATGAAACATTTCACTACTTATAAAATAGTCTAAACTGATTTGATAATGATTTGTCACTGATTTATTCATAATTTTTTTTTATTGCTGATTAATTACTTATTGTAGAATTAACTGGATAAAATCAAAATTAGTTGGAAAATTGGTAAAACTATCCTCCTACAAATTTGTGCCAAACAATTTTTCATTTGATTGATGCATGATAATCAAACGAAAAGTCTAGCTCTAAATAAACTGTTGGAGTGGATCAATAAAATATTTCTAATGTGATAAAGTGCACAATATAGTACCAATAAAATAAATGTTTATTACTCTTTTCACGACAAAGTCCGTAAGATAAGACCATAAGACTAAAGACTACTTGGTAAGTTATATGAACTATTTAAAATTTAATGGAACATTGGAGAACCGAGATACTTTAAATTTCACGCTCGATGCCAAAAACATTTATTGATCGTGTATATGTTTAGGTATTATTACAAAATAATGATGATGTCATGGCCTCCGTTCTGGATCTCACATACTATCGATTCTTGAAGTCTAGTTTCCGAATAATTTAACAATCTAATGATTTAATGCATTTTAAGAATATTTACTTAAATGGGGTATTTCAGTCAATTTTTGATTTTTTTTTAAGATTGAGTATGGCTAAGGAATAACGATAATCGGCTCTGTTCGTCGAGAATAGGTTTAGAAGAAACCAGGGAAGCTAATAAAAGTTGAAGATTTGAATGATGGCAGCAGGGTGTGACGTATTAGGTTGTTAATCTTTTTAATTAGTTTTTCCACATGTTATTGTAACATTGGGCAAAAAGTTGGTGTAAAAGATAGATATTTAGATTTTAAATGGTGCTGAATCCAAATTTGAGACGAAAAACCTGAATTTCCGACCCACCGAAATACCTCATTGCTCACAACGGATTCAAAACGCAAAAACGTTAGAACCGGTTTTAGAACTGGCAAAGCGGTTTAGAAACAGGTATAAGTATTGTTTTTCACAGGTGTACTTCACACCATGATTGATTGATTGATTGTTTGTTTTTATTTAGCCACCAGGGAAGGTTAGGGCCTTGAGGCCCTATCTCCCACCTTTCCTCGACCTATTGTCAACATCTTGCAATGGTAAAATAACTACACTTTTCAAAAAACCTGGAATCACAAAATAAATGAAATAATAAAATAATCTTTTTATCATTACTCCACTTTAAAATAACAGAAAAAAATCGAAAACAAAACAACAAAGATGTTGTAATGCCCAACCCAATCAAATTACTCTTCCACAAGACGCTGCAAATTATTACACAATGGTTTATTATTTTTTATTTTTCTATATAGATCACTCGTCTGCAAAGCCACCAACCATCCATCATGAAGAAAAACATCGATCGTATTTAGGTCAGCTAAAATTTGAACGGAGATTAGGCCTCTTTTGCGATCCACACTCGTGTTTCTGATTAATCGTACGTCCAAACTTCAAATTCTCGTAGTGAGCGAATGGTTTGTCCTACGGAGCTCCGGGTGGTCTCAAAAAATTTTAAAGATTCTATAGCATCTTAAATTGAAGGAAAAACAATACCTTTTTATCGAAATTTCTTGAGTTAGGGCGTTTTCAAAATTTCAAAATTGATTTTGGAACCTTCAGAAGTGACCTACATCAACCAAAATCTTCGGGCACAACTAGACCCCAAATGGAGCCTACATACTAAATTTCATCAAAATCGGTCAATGCTAAGTGGCAAAAGTGCCGCGTACGGCGGACGGACGGCCAAATTTTTATTCGTTTTTTGGATTCTACGTACCTTGAAACGTAAACCATCAAATTTTGAGGGGTTTCAAGAAATTTTTTTCTTGGTCAATTCCAAAGGTTCATTATTGAAAATAATAAACCAAAATGATCGAGTGATCAGGCAGAATAATTTGTTTATTCGTCTCGCTGTAGGCTTTTTGAGCTAAAAAAACTTATTTTTGCTTCCGAGTCTACCAAAGTAGCGGAAGCTTTGTTTTCACTCTTCAAGGACGGAAAAAAAGTTCTCCAAAATAAAAATTTTCACTCGCGTTTTGCGTTGTAGACCTTTCTGAACAATTTTGGTTCCGTGTCTGTGTGTCTGTCTGTCTGTCATGAATTCCTTGTAACGCGCATGACTACCTATACGAAGTTATTGTCCGATTTCAATGAAATCTGCAGGGATAGTGCGGGTTAGTGTGTAGACGGTCCCCTATGAAAATCATCATCCCCGGACTGATAGAAGCGACTGCGCATGCGCAAACGTGAATTCCTTGTAACAGCCATAACTTCTACATTTTCCATTCGATTTCAATGAAATTCTCAAGGTTGTTACAGATTCGTATTTAAATGGTCCCATATGAAAATCATCATCTTCGGACTGATAGTAGCCACTGCGCATGCGCAAACGTGAATTTCCTTGGGTTGTTGGGGTAGGGTAATAGAGGGTGTTTTTATCTCTTCGGAGCCCTTCTTATCCCTACCCAAGTCAAGGTCATGCGTCCCCGTTGCACAACCCGGGCCCCCTGGGATGGACAGAGGTGGTCCCATTAGGTTCCCCTGGTGGACCCCTCTTGAATTTCCAGGTGTGGCTGAATGACCCTCTGGCGTTTAGGGAGGGGACCCCTGTCAACGGGTTCCCTGACCCTTATTCTCTAGCGCTCCCCGTTATGGATACAAATCAGGACCAGCCTCATAACCCCCGCCAGCCCATTGGCTCGCGGGGTATTAGGGGAGGCGCTCAGAGGCGCCCCAGGCAGGGGCGTCGGCCATCCTCCCCCTCTTCCTCTTCCTCATCATCCCTACCCTCGTCCTCATCCACTGCCTCTTTGAACCACCAGTGTGCCCATTGTGAGCAGGCATTCACTACCAGGTCTGGCCTTGGTCTCCACGTCAGACGGAAGCATCCTGTTGCTGCTAATGCTGCTATTGATATTGAACGAATACAGCCCAGGTATGCTTCCGAGGAATTGCGCAGGATGGCGGCAGATGAGGCAGTGGCTGTGCGTAATGGGGTACGTAACATTAATGTTTATCTAAATGAACGTTTTCCCACGCGCACAGTCATTGCAATCAAGAACATCCGCCTGAAGCCCCACTATAAGCAGCTTGTCCAGGAAGCTATCCTGGCAAATAGCAGTGGGGCTTCTCCCGCATCTCCTATTGCTGACGTGGAGCAGCAGCCTGCCATTCAGTATCCCTCCCCCGGGACCTCCGGTCTTCTTGCTGATCTGAAGACCGAAGTCTTGAGGCTCGGGGGGCAGGTAGGTCGTATTGAAGGCTATGAAAGCACCTACCTGCAGGATCTGGTGAGGCGGGCTGTTGAAGGGCTGGATAACCTGGAAGACGAGGTTGCAGCCTATTTAGGGAGAATCTTCCCGCGGGTTGGGGATGCGACCGTGACGCGGCACCAGGGGGGACCTCCTCCTAGAATGGTGTTGCGTGGAGGTCGCAGAGCAGCTAAACAAGCAAGACGGCGGGAGTACCATCGGGTTCAGAGTTTGTGGGGGAAGCATCCGGCGCGTGTGGCTGCGGAGGTACTGGAGGAGCCTGGGGAAAATCAAGTTCAACCCCCTCTCCAGGAGTTTGTGGATTTCTGGGAGCCACTTCTGAGTGCTCCCAGTCACGACCCTGGGGAGTGTGTGGTTCCCCCAGTCACCACCAGGGATTCCTTGCGCAGCATCATGTGCTCGCCGGTGCTGTCTGACGAGGCACACAAGTGCCGTGTCAGGAACTCCGCTTCCGCTGGGCCCGGTGGTGTTCCCGCCCGACGCTGGAATAAAGCACCTAAGACGATTAAGCTGCTCATCCTCAACCTGCTCCTCCTTGCGGGAAGACCCCCAAAAGTGTTAACTCGTACCCGAACCGTGTTTATTCCCAAGAAAGGGGGAAGTGGGCCTGGAGGCTATCGACCGATTTCTGTATCTTCGGTAGTCTTCCGCCACTTCCAAAAAGTACTGGCATCTCGCCTCCAGGTGGCTGGTGTCATTGGTGATGTCCAGAGAGCGTTTCGGCCAGCAGATGGCACAGCGGAGAACCTTACAGTTCTCCAAACTATCATCTCGCTGGCCCGTATTAAACGCCGGCAACTCCATCTCGCCGCTCTGGCCGTTGCTAAGGCCTTTGACACAGTCAGTCACCTTGCCCTGACCGATTGCCTTCGTGGTGTCGGGGCCCCATTTCGGTTAATCGAGTATGTGGCCTGTCTGTACCAGGAAGGCGTGACGGTCCTCGAGGCAGGAGGTGAGGTGTCAGGGGATATACGAATCGGGCGTGGGGTAGGCCAGGGGGATCCCCTATCACCACTCCTCTTCAACCTGGTCGTGGATACGGCCTTGGGTAAGCTGCCCACAGAAGTAGGGTTTGATCTCGCCCCTGGGGTGCGAGTAGGAGCATTGGCTTTTGCCGATGATGTTATCCTACTCGCAGAAACCCGTGAGGGCTTGCAGATCGCCCTCAATGCATTTGCTAAGCAGCTAGCTGGGTGTGGACTTGTGGTTAACCCTGATAAGTGTGGGTCGGTCTCCTTGGTCCCGTCGGGTCGCCAACATAAGGTGAAAGTTGTGGATGGGGGTTTTGTCATTGGACGGTCCCCCATCCCATCTCGATCCGTGTTGGAGGTTTGGCGGTACCTCGGAGTCGACTTCATGGGGGTGGCCACTATAACTGCCAGCCGTGTGGACCTTGGTAGAGCGCTAGCTCGCGTTACCAAGGCTCCATTGAAGCCACAGCAGAAGCTGCGCCTCCTTCGCACGTACTTACTGCCAAAGCTAACCTATGGGTTAGTCTTTGGCAGGCTTACGGCGGGGAGGCTGCAAGAATTAGATCGAGAAGTTCGCTCTGCTGTGCGCTCTTGGCTGAAGTTCCCACCTGGTGTCCCAAGTGCCTATGTTCATGCACCGGTCAAATCCGGTGGGCTTGGCATTGTGTCTCTCTCGGCATGTATCCCTTCTCTGCGCCGCCGGCGCCTGCTAGCCCTTCAAGGGTCGAGCTGGGAGGTCGCCCGTGCGGCTGCTGATCTTGATTTTGTCAGGCAGCAGTTAGCATGGTGCGACCGAGCAACACCATCTGCTCCAAAACCCAGTTCATCTGCTGAGTTCGCTGCTGCGCTGCATGAATCGGTAGATGGTAAAGAACTTCGACAGTGCTCCGAAAGCCTTGTCTCATCCCAATGGGTAGATTGGGCTTCGGAGGGCATTGGGGCCCGCAACTACCGACACTTTCACGCCATCCGCGTGGCATCTTTGCCAACTGCGGTGAGGTGTTCAAGAGGTAGTCGCGGGACAACCCTACCCCTTTGCCGCGCCTGTCGGAGTGGAAATGAACATTTATATCATGTAGTGCAGCAGTGTCCTCGGACTCATGGTGGCCGCATTCTACGTCATGATGCGGTCGCCAAGCAGATAGCAGGTGCATTGTCATCTAGCGGCTGGGATGTTGAGAGAGAGAGATTGTATCACATGCCAAGTGACCAGGGTAAGAAGCCCGACATTGTTGCCGTCAAGCCCGACAGGTCTTGCATTATCCTGGATGTCCAAGTTGTCAATGGCAGCTTGGACATGGAGCAGACTTGGCGGGCCAAGATAAGGAAATATGACACAAATGATTTACGGCAAGCAGTGTCGGAGCTAAAAGGAGTGGCACCCAACAACATCAGGGTGATGGCTGCGACCTTGTCATGGCGCGGTGTGTGGTGCGGGAAAAGTGCCACGGAGTTGCGCGAGTTGGGCATCTCGGTAGGCGTACTCCGTGGTATCACCACCCGTGTCCTGCTCGGCTCATATTTGAACTGGTGGTCGTTTTATTGAGGCACTTCCCTTCATCCTTCTCTCCCACCCCCACCTTCCTCATCTTCCCTTATCCCTAGGGCCGGCGTCGGGTGAGTCCTGGGCGTCCTCCCCATTATTTTTGATTTATTTATTTTTTTTATAATTTATGGCGTGCCCCCTCCGTCACCAAAGACATTTTGTCTTGAGGGGAGTTAATTTAAAAAAAAAAAAAAAAAAAAAAACGGCCATAACTTCCACATTTTCACCTGATTTTGATGAAATTTTCAGGGATTATGTGGATTAGGTTGTAGATAGTCCCCTATGAAAATCATCATCCCCGGACTGATAGAAGCGACTGCGCATGCGCAAACGTGAATTCCTTGTAACAGCCATAACTTCAACAGTCCCCCAGTGGTCGCGGGTTCGAATCCCAGCCGAGGCTGAGTATTTTTTAGTTTATTATTTTCAATAATGAACCTTTGGAATCGACCAAGGAAAGAAAAATTTTAACACCCCCTCAAAATATGATGGTTTACGTTTCAAGGTAGAACCTACGTAGAATCCAAAAATCGAATAAAAATTTGGCCGTCCGTCCGCCGTACGCCGTACGCGGCACCTTTGCCACTTAGCATTGACCGATTTTGATGAAATTTGGTATGTAGGCTCCATTTGGGGTCTAGTTGTGCCACGAAGCTTTTGGTTGATGTAGGTCACTTCTAAGGGTTCCAAAATCAATTTTGAATTTTTGAAAACGCCCTAACTCAAAAATTTCGATATAAAGGTATTGTTTTTCCTTAAATTTGAGATCCTATGGAATTTTTAGAATTTTTTGAGACCACGCGGAGCTCTGTAGGACAAACCGTTCGCTCCCTACGAAAATTTAAGGGTTTATATTGAAATATATATATATAAATCAAAACACGAGTGAGTCGCAAAAGAGGCCTAATCTCCGTTCAAATTTTAGCTGACCAAAATGGGATCGATGGTTGGTGATTTTGATTTTTTTTATATTTTTTTCTTCATATTGGATGGTTGGTGATTTTGTAGACGAGTGATCTATATAAAAATAATAAACCGTTATGTAATAATTTGCAGCGTTTTTGATCCAATCACATACATCTACTACTCACTTGATTTTTCATCCGAATTTGATGAAATTTTCTAGGATCGTCCAGATTAGAGTGTAGATGGTCCCCTATGAGAGTAGTGGATGGTACTTAGAGATTGGTTTTTCGAGATTAATTATGCATCGGATCATCTATATAATCGGGTTATGGATAAGAGGAAGCTATGTGCCATAACCACTTGGCAGACGTTTTTCTTCTTTTTTCACAGGCTGCAAGCTAGAAGATATTTAAAAATTCAATCAACACCAACTTGAATAGAATCTGACCCTAACATGAACAGAGATAGGATTGGGGGCACGTGAGAAGGTTTTTGAGTGCTGAATTCAAAAAGTTACCTAAGGATGGTTTTTGCAACAACTTCCACGGGTGTGTAACTCTTAGGTTACACTCGTCCTTGGCAAGCTTGGGTTAGGTATGGCCAACTGGCCAGTATTCTACTATTGCTATAGCGTTCACGGAGTTTTCAGATAGGATTCATAATTGCAAATTTCTACATTGGTGATATGACATCGGTTCATTGTAATCTCAGCTGTTTGACATTGCAGGATCGAACCAACTCAACATTCTTCAAAGTGCACTTCACTGACCGAGTCTCCAATTGTCGTATATGGTTCACAGTTACAGTTTTCGTAGGACTCAAAGTTAAAAAATACACATGTATTCCTCAACCCGAGAAGTCAATATCCGACGAGTTTGTATAAGGGTAGAGGACGTATTTTTCTACAATGTGAGTAACTGTCTAGGGTCTACAACCTTACCAAATTGAGAATAAAAATTGAACATTTTTTGTCTTATTGATTTATCGTGCTCATTACCCTCTATAATAAAGGATCTCGTTGTCAGAACCGATTTTTACTCGTAAAAAAGATATGTTTGTCTGCTTGTGTCATGTGTTGTATGAGATATAATCATGAAATTGGTATAATATTTATACAGTCGGTATACCCGATGGAAGTGAGTAGGCTATCTTAGTACTGGGCGCAGTGCGCAACTGTGATTTCGGGAGGAGATTTTTGCATCTGGCTCATTCAATAGAGGCTTCGAACGTCAGGATCAAAATGTATTACCATTCCGAGAGGTTACAATTCAACAAGACCGCCCTGAAAAATCGAAATTCCGTAAAACTGGAAATAAGAACCACTTGAATAAGCCAAGCATGCATTCATGGTAATTTGAAACAGATTGTCACTAAAATGAAGGATCGCTTAGCTGGAAAACGCTTTGATAATTACAAGGAACAAAGAAGCTCAATAAAATAACATTTTAGGGGGTACATTACTAAGAAGAGGACATTTCGAAGCTAATTAAAAGGTATTTGGAGAACAACATTGAGGTGATAAGAGTATTTATAGGGAAATAATAGACATTCTATTGAGAAATCTTTATTAATTTCATAATGTTTGATTGAAAAACGTTCCAAATTATTAAACGTAGGTTTATAATTTTTATGTACAGGTTACTCGCCTGCAAAGAACACAGTTTTGCTCTCGTTACTACCTACCAACAATATTTGTAAAAAAATCAAGTTTATTTTGAAGAAATAAACGCTTCAGATTCAGTTCGAAGAAATAGAGTTTTGGGTGCCTTCATTAGGACATTTGATTACTGGTTGCTAAGGGCGCAAAACCGAGTACCTATAAATCGAAGATACAAACAAGATCGCATTTTGGTAAGCTACAATTTGAACGATGATTAGACCTTTTTTGTGATTTACACTCATGTATTTGATTTATTGTAAGTCCAACCATTCAGTTCTCGTGGGGAGCAAAAGGTTAGTCCTACAGGGCTCTGGGTGGTCTCATTCGATTCTAAAAAATCAATGATATTTCGAATTGATGACAAACAATACCTTCACATCAACAGTTTCCGAGCTAGGGCGTTTTGAAATTTTCTGCCCTCATTTTTTAACCCTAAGAAATATCTGACATCAACCACACGATTCGGAGCACAACTAGACTCCAAATGGACCCCATATTCCAAATTTCATCAAAATCGACCCATGGTAACTAAGGAACGTGCCGCTTATGGCGTACGACGGACGGCAAAATTATTAACGGTTTATTATTTTCAATAATAATTCTTTGGGATCGACCAAAATAAAATTAACCCGCCCCCCTCCCTCAAAATTTGTTGGTTTACGATTGAAGGTAAGTAGAATCCATAATTCAATACAAATTTTGCCGTCCGCACTTTCCTTAGTTCCCATGGACCGATTTTGATGAAATTTGGTTTATTGGCTCCATTTGGTGTCTAGCTGTTGCCAGAAGCTTTTGGTTGATGTCAGTCATTTCTAAGAGTTGAAAAATAAAGGCTGAAATTTTCAAAACGCTCTAGCTCAAAAATTGTATTGAGTTGTTTGAATGAGACCACCCAGAGCTCTGTAGGACCAACCGTTCGCTCCCCTTGAGAACTTAAGGGTTGGACTTACGATAAATCAGTAACACGAGTGTGAATAACAAAGAGGCCTAATCTGCGTTTTGATTTTGGAATTCTACGCACCTTGAAAAGTAAACCAACAAATTTTGAGGAGTGATTAAACTTTTTCTTCTTGGTCGATTCTAATGGTTCATTATTAAAAATATTGAACCGAAAAACTTATTGCATGTATTATACATCATTACCGCTCTTCCTTCGACTATTTCTGTAAGCAATGTGAGTGATGAACAATTATCGAAATGATGAGTAGCGAGATTTGATTGACCTGATGAAAATATCAACTTTTATTAAGATATTTGAGACCGAAATTAATAGTCTCGTTGTACAATATCGTCCTCAACTAGGTATGTATAAGTCTTCCTTTATTGGTTGCATTATTTACTCTGATATCAACTATCATTCTCTTCATATCTGACTTAAGGAAGCATCGAAAAACACTCGTAGGTTTTAAATATGTTTTAAATTATTGAAATTATGGAATTGGAATTTGCAACATGGGTGACCATCGTAACATCGGTTACCATGAGTAAGCTCTATGCTATACAACATGTCATATTACAGTTATAGACCTTCTCAATTAAAGTGTTAAAATGGCATGCTTGGGTACAGTAAACTCAACTTAGTTTATCATTAGTGTTAAATGCCTTAGCTAGATACAGTGAAGTAAAGGTACACTTACTTAGTTACTAGTTACTTACTCGCTTACTTACACACTTACTTCTTACACCTACAGGAATATACAAATTGTTCAGCTAACTGCCTGGATGCAAATTGTCAACTTAACCCTAGAGTGATAGACTACGTAAAAATTACTTAATGAGTGGGGAAATGAGACCCCTACAATCCCCCCTCTCGGCCTTCTTAACTGGGCCTCCTCCAGTGCTATCGGTACCTAGCAGTGAAATGACCTTTGTGGTGTCAAGACCTCATCTCGACTTCTTCCCGTCAGGATCTTGGTTTCCCATAACGCCTACACGTCAAAGATACGTAGTCTACTATTTGTTGAAAATTATTTGGAGTTCCTCCCTGCCAACCATAGGTACGTACTACCTACTAAGGCATTTTTGAAAACGTCAACCCTTCGTTTCCTTTTGGTTGGTAGATGGGGTTGATATTGTCAAAAAATTCCCTAGTAGGTAGTAGGTACCTATGGTTGGCAGGGAGATCCCTCCCAACAGAAGGGTGGTCTATACAGGAAAATAATAAACCTTTGTGAAATAATTTGCAGCGTTTTTCTATGAAATTTATACTACGAAACATTCAAGAATGAAGCACACTTTTTCTCTACATCTCAAAATAGCATTCTCTTTTTTTTCAAATTATCATTCATTTTCTCTTTCAAAATATTTCAAGCATAATATGTTTATTTCAAAACATTTATTTTGTCGAGTATAATATATTATCCAGAGTAAAAATCGAGTTTTGGATGTGATACAAGAACATTTATGTGATATAGTTCAGGTATTCATAGCTTCTTTTTAGAAAAAAAGGAAAATAAAAGTAAAGGTAAAGGGGGGGGGGGGTAAAGGTAAATACTAAGAAGGCTGAGTTTATGTTCGTTTTTTGTTGAATGAATGAGGGATAAATGATCATTTTGTGTTGAAATAATTTTTTCAGTTTCACATGACATTTTTACGTAGTCTACTAATAACTGTGTGTCAGGGAAGTCTACTACTCTAGGGTTAAATACCAAGCACATACATTTTACAAAAGTTACCCCTATCTGACGCTGGAAGAGAAACTGCACTTGGGTGCCACCTGGTGTCTTATACCTGCCTGTCTTCACCAGAAAAGAAACACGAGATCCCAACCAAAAATGACAAGAAGTTGCGCATCACCCAGCCTGGAAAATGAGAGAATTAGGTAACTTTTCTTTTATGCTGTTTATCGTTTCAATTCAACTCAAGAAAAGATTTCAGCTTTTCAAAAAATTTTGGCAATATCACGCTTACATCAGAGAATTCAAAATTATACAACATTTTCTAACGTTCAAGCATAATCGGAAAATTTCTATGAATGGCTCCACAATTAGCATAGTCTGAAATCAACCCATAGAGGTGTATAGTCATTCGAATTTATGAACAAACTCATGTACAACGGACTCAAACACAGTCAAAATCAAACGCTACATAAGCAAAAAATGTTTTTTTTTTTCACAGTCTTCAAAATTTAGTGGAAATGCTATCAAAATGAAATTATGATGAATTTTTCACCACTCGAAGAACCAAAGTAATGAAGTCCCAAAAAGAGATTCGAGGTACGAATACGAATCCACGATTGAGAAGAGCATGATTTCACAACAAGAGGAGTGTGATTACATTTTCAAAACGTCCAAATTTGTCTTCCCCCGTGGACGTGGATCACAGAGCTTGGAAACCGTCCAACTACATGGAGATCAGGAGAAACGGAATCTTCATGGTCGGTTCACTGGCACTTTTATTCCATAGCATTTCTTCTTCCATGTTCCATCGAGTAGCAGCTCTCATCACTTAAGGGGGTCTCAGTCGGTCGCTGTTCATTCCTCGTTCCGGGTCAGTATTTCACGAAATTGAAGACGCTAAAATTAAAAATGTTGTAAGTACATAAATTCAAAATTTTAAAGGATTCTAAAAATTAGTGCATGGAACACTAGGGAATTGAGAAACTGAAATATTGCTGCTGGAATCTGCAAAATCAAATAATAATTGCCAGAGAAAAATAAGAGATTGCTCAAAGGTTTATTATTTTCTGTATAGATCACCCTTCTGTATAGATCACTGGTTCTCCATCAATAGCACCTACCACCATCTGTATTCTCCCTTGACCTTCCCTCTCAAATGTCAGCTTCCTGCGTTCAATAGGATTGAAAATGGCTTCGGAGCTTACTCAGCTGAGGAGTGAAGAAGATCTCCTCGAATGCTGGGGACGCCTGGAAGAGCACTTCCATTCAATAGGATTGAAAATGGCTTTAGAGCTCACTCAGCTGATAAGTGATCTGAGGAGTGAAGAAGATCTCCTCGAATGCTGGAGACGCCTGGAAGAGCACTTCCATTCAATAGGATTGAAAATGGCTTCGGAGCTCACTCAGCTGATCAGTGATCTGAAGAGTGAAGAAGCCATTGAGCAATGATTTGCAGCGTTTTTTACCCACCAACATTTTTTTTTACCTACCAGCTAGGTACTACCTACCCACACCATACTGGCTTCACACCTTCACAATCAAGTTTATTGGAAAGAACTAAACGCTTCACACTCGATTGGAAAAATAGAAAGCTTCATATGGAAATTTGATTACTGGTTAGGCAGAAGGCAAAAGTTTATACAAATCGAAGAAATGAACAGCGATCGCATTTTAGTCCGATAAAATTTGAATGGAAATTAGACCTCTTTTGCGATTCACACTCATGATTCTGTTTTATCGAAGGAAAACCTTCAAGTACTCGTAGGGACCGAACGGTTTGTCCTACAGAGCTCCGGGTGGTCTCAAAAATTTTTAAAAATTCAATACTATTTAAAATTGGTGAAAAAACGATACCTTTATTTCGAGAGTTTTCGAGATAGGGCACTCTTGAAAATTTCAACCCTTAATTTTCACCCCTTAGAAGTGACCTACATCAACCAAAAGCTTCGCGGCACAACTAGACCCTAAATGGAGCCCATATACCAAATGTGAACCAAATCGGTCCAGTGTTGCTAAGAAAAGTGCCGCGTACGGCGTACGGCGGACGGCGTACGGCGTACGGCGGACGGACGGAAATTTTTTTATTCGATTTTCGGACTCTACGTACCTTGAAACGTAAAACATCAAATTTTGAGGGGGGGGGGGGGGGTTAAAATTTTTTTTTTCTTGCTCGATTCCAAAGGCTTATTATTGAAAATAATAAACCAAATATATTTGTTTTTCACAGTCTTCAAAATTTAGTGGAAATGCTATCAAAATGAAATTATGATGAATTTTTCACCACTCGAAGAACCAAAGTAATGAAGTCCCAAAAACGCTGCAAATTATTACACAACGGTTTATTATTTTTATATAGATCACTCGTCTACAAAATCCCCAACCATCCAATATAAAGAAAAAAAAAAAAAAAAAAAAATCAAAAAAATCAACACAAAAATCAAAAAAAAAAATCAAAATCATCAACCATTGATCGCATTTCGGTCAGCTCTAATTTGAACGGAGATTAGGCCTCTTTTGCGATTGACACTCGTGTTTGGATTTATATATATATATTTCAATATAAACCGTTAAATTTTCGTAGGGAGCGAACGGTTTGTCCTACAGAGCTCCGCTGGTCTCATAAAATTCCAAAAATTCTATAGAATCTTAATTTGAAGGAAAAACAATACCTTTATTTCGAAATTTTTTGAGTTAGGGCGTTTTCAAAATTTCAAAATTGATTTTGGAACCCTTAGGAGTGACCTACATCAACCAAAAGCTTCGGGGCACAACTAGACTCCAAATGGAGCCTACATACCAAATTTCATCAAAATCGGTCAATGCTAAGTGGCAAAAGTGCCGCGTACGGCGGACGGACGGCCAAATTTTTATTCGATTTTTGGATTCTACGTTTCTTGAAACGTAAACCATCAAATTTTGAGGGGGTGTTAAAATTTTTTTTTTCTTGGTCGATTCCAAAGGTTCATTATTGAAAATAATAAACCAAAAGAGATTCGAGGTACGAATACGAATCCACGATGGAGAAGAGCATGATTTCACAACAAGAGGAGTGTGATTACATTTTCAAAACGTCCAAATTTGTCTTCCCCCGTGGACGTGGATCACAGAGCTTGGAAACCGTCCAACTACATGGAGATCAGGAGAAACGGAATCTTCATGGTCGGTTCACTGGCACTTTTATTCCATAGCATTTCTTCTTCCATGTTCCATCAAGTAGCAGCTCTCATCACTTAAGGGGGTCTCAGTCGGTCGCTGTTCATTCCTCGTTCCGGGTCAGTATTTCACGAAATTGAAGACGCTAAAATTTAAAAATGTTGTAAGTACATAAATTCAAAATGTTAAAGGATTCTAAAAATTAGTGCATGGAATACTAGGGAATTGAGATACTGAAATATTGCTCCTGGAAACAGCAAAATCAAATAATAATTGGCAGAGAAAAATGAGAAAACCCGTTAATTCAGTTATGTTTTTTTCCATAAAATGTTGCTAAACTTGAAATTTTCAAGGATTAAAGAAATGCATTAGTGCACGGGCCTAGGGAATTGAAAAACTGAAAGATTGCCGCTGGAATCATCATAATCGAACAATAATTGCCAGAGAAATATGGGAAGAAACGTTTATTCAGTAGCTTTTACCATTTTTCTTTGACAATAATTGTCAAAGAAAAATAACCATAATTATTATGGTTCGATTTAGATGATTCCGGTGGCAATATTTCAGTTTGTCAGTTCCCTAGGGCCGTGCACTAACTAACTTCTAAAATCCTTTAAAATTTCAAATTTAGGTTCAACTTTTCAAGTTTTCGTTTTTTTTTTTTTTTTTTTTTTTTTTTTTCAAATTTTTTATCGAAATACTAAGAACGAACGGCGACCGACTGAGACCCCCTTAACTATGTTGGACTGGCTGAAAAGCGTGCTAAAAACAGGCTAAAACAAATCGTAGATATGTGAAGGAAAAATAAAGCATGACATGATGTCACGGCTTGAAATCAATCCCGGGTCTCCCACGTTTCCGCGACGTACACGTACCTTTCGTTGGGATTTTATCAGGTAACCATAACTATCGAACGGTAATGTGATTTCCACCTTCAAAACTTAACGTTTTGTTGATTTGGTGTCAAAACAGTATTAGTTTTCAATTTTTGAGCAATCATGAGTAGTGTCTTAATATTTATGCAGCTTCGTTAGTGTTGCGGACTTCGTACGATACAATAAACCTATTCTTTGTCATACAGATTTACAATTATAGACCTATTGCTTTCGAGTCTACCAAGCTAGCGGAAGCTTTGTTTTCACTTTTCAAGGTTGAAAAAAAGTTCTTCAAAATCAAATTTCCACTCGCGTTTTACCTTCCTGAACAAAGTTGGTTCCATGGCTGTGTGTATGCCTGTCTGTCATGATTTCCCTGCCACAGCTATAACTTCTGTATCCAATTCAAATAGACTCATTCGCTCACAGTGTTTGCATGTCGTGACTTGATGAGAGCCACTTACGAATTACTTGCATCTGGAACATAATGTACTTAGTAGTGTAGCGTCGAAATTTGTAGTTGAAAGAAGCGTAGTACTTCTTTTTTTGAATCCTTTTGGAAGAGATGAGTGAGAATTACTCACTTGAACCCTACAGTGTCGGAAGAGATGAGTGAGTATTACTCACTCACCTTGCAGAACGTCAACTGCACCATCCAACTGCAACCCCACCAAGGAAGATACTGACAGCAATCGGTAATATACATGCTGGAGAAGGAATACTTGGAGAGAGAAGCCACCACCACCAATCACTTGCCTAGGAGGAGCAAAAAGATGCTCAAAGAGTGAAATTTACTCATATCTTCCATTCTACGGTTAACTTCTACATTTCTCCTACGATTTCAATGAAATTTTCAGGGATCGTGCAGGTTGGCGTGCAGATGGTCCCCTATGAAAAACATCATCTCATAATGATAGTAGCCACTGCGCATGCGCAAACGTGAGACCCTTGCCACAGCCATCACTTCTACATTTAAGAAAAAAGTATTCAATTCAAATAAACTCATTCACGCACAGTCTTTGCATGTCGTGACTTGATGAGAGCCACTTACGAATTACTTGCATCTGGAACATAATGTAGTAGTGTAGCGTCGTAATTTGTAGTTACAAGAAGCGTAGTACTTCTTTTTTTGGATCCCTTTTTGGAAGAGATGAGTGAGAATTACTGACTTGAACCCTACAGTGTCGGAAGAGATGAGTGAGAATTACTGACTTGAACCCTACAGTGTCGGAAGAGATGAGTGAGAATTACTCACTTGAACCCTACAGTGTCGGAAGAGATGAGTGAGTGTTACTCACTCACCGTAGAACGTCAACTGCACCATCCAACTGCAACCCCACCAAGGAAGATACTGACAGCAATCGGTAATGGACATGATAGAGAAGGAATACATGGAGAGGGAAGCCATCACTTGCCTAGGAGGAGCAAAAAAGATGCTCGAAGAGTGAAATTTACTCATATCTTCCATTCTAGGGTTAACTTCTCATACGATTGCGATGAAATTTTCAGGGATCGTGCAGGTTGGCGTGCAGATGGTCCCCTATGAAAAACATCATCTCATAATGATAGTAGCCACTGCGCATGCGCAAATGTGAAACTCTTGCCACAGCCATCACTTCTACATTTCTCATACGATTTTGATGAAGTTCTCAGGAATTATAAGAATTGGGTTGTAGATATTCCCCTGCTATGCATCAAATCATCGACACAATCGGGTTATGGATACGAGAAATCTATGTGCCACACCCACTTGGTTGACATTTCTAAACTCCTCCCATCCGTATGAAAATTGGGAATCTCCAGAGACGATGAATAGAAGAGACTCTACATTTCTTGTTCGTCCACTTCGATTTGATGAGATTTGATATTTTATGAGATTTGATATACCTAGTGATCAAATGATCAAATTTCGGTAAATTGACTTATCGGATTTCATAAAATTTCAAATTTGATCAGCTATCACCCTTTATGTCGCCCTGATAAAAAAAATTGTATCTTCAAAATCGGATCGTGTCGGGTTCCATAGCATGAATAGTATCTCGTTTTCTTTATCTATCATCAAAGTGATATCGTCATGCCGATTTTGTGCCTTAAGGATAGCTGAATCAAACTCGATTGAAAAAAATGTATAAGAATGACTGAATATAATTTCTGCGACATCCGAGATGAAAGAGGTATACCTGGTATATTATATCTGACACCACAAAATCGTAGCCTTGGTTACTTTAAATCAATATCATTGATTTTTAGTAAACACGATTCATTTTCGGTTCCACTAAAGGTAGGAAAGACCTTGTTTTTTACTTGCTTGAAGCGTTTTTTTTCCCTTTGAAATCTGTTTTTTCTCCCATTTTGTTTCTATTTTTTTTTCAGTGTCCGTTGGGAATGTACGAATGTGTTGTTGTATGGTTCCTTAACATTGTCCCTGTCTAGTTTTAGTTCTGGAATTGATCAGTGGCTAATTAGTAGTAGTTCGGACAACCCTACTCACTAAGAAAATGGACACTGGAATCTTTAGGTGATTGACTGTTGCCATGATGATAAATCTACAGCTTACAAAAATTTAGTAACAAAGCTGCAATTTGTTGTTACTATTTACACATCAGATTGGACGGGATGATTGAGTGGATTTGTCAACTATTAAGGGGGTTGGGTACCCCCAGTGGCTCGGCACTTTTCAGAGTGACACGGTTTTACATGATCAACAATTATGTCGGCCAATAGACTTATAAAATATCTTTATTACACACCATTAGAACCGCCAGGAACTGTAGTTTCCGATAACTGTAATATTATGGTAATTGGCTCAATAACAAACTTTGTAAAGGTATGAGAAAATTGATCTTTTGTAGTGAAAAATGTCACTCTTTTTTCACATTTGTCCCATTTTCTCCCTTATTGAACTATCTAGCGTCTTCCCGTTTCGTTCTAACGATTCACAACTATGTTTAGAGAAAATTGAAGGAATTTATTTGATCCATCCACAAAATCTGACTTTTGGATATCTGACATGGATACTAAAAACAATAGACAGAAAAGAATCCGTCAATCGAAAGAGAAACTTATTACCAACATAACAAAAAAAGTTAGGTTCTGAAGCATAGAACCAGAGAAAACGGGTCCAGAATGGTTGAAAAAGTGAATGTTCAGTAGAGGCGTTTTAAGTTTATTTTTTTTGGGTACCCAACAGGTGTAGTTTTTACACCAGTATTGAACCTATTTCGTCAGCTCTCTGCATTGATTTACACTTTTTTCATTCAAGTATAGTTCTCTACTACATTTGTGGCCGTTCTCGAGACAATTATTGCCTCTATACTACTAAAATGAGGGGATTCTGAGCCAATTCTCTTTGCTTTCTCTATTTTCCCTTGATTTCTATTCGTTTTCCTGGGCTCAATATCCAAGTTCAATACTTCTGCAGATTTCAATAGCAAAAGGGGTACTGCCAGGTGCTACTACCAGTCCAATAAATAGTTTTTCAACAATGAACACATTTTTATTTTCAAGCTCGTATTACAAAATATAACTCAACAGTTTTCCTCTCAGTCTTTCAAGGTATTTGACGGACTAGAAAAAGTAACCTCCAACAATGAAAATCACTTCAAAGGACCAGGAAAGCAAATTTCTTCGTATTGGTAGACTCGGAATCAATAGAAGATTTTGTGAAACAAAAATGATGTTATTTTGACACCATGAATGGGGCAGGGAATGGAAACGTGGTGTAAAATTACACCGTTCTACCTACTTTATTGGAAACGTTGTAAAACGCTGCAAATTATTACTCACTAATGATGAGTGGTGTAAAAATTACACCGTTCGACCTAGTTTATTGGAAATATTACCTCCAACAATGAAAATCACTTCAAAGGAACAGGAAAGCAAATTGCTTCGTATTGGTAGACTCGGAAGCAATAGAAAATTTTGAGAAACAAAAATGATGTTATTTTGACACCATGAATGGGGCAGGGAATGGAAACGTGGTGTGAAAATTACACCGTTCTACCTACTTTATTGGAAACGTTGTAAAACGCTGCAAAATATTACTCACTAATGATCACTCGTCTACAAAATCACCAAGGAACCATCCAATATGAAGAAAAAAAAATAAAAAAATAAAAAAAATAAAAAAAAAAAAATCAAAATCACTAACCATTGATCGCATTTTGGTCAGCTCTAATTTGGACGGAGATCAGGCCTCTTTTGCGATTCACACTCGTGTTTTGATTTATTTATATTTATATATTTCAAGTTTATGATGACGGGGTGGGTAGGTAATTGAACTTTCTAGACTTGTTGGTTTCATTTGCTTTTATTCAATCGCGACGTTTCGACCCTGGATCAGGGTCCCAATCATGCGAATATTTTGTGAGATGGAGTAAATACACATCACTTATTAGCAATAATATTAGTTTTAAACTGTATTACGTTTTTAAAACTGTGGCAAACAACTTCCTGCCTCAAGCAATGATGGCAGTAGAGTCTACTACTACGTGGTCTCAAAAATTCTATAGAATCTTAAATTGAAGAAAAAACAATACCTTTATATCAAAATTATTTGAGTTAGGGCGTTTTCAAAATTTCAAAATTGATTTTGGAACCTTTAGAAGTGACCTACATCAACCAAAAGCTTCGGGGTACAACTAGACCCCAAATGGAGCCTACATACCAAATTTCATCAAAATCGGTCAATGCTAAATGGCAAAAGTGCCGCGGCGGACGGACGGCCAAATCTTTATTCGATTTTTGGATTCTACGTACCTTGAAACGTAAACCAACAAATTTTGAGGGGGTGTTACAATTGTTTTTTTCTTGGTCGATTCCAAAGGTTCATTATTGAAAATAATGAACCGAAATTACACCATGATTTCAGTTTACAGGCCTGTGAGAGACAACAGCGACAAACTCGGTGGCAGAGGGCATGCACGACTGAAGGGGGACACCCTAGGGATAGCATAGGTGGGGTGGTGCAATCCCGCCCTTTTCGCTAGTGGGGTGGGCGACTGTTTCAAGGCCACAGGTGTAAAATTTACATGACGATTTCATTCCAGGGTTAAAAGACTCTTTTGATTAAAAAAAACGTGTTAAAAGAAAAAGTATGAGCTGTGCAATGAACTTCCAGATGGATGGGATGTCTATGGTACAAATTTTAACGTTTTATGACATTGTTGACGTTTCAATCTTTTTTGATGCATTGATCCTAAACCTACATATCTGACGAGTATTTCTAGGTTCAGAGTGTTATTACTTACTATTAAAATGCAAGGCATTATTTTTATGATGTGTGTTCTAACTAGGTATAACATTTCTCGCACTATTATTTGAGGTGACTATAATATTAAACCCATTTTTTTCCACTTCTGAAAGTATTCATAAACGATCTGTGACAGATTCACCTCCACAATAGATTCTCCAGCTGTAAAAAAAAAAAAAAAAATCTTACATTTACAATCCTACAAACTTCACCTATTTTTTCTTTTTTCACTGAGTCACACACAGGTGTTGAAGCTTATTAACCAAAGTGAGATTCATCGGAGCAAAGGGGAGTTAGAAGAAATATGTTTATCAATACACAAAATTGGCTCTACATGAGCATGTACATGAAAATACTTTTAAAAAACACAAATTATACGGCACAGAACTATTTTTGATAGGTATTTCGGAAAACTTACTTTTTCCAAAAAAGAGGTAAACAATGAGAGAATATGGGAGAATAAAAAATGGGAGTCTTCTTAAGGACCGATGTCCTTTCTAACAATCAAAAAATTAAAATATATAACTAATTCAAATATGATCGAACATGGAATGACTTACAATTAGTTATTCCATGAATAACAAGTAGGTACTAAGAAACTCGAAAAAGCTCCCAATCCCCCTCCAGCAACACATTTTCGCAACGTAAAACCAATAAAGGTAATAAAGGTTTCCAATTCTTATTACTCCTATTTGCCAAGGGGAAGATATTACATGGAAAATATGTATTTGGACAAAGGATTCTTCTATCGATCCTAAATAATGTAATAATTATATGCAGTAGCCTTGAAGGACTCTGAAGAAGTATTGGATACTGTGATGATGATCTTACCTATTAGTTATACTCAACCCCATAATATTGTCACCTGGTCTTAGATTTCATAAATAAAGATTCATTCTTTTGATGGTTTCTGAATTTGCAAGTTCTAACTTATTTTCTACATTTAGCATAATACATTTCATTACATCTCGGGACTTTACATGGTGTCAGGTGTGTTCGCACCATGCCTCCCAAGCTAAAGAAACGTCAAAGTTCGCCCGATTCTTCGGTCGCGCATCCTGTCCAACCTCGGAACTTCTTCATTTATCCAGGTAAACCACCAGAACCTTTTACGTTCGTTGAAAGCGAGTGAGAATATTGGTTTCGCCGATTCGAAAGATGGCGAAACACTTCAGGTTTGTCTGAGTTTGAAGAGTCTAAACAGATCGATTCTCTCATTTTGACTATGGGCCCAAAAGCCGAGATAATATTTTCTACTTTTGCGCTTACAGAAGAGCAATCTTTTTCGTACGATGCTGTCAAAGAAAAATTCAACAATACTTCAAAAAGAAAATCAACGTAATTTACGAACGGGCGAATTTCAACAAAACGTGTCAACATGAAGGTGAATCTGCATTGGATTTCATAACCAACCTGTACGAATTAAGCAGAACCTGTAACTATCGGGATTTTACTGACGAACTGATAAGAGATCGTATTGTAGTCGGTATCCGCGATGAAAATTTGTCTCTGAAACTACAAATGGACGAACACTTAACTCTCGAAAAAGCCAAATCACTGGTCAAACAGAACGAGTTGGTCAAGTCTCAACAAAAAGCCTTACGTGATACAAAAATTTCCTATGATGAAGTTGACTCTTTACAATACAATTCAAAGCAAAGATTTCAATGTTTTCGATGTGGAGAGTCTAAACCTCACAAAGTAAATAGCTGCAAAGCCAAAAATTCCACTTGCGGTTTCTGTAAGCGGAAAGGTCATACTTCTAAAGCCTGTCTAAAACACAACAAAAAGACTGACGTACAAGAAATTGCATTAAACGAGAACTCTTCTGACACAGAAGAACCGGAGTTCAACCTCAGTAGGTACGATTTACCTAGAAAATGTAAATAGTGGGGATCGTGCAGGTCGGGTCCCAGCTTATCGTATATCAGTGGAGCTAGATGGTAAACCCTTAAATTTCAAAATCGATACCGCTGCGGATATAACATGTGTACCCAAAACCCAATTTATTTCTTTGGGTAAGTCCACTCGGGAGCTGGCAAAATTTCCTGGAAATATAGTCCATGCCGGGAAAAGGAAATTGGCCTGTTCTGGTTCCTTCTTAGGGAATCTTCGGTTGGGTTCCAAAGAGGTAGCAGAATCAATTTACGTGATCGATAATCTCAGTGAACCTCTTCTAGGTAGACCTGCAATAGAGTCATTGAAACTTATAACTTCATGGTCAGAAGACATCGCCATTCAATCATGTGAAGCAGACATTTCATCGTTCGTGGAAACAGAAGAACGGTTCAAATCAATTTTTTCAAATGCACCGGGCACAATGTCTGGACCCCCATATTCTTTGAAAATTCGACCTAATGTGAGTCCCTACGCCGTAACAGCTCCAAGGCGTGTACCATTGCCACTCTTCAACCAGCTCAAGCTAGAGCTAAATGAGATGGTGTCCAACGGTATCATTTCAAAAGTTACCAAAGCTACTGAATGGTGTGCACCTATAGTCGTAGCTACCAAGAAATCAGGGGCTCTAAGGGTATGTGGGGATTACACCGAATTAAATAAATGTATAATTCGCGAGAGATTGATATTACCCACTACAGAAGAATGCTTGGCAAAAATTTGTCATGGGAAAATATTCTCTAAATTGGACGCCAAAATGGGATTTTGCCAAATTCCGTTAAGCAACGAAACAAAAAAGTTAACAACCTTCATCACACCATATGGCCGATATTGGTACAATAAACTCCCAATGGGCATTTGCTCTGCACCTGAACATTATCAGAGACGAATGTATGAGATACTAGATGGGTTAGAAGGCTGTACGAACATGATGGACGACATACTAATTTGGGGAGAAACTAGGGAGGAACACGATGCACGTTTAAATCTCGTCCTAAGCCGATTGAAACAGGCTAACGTAACACTCAACAGCGAAAAATGCGTGTTTCGAAAACGATCAGTTTCCTTCCTAGGATTCGTCGTCAGTAGCTCGGGTGTTGAAACGGATCCTCTAAAAATTACAGCAATCCAAAATTTGCCTCCCCCCAAAGACGTCGCCGAACTTCGCAGATTTATTGGGATGTGCACCTACCTCAACAAATTCGTGAAGAATGCAGCAGAAATGTCTCGACCGTTACGAGACCTTCTAAAAACCAAATATGATTTTGTATGGACTGATTTACATTCTTCAACCTTCGTTAAGATGAAAAACGCCCTGACTGAAGCTCCAGTACTAAAACATTTTGATGTAAACGCGGAAACAAGAATTCTGGCAGATTCATCATCCCATTCAATAGGAGCAGTTCTAGAACAACTTTCAGAGGGTGAATTTCATCCTGTAATGTATATTTCTCGAGCCCTGACTGAAACAGAAAAGAAATACGCCATGATTGAGAAAGAAGCCCTTGGAATTTCTTGGGCATGCGATCGCTTTTCAATGTTTATAACAGGAAAATACATTTCCATTCTTACAGATCATAAACCCCTTGTATCACTCTTGGCGGTAAAACCTATTCACGAGCTATCTCCTCGATTACAACGCCTCCGACTCAAATTAACCAGATTCGATTTCAGTATAACTCATGTACCTGGGAAGTCATTTCATGTTCCTGATGCTTTATCCAGAATCGACCACCCTCCAAATAAAATTGAGGATATGAAGGATGAAATGGATATTCATGTTAGTTTGCTGTGCCGAAGTATACCTGTGGCTGATACTCTACATAAACCAATTCGTGAGAAGACACTTACAGACGGAGTTCTTCAAGAGGTCATCAAGTGTATAGACAAAGGGTGGGAAGGTACCGAATGTGGACCACTAGCAGGATTCTACAAACATCGCAGCACTCTTGCGCATCATGATGGATTAGTTCTCATGGGTACGAGGATTGTTGTGCCGCGAGCGCTACAAAACATGCTACTCGATAAAATTCACTCAGGCCACCTTGGGATCGTCAAGTGCAAAGGAATAGCTAGAGATACAGTGTGGTGGCCAGGAATTTCGAAGGATATTGAAAGGAAAGTTTCCGACTGTTATGTTTGTATCCAAAATCGCAAAAATAGGAAAGAGCCACTCCTGCCCACTGAGTTCCCGTCATTACCGTGGTCTTCCCTGGGAATGGATATGATGGAACTGAAAGGTAAACACTTCCTAATTGTTCAAGACTATTTCTCCCGTTGGCTGGAAATACTTCCTACTACCACCACGTCTTCGAAAGCTATTATAAACCATTTAAAACAGCTCTTTTCCCGTTTTGGTGTTCCTCATACGATTCGCTCGGACAACGGCCCTCAATTCAGCAGCCAACAATTTAAAGAATTCTGCCAGGAAATGTTGGCACAATTGGCTTATAACTCCGCTCCTCTGGAGAACGGATACTCTCCCGCCGAATTGCTTATGGGGCGCAAGCTGAGGACAATTCTTCCAATCTTGGAGAAAAATCTAATTCCAAGAACTCCAAATGGCGAAGAAGTTAAGGAGAAAGAGGAAAACTTACGTGGTCGAATGAAAAAGTTGTTTGACAAAAGGCATGGGACCAGAGATTTAGCTCCTCTTCAACCAGGTCGACATGTGTGGATAATCGACATGAAGAAAAAAGGGATCATCTCAAAGAAGTTAGATGCACCACGATCGTACGATGTGAATATAGATGATGGACCATCGGTACGGAGAAACCGTGTGGGTCTTATCCCAATCTAACTTCATAATTTTTTATAACAATTCTAAATTCCTAAATAATAATAATCTAATTCCTAAATTCATTTGTTTCGACATTAAATCCCGGGAGAGGGAAGATGTGATGATGATCTTACCTATTAGTTATACTCAACCCCATAATATTGTCACCTGGTCTTAGATTTCATAAATAAAGATTCATTCTTTTGATGGTTTCTGAATTTGCAAGTTCTAACTTATTTTCTACATTTAGCATAATACATTTCATTATATCTCGGGACTTTACAGATACATGAAGCAGTTGCTAGTAGTGTTAGTGGGAGAGGGAAACATCTAACAGCAATTTTTTCAATTTGGAAATCGCTCTTCTCGTATTGTAAACATCCCATTTTTACCGACTTCAAAACAGTTCTCTTTTCGAAGTTTTGTGGGGCGATTTTTTTAAAAATATATGTTCGAAGTTCTTGCATTTCTTTATTGTGGTACCAATCTGCCTGATTCTTTTGGAAATGTGTTCTGCCAGTATCCGTGGTGTTTCCATTTCAAACGGATTTCATTTTGCTTAGTTAAAAGTGTCGAAAATTTGTGAACGTAGTTGAAAAACGTGGTTTCAGATTTAGGGAAGTTTGGTCCATAATAACTTACCTGCACTCTCATACAATATTAATAACTTCTGCATTTCTCATACGATTTCGATGAAGTTTTCAGGGATAACACGCGGGTAGGCGTGTAGATGGTCCCCTGTGAACATCATTACCTCCAGATTGATAGTAGTCACTGGGCATGCGCAAACGTGAATTTGTTTCATGGATACGGAAATCTATGTGTCACACCCTTTGGCAGATGTTTTTATTTTTTACCAATCCAGTTTTTACCATTTTGGTTGTAGGGCAACGCTGCTATCTCCTCGAGATGTCATCTATGCTGGGAACTGTACTGCTTGGTCTGTGTGTCATGGCAATCTTCCAATCTGATGCTGAAAAAGTCACTCAACCTAAAGTAAGATTTATAGAAAAAGTACCTATTTTTGTGTCGTACTTTACAGTTCCCACACTCATGTACCTCATAGGAAGGCAACGACTTGGAAGAAAACTACGGTCCAAGTGACTTCATATCTATCTTAGTGTTTGATGACCCTATTCGTGAGGTCATTCAATTTCCCCTTTAAGATTATCCAGCCGTCTTCAATGAAATACCTTTCTGTGGTTATTATGACTATCGACTTGTTTTGTCAGCGTGTTGTCGAGTGGAGGCGAATGTCTTCTCGATGGCTTGTTGATTTAAATTGGTTCCTACTCAACAAGGAAGCAGGATGGAGAAGCACTGTCTGCCCGGCGCGTTTCCACTCTACTGTTTGCAGGAGTGCATAAGAATTTACTCAGCCGCTTTCCTCGGTGCGATACCTGCAGACCGGAGGGAGGTGGTACATTTACCTAGTGGCTGGTTGAGGAAGACAACTTCTAGGTAAGATGGGAGTAGAGATCGGCACCCTGAGGCAAGCCGAGGTCTCCAAGGAACTTGGTGCTTCCAAAAGGAGCAAGAAATGAACAAGTCGAATTGTTGTGGTAGAATGCGTGAGGAGGAAGCCCTGAGTTGTCCGTTTATATTACTGTTGACAAGGTAAAGGGAGAGTGGAGGAGGGTGACGTCAGATGACGTGTTCTACCCCGTACCTCACTCTACCTACCTGAACAATGAACCACTCAGGGGTTCCCCTTAAGTCCTTTATTGGAGAACTACTGAATGTGATCAACCTTACTTCCAACCTCATCTGCAATGATCCCTTATAGCTCCATTGCGGTATAGCCCAGTCGCCAGGTGCCTCAAAAGAGATTGGGGGTGAAACGTTTGGTGGATAGTTTTTCTCAACAGTTCTATGTCTTTAGAGGTTCTGAACACAATTACAAAGCATCCCAACAAAGTTTATCGCCCGAATATCGTCCAGAACTTAATAACCAAAAAATGATTTTTTAGGTTTTCAAAGGAGAACATTGAAAGGTTGCGTTGTAGGTAATAATTAATCTATACAGCAAATTGAAGAACACTAAATTTTAAATGAGCTACTTTAAAGTCAAAGTTGAGCCAGCCGAGGGAGCACAACGCAGCGTTAAAGAATATAGATCTTTCAACTTTTTTTAAGAAAAATCAGATTTCAAAAATTTAAATTTAGCATCAATCCGAATAAAACATTTTCCGAATATTACCCATTCAATGCGAAGTAGGTAATAGGTTAATGAGGTGATGAGGTTACCTCATGACACACCACCCCACTCACGGACGAACTAATATTACCCTAAAGCTCTGTAGCACCGCTCTGTTGGTTTTTGTGTCTGTAGGAAGGAATTTACGAATTCCGGGGCTGTAGTGTGGTGGGATGACCTACGAAAAAAACCTAAAAGAACCCATAAAAATGCCATGATCTTTCTCTCTCCCCATACTCCACCATTCGTCTCCTAACCTATTCCACCATCCAATAGGACACCAAACAACTTCTAACCAGTCAAGCTAATAACAGTCTACTAATCACCAACCTACCGATTTATCACCACACACTGATGAGTGACCCATTCATCATTAATCAAGTAATACGTGACTACCGATCGACTTACTCATCACTGATTAAGCACAGAATCAATTCACCATCCATCAACAAATTAGTGAAGTGTTGCACCAATTCCGCTGTATATCGCCTAGCTATTTGGGAGAACCTAGCAAGGCGCAACCAGTAGGAGCTATTTGAGAGGCTCAGATAGGAATTGCCGGAAATCCTAGGAAAGCCGAAACATGTCACCCGAAATTCTGCGAGTATGGAAAAATTGGCCTACAAATGCTCGAGGTCCTCCGATACACCCACCGATGTAATTATCATTTCTTCAGTTTGGGTGGGTTTTACTTTAGAAGTCTTTTACATTGTTAGGTTTTCAATTTTTTTTTTTCTTGTCGATTGGGCCTACTTAGGACCACGGGGCTCGTTTGAACTCTTCACAAGGGCTTTTTGCTTCTTTTTCGCCCAGTATCCCTTCATTTTCTGGCTGTGTTCCCGCTTTCTCTCATCTGTCCACTTAATGCCGGTGTTACCTGTGCTCTTTTTACTTGTAAGTGATTGGCTGAATATTCCTTCCTGGGTTGCCTGTTTATAGTTGGGCCTATTCTGCACAACCTCAGGCGAGATCCCTAGTTGTTCCAGATCTGCGCGTACTGTATTGATCCATTTGCCTTTGGAAGCTTTTCCTCTACCTGTTGCAGGGAGAACCCTATTTGTGAGTCGCTGTGGTGCCATACGAGTTACGTGTCCATAGAAAGCCAGGCGTCTTCTCCTCATAGACGTCACTATGTCCTCTAGTTGGTTATACAGTTCGTTATTGTGTCTGATTCGGTAGGTAGGTACCATCCTCTTTCTTCGTAGGGCCTAGGATTCTTCTCAGTATCTTGCGATCTTTAAGCTCTAGTTTCCTGAGCTGACCTTTCTTGGTCATAACAAGACACTCCGAGGCATACAACACAGATGGTCTCACCTCAGAGGTGTAGTTTTTGAGTTTCAGGTTTTTAGAGAGGCACTTGGAGGTGTAGATACTCTTGCAGGCATGGTATGCTTTCTCTAGCTTTGTGCATCGTGTGTCCATAGCAAGGATTTTCAATTTTATTTTTAACATAATTTTTCTTTCTTGAAACTTGATTACCTAATGATATTAACCTGAAGATCATACACAGGTTGAGAACCACGGATACAACTTGTATCTTCGAAAAATGTTGAATTCAAATTGGTACTTTCACATTATACGGGCGCCACTACATTTTTAGGATTTTTGGTACCGGAAATCAATTAAAAAACACATATTTATACAAAACACACTTTACCCAAAGTAGAAGTACCCAAAGGGGAACTGCACGTCATCACCTAGACACGTATTTGGTGGAGTACATATGGCGGTCGGGTGTGGCGGCTAGCGGCGGTGACGCTTTCAACACCAGCCTTGCAGACATCGGTGCCTTCTGGGAGGCAGAACGCCAAAACCGTTCCACTTGATTTTGTGTGATTTCGTACGTAAGTTTATTAAAGTGTGTTTTGTATAAATATGTGTTTTTTTAATTGATTTCCGGTACCAAAAATCCTAAAAATGTAGTGGCGCCCGTTTAATGCGAAAGTACCTTCAAATTCACCAAGCTTTTGAAGATGCGATTGATAATGTCCTAATGAGGATCCAATGTTTGACAGGGATTCAAATTGAGTTTCTACCACACCAGAAAAACAACACCTCAGCTTATACAGCTGTTTGAAGAAGCAATGAAAGATGCCGGTCTCGATGTTATGGGCACCACGCTTGAAGTCATGCGTGAGAAGGTAATAATTATATAATAAAATAATTATTCCTAAGATAATAATTTTTGGTATACCTACTATATTCTTCATGTCGAAACTATTTGAAGCCTCAAAATTCATGGGAGGTACCAAAAAAAAAAAAGGCCGGCCTAAGGTGCACCAAGTTAAAAACGTTACCTAGTGAGTTTTAAAACAGAACTGGTTAAATCATTTTAAAAAAATTTCATTTGCACCGAATACAGGTAGAATTATATTAGAATGTTGAAAATTATTAAAGTAACAAAATGTGTAACGTGCCAAAATACGTTAACTAGTTTGATGAACCGGTTCCTATGGAATCTGGCCCTAACCAGTCGGCCCTGGAGATTATTCGGATTGATGATTCCTCGCGGCCGGGATCGCAGGTCCTAATAATTTTTCGAGTTGGCTCCTCGTCCCATCCCAGGGCGGTGGGGCAATTGGAAGCCACAAGCGTCATCACCAGCACCAATTCTGATCTTCCCTCTGAAAAACAGCTGATGGCGAAAAATCTAACTTTTTTTGTTTTTATTGGCATTTTACAAAAATACATTCTGCGGAAGTAAACGTAGGAATAATTTAGTAGATAGAGTCAATAATAAATCCTTCATATAAATTTAAAAATTAATATTAGCTTCTCAAATAAAATCAAAGATGTGTTAATAAATTAACATGTCCGTGGTCGCCAGGAGAGAGTTCAAGTTGAACGGATATTCTATGTCATCAAGTGCGACGATTCTTGCGATCAGCCACTCTCGAAGTTCCCTGAATGCTTGGCAAACCAAGATGATGTGCTCCAAGGTTTCGGCTTCGAAGCAGTGTTCACAAATCTTGGAAGAGGATCTGGAAAGTTTATGAAGATAGGCTTGACATAAATTATGGCCCGATCTGAGTCTAGTAATGGTTTTATAGAAGTAGTTAATAGTGCGGTTCAGACACTTTTTGAAACCATTTTCGTTTCGAGGGAGGTGGATACAGAAATTTATTGCTGTGCCCAGCTGGATACTGCATATGGTATTCTCTTCATTGTTCCGTGGTTACTTCTGTAAAATCCTTGTAAAGGTATTTTTCTGTATATTATGAGAGTGGTGGGGGGGGGGAGTTGGATGAATCGTTGAGGCAGCTCTGTTCCCATCTTCTCTTCATTATCAGCTCTGGTGTTTCCAGGTAAACCTCTGTGTCCTCAGACCCACACTAACAACCTTAAATGGTTGTTTACTTTATTTTACTCTAATGTAGGTTTCTTGATTTCAAATTCGTCAAAATTTCCAAATTATTCTCAGGCTATAGTGATCCGACCATCATCACTGTGATCTGTGGGCGCTATGGATGCATAAACATGAAATTTTTGTGACAAAAATCATATTTTTTGCCGGATTTCGATGAATTTATAAGTCACGTCGTTGCGAACTGGGTTTACGGCATTTCGAAATCGCGTTTTAAAGGGTCGAATGGATGGAAAGAACATAAAACAACAAAAGACGGTGACACCAGAAAAACATTATTGAAATAATTTCATTATTTTTTATGTTTATTAAATCGATTTGAACTTGATTTTTGGTATTCTACCGGAAATATGAACCCCACTCCCCAAACCAAATTATAAAAATACGCTAAAGTGTTGATTTTCTTTTGCAGATGGTTAAAAATGGTTCATATTTCAAAGCGTACTACTTAAACCAACTCGGGATGAACTGTTACATCCTATTCGAAGTGATTATGTTCCAAGGGACGCATATGAAAAGTTACGTATGTATAAACAGCCGTCCTGCAACCAAAGCTTGAACAAAAGGACAATGAAAATGAACAATCAATAATAACGAAGTGATATTTTTGTGGGATACTGTGAGCCTTTGGGCTGTTACGTGTCCTGTGAAGGGGGGGGGGGGGGTGAGAAATTTCGATGGTTGCTGTAATGTGAATTGACATTAAAATGAAGTGATACGACATTTACCGCAATAGAGAAGAACGTTCGAGGCCTGACGGATAATTTACTTGATTGGAAAAATAAAGACTTAGAAAGACTTAGAAAACTGGCGTCGTTGAACTTGTAAACTATCAACCCCTGTGACGAACCTGTGACGTCACCTCCAATCCATTCTGTCAGGGTAACGGCTGAAACCATACGATTCAAAGAAAACTCTTCACTCGGTTGGAATCTTACTACACAAAAGTAATTTAGCAATCAGAAGAACACCATAGTTTGTATTAATATTGACAGTAACATGCTTGTCTATCGAAAAATATAAATGTATCATACAAGTTATGACCTGACATGTACAATGGCGGATTCCATGTACGTTTAACCAGCTTACCAAATTGGGTAGGTGTTGAAAAATTTGTTAAATTAAGTTAACATTAAATGTTAACTTAATTAATTAACTAAATGAAATTTTAATTATTCGATAAATCTGGTTCACGCAAAATCATGTCACCAGAGGAAAAGGAGATGCCCCTAATGAATTTCTTTTCTTGACGGAAATGACTTTGACGATGTATGATGGCGTGGCAGACTAAAAGAGAAACACCTGCGGCCGATTGCACACCTGGAAAATACGTGTTATCATTGTAAAAAACGCTGCAAATTATTACACAATGGTTTATTATTTTTCTATATAGATCACTCGTCTACTAAATCACCAACCATCCAATATGAAGAGAAGAAAAAAAAAATCAAAAAAAAATTTAAATCACCAACCATCGATTGCATTTCGGTCAGCTCTAATTTGAACGGAGATTAGGCCTCTTTTGCGATTCACACTCGTGTTTTGATTTACATATATATATTTCAATATAAACCATTAAATTTTCGTAGGGAGCGAACAGTTAGTCCTATAGAGCTCCGCGTGGTCTCAAAAAATTCTATAAATTCTATTGAATCTTAAATTGAAGGAAAAGCAATATCTTTATATCAAAATGTTTTGAGTTAGGGCGTTTTCAAAATTTAAAATTGATTTTGGAACCCTTAGAAGTGACCTACATCAACCAAAAGCTTCGGAGCACAACTAGACCTCAAATGGAGCCTACATACCAAATTTCATCAAAATCGGTCAATGCTAAGTGGCAAAAGTGCCGCGTACGGCGGACGGACTGCCAAATTTTCATTTGATTTTTGGATTCTACATACCTTGAAAAGTAAACCAACAAATTTTGAGGTGGGTTACACTTTTTTTTCCTTTGTCGATTCCTAAGGTTCATTATTGAAAATAATAAACCAATATGAGAAAGCGCGTACCTAGGTAGTTAATTAATGGAAGTTAGAAAAAAAAGTATTCACATTTTTATTATAAGTGCCACAATCACCATTCTACCTTAACCTATTATTTGGGATACACTCTTCACTTCTGTTCTTCAATCAAATTCTTTGTTGCAGTGAAGCTTTATAAAGTCAAAAGTTATGGCGATCTACACAACCGATCAGGGATTGGGATGCTCTTTCAAATTTTCGAAAGGCATAATTACCACACGAACTGAAGAGCCAAATTGTTCCAAAATCGTGACTGTTGCACCCCCGGCCCCGGTAAACATGACGACAACTACTGACGAAGCACCCCTTCAACCAACTATTGTTATACCTGCATTCAGTGGGAAGAATGATAGGAACAAGAAGGAGAAGGAACAAGAAAACGAAGATGGTCGTCAACGGTGATGGTCTATCCGGAACAGGATTACTCTCAGCAGTACCATATCGCTGGTGTTACTTCTCTTGCCCCCCCCCCCCCCCCTGCAAACTATTGCAATTTAACCCAAATGATGGTGAAGGTAATAATAAATGGTTTTCGGACATTCATCATCCTATTCGTTCCTCAAAAGGCATCAAATATAAATACTGAAATTGTAAAGAGGGTCTTAAAATGTAAGATATAGAGCTCAAAACAGCGTAAGAAGAAGTCAGTTTATCAATCTACGCCACCCAACTGTAGGTTTTGCTTCCGAGTCTACCAAGGTAGCGGAAGCTTTGTTTTCACTTTTCAAGGACGAAAAAAAAAGTTGTCCAAAATCAAAATTTCCACTCGCGTTTTGCATTTCAGACCTTTCTGAACAATTTTGGTTCCGTGTCTGTCTGTCTGTCTGTCATGAATTCCTTGTAACGCGCATAACTATACGAAGTTATTGTCCGATTTCTATGAAATTTTCAGGGATTGTGCGGGTTGGTGTGTAGACGGTCCCCTATGAAAATCATCATCCTCGGACTTATAGAAGCGACTGCGCATGCGCAAACGTGAATTCCTTGTAACGACCATAACTTCCACATTTTCCACCCGATTTCAATGAAATTTTCAGAGATGTTACAGACTAGTATTTAAATGGTTTCCTATGAAAATCATCACCTTCGGACTGATAGTAGCCACTGCGCATGCGCAAACGTGAATTCCCTTGTAACGGCCATAACTTCCACATTTTCCACCCGATTTCGATGAAATTTTCAGGGATAATGTGGATTAGGTTGTAGATAGTCCCCTATGAAAATCATCATCCCCGGACTGATAGAAGCGACTGCACATGCGCAAACGTGAATTACTTGTAACAGCCGTAACTTCAACTGTCCCCCAGGGGTCGCGGGTTCGAATCCCAGCCGAGGCTAAGTATTTTTTTGATCCAATCACATACATCTACTCACTTAATTTTTCATCCGAATTTGATGAAATTTTCTAGGATTGTCCAGATTAGCGTGTAGATGGTCCCCTATGAGGGTAGGGGAAGGTACCTAGAGATTGGTGTTTTGAGATTAACAATTATGCATCTGATCATCTATATAATCGGGTTATGGATACGAGGAAGCTATGTGCCACACCCACTTGGCAGACTTTTTTTTTGTACCTTGAATTGAAATAAATTCCAAGGCATTTACTGTCAAGTCATTCTACGACTGGATGAAACGCTGCAAATTATTACACAAATGTTTGTTATTTTTATATATAGATCACTCGTCTGTAAAGAACACGGCTTTACCATTGTTACCACCAACAAAAAGCCAAAAAACAGGTCAGCTAAAATTTGAAAGGAGATTAGCCCTCTTTGCGATTCACACTCGTGTTTCTGATTTATCCTAAGTCCGACACTTAAATTCTCGTGGGGAACGAACGGTTTGTCCTACAGGGCTCCACGGTGTCTCAAAAAATTCTATACTATCTTAAATTGATGGAAAAACATTACCTTTATCCACATTTTTCGAGTTAGGGAGTTTTCAAAATTTTGAACCTTATTTTTTAACCCTTAAAAGAGACCTACATCAACCAAAATGTTCGGGGCACAACTAGACCCCAAATGGAGCCTACATACCAAATTTCATCAAAATCGGTCAATGCTAAGTGGCAAAAGTGCCGCGTACGGCGGACGGACTGCCAAATTTTCATTTGATTTTTGGATTCTACATACCTTGAAACGTAAACCAACAAATTTTGAGGTGGGTAACACTTTTTTTTCCTTTGTCGATTCCTAATGTTCTTTTGATAATCTGATTTTCATCATTCAGCCAAAATTTACATGAGTAAGAAAGAAGCCGTACGAGAAGAAAACTCATCGATGAGGTATTTTTGGCTATGACAGTTAAAATCACACCAACAGCTCAAACGTAGGAAAATTTTAGTGATTTTTTTTTTTAATTTTCAAAACGTCACTACTCTTTCAAAAAACTTCATAAAAGCGGAGGCAAACCATTTACCCGATGAAATTTCTCCCTTAGAGGAAAAATCAATTGGAACATTTTTTTTGGATTTTCGGATTCCACGTACCTTGAAACGTAAAACATAAAATTAAGGGGTGGTTAAAAATGTTTTCTTGCTCGATTCCAAAGGCTTATTATTGAAAATAATAAACCAAAAGTGTCGAGAAAAAATTCCTTGACCCCCAAATGTCAATAGTAATTATATTTGCATCTTATATTAGTCAATTAATCAATCTCAAATTTCTTCGTTTTTAATTTGACTAGGGTGTCTGTGAAATTATATTATTCGGAATCAGTCGAGATTTGATTTTGACTTTGGGAAAATGGTATACTTCATCCAAAAGCTATCAATTGGCATTTCGAATCAACTTCGCTAAGTAACTGCTCTCATCACTTAAACATAATCAAACGTGTTTGATAACCATCTCTCTAGCGAACGCTAAGGTTATTTTCATCTTCAGTACCTAGAAAAATCGTGAGTGGTTCATGAATATTTATGCAGCTTCATATTACTGTTGAGGACTTGGCACGAAGCAATAAACTTGTCTATTTTCTATTGGTGCACTGATAAAAAAAAGTACTGTATCTTCATAATCGTATCGTGTCGGGTTCCATAGTATGAGTATCTCATTTTCATCCTGTATCATCAAATTGATATTGACGTTTCGATTAAGTGCAACACATGAATAGTTGAATCAAACCTAATAAAACATTATTATGAATGACTGAACATAATTTGTACGACTACCGAGATGCACAGAGGTATACTGATGTTACAATATGACAAAAGAAGTAAAGTGATACTTTCAATATGATTGCTCAATATTACTTAGTGATATTTCGACATCACTAAATGCTTGCGCTAGTAATTCGAATCAAGCTTTTCTATCATACGATTATGTTACATTTCTTTAGGACTTATGTTATTACCATTAGTTTTTAGTACCCACAATTCCTTTTCGGTTCTACTAAAGGTAGGAAAGCCCTAGCTTGAAGCGTTTTAGTTTAATACTTTCAATAATGAAACATTGGAATCGAGCGAGAAATAAAAGGTGTTTATTCCCCCTGAAAATTTCATGGTTTACGTTTCCAAGCACGTAGAATCCGAAAATCAAATTAAAAAACGGCAAAACATTGCTCAAAGGTTTATTATTCTCTGTATAGATCACCCTTCTGTATAGACCACGGGTTCTCCATCAATAGCACCTACCACCATCTGTATTCTCCCTTGACCTTCCCTCTCAAATTTCAGCTTCCTGCGTTCAATAGGATTGAAAATGGCTTCGGAGCTCACTCAGCTGATCAGTGATCTGAAGAGTGAAGAAGATCTCCTCGAATGCAGGAGACGCCTGGAAGAGCACTTCCATTCAATAGGATTGAAAATGGCTTCGGAGCTCACTCAGCTGATCAGTGATCTGAAGAGTGAAGAAGCCTTTGAGCAATGATTTGCAGCGTTTTTTACCTACCAGCTAGGTACTGCCTACCACACCATACTGCCTTCACACCGTCACAATCAAGTTTATTAGAAAGAACTAAACGCTTCATACTCGATTCGAAAAATAGAAAGCTTCATATGGAAATTTGATTACTGGTTACGCAGGAGGAAAAACTGTATACAAATCGAAGAAATGAACAGCGATCGCATTTTAGTCCGATAAAATTTGAATGGAGATTACACCTCTTTTGCGATTCACACTCATGATTCTGTTTTATCGAAGGCAAAACCTTCAAGTACTCGTAGGGACCGAACGGTTTGTCCTAAAAAGCTCCGGGTGGTCTCAAAAATTTTTAAAAATTCAATACTATTTAAAATTGGTGAAAAAACGATACCTTTATTTCGAGAGTTTTCGAGCTAGGGTACTCTTGAAAATTTCAACCCTTAATTTTCACCCCTTAGAAGTGACTAACATCAACCAAAAGCTTCGCGGCACAACTAGACCCCAAATGGAGCCCATATACCAAATTTGAACCAAATCGGTCCAGTGTTGCTAAGAAAAGTGCCGCGTACGGCGTAGGTACGGCGTACGGCGGACGGACGGAAATTTTTTTATTCGATTTTCGGATTCTACGTACCTTGAAACGTACCTAAAACATCAGATTTTGTGAAGGGGTTGAAATTTTTTTTTTCTTGCTCGATTCCAAAGGCCCATTATTGAAAATAATAAACCAAGAAAACTTCAACCCCCCCCCCCTCTCTCCTAAAAATTTGATGTTTTACGTTTCAAGGTACGTAGAATCCGAAAATCCAATAAAACATTTTCCGTCCGTCTGCCGTTATTACTAAATTTTAGGGTTCTACGTACCTTGAAACGTAAACTAACAATTTGGGGGGGGGGGATCACATTTTGCTTCCTAGTCCACCAAGGTAGCGGAGGCTTTGTTTTCACTTTTCAAGGTTGAAAAAAAAATTTCTCCAAAATCAAAATTCCCTTTCAAAAATGAAATTCAAAATCAAAAATGAGTTTTACATTTCAGACCTTCCTTTCTCATCCAATTTCGATGAAATTTTCAGGGATCGTTCGGGTTGGCGTGCATATGGTCCCATACGATAATCATCTCCGCCGGACTAATATTAGCCGCTGAGCATGCGCAAACGTGAAATCCTTGCCACTGCCACTTGCACATTTTCTACCTGATTTCGATGAAATTTTCAGGGATTGTGTGGATTGGTGTGTAGATGGTCCCCTTTAAAAATCATCGCTCTCGGGTAGATAGTAGCCTGTGCGTATGCACAAGCACAAATGTGTAACCTTGTAAAAGTGTGTATTCTTTCAGTCCCCTATGAGAATCATCACCATCGGACTGATAATAGCCGCTGCGCATGCGCAAACGTGAAATACTTGCCACAGCCATAACTTCCACAATTCTCATCCGATTTAGATAAAATTTTCAGGGATTATATTAATTGAGTTGTAGATGGTCCCCTATGAAAGTCATAACCCCCGGGACTGATAGTAGACGCTGTACAGGCCCATTTTTTTTGCAAAATTATTCTGTTGATTTTTGAGATCAGATGATCAGTTTTTGATCAGTACAAGTAACTCGGCATTGAGCCTTGTGAGGCTCACGTAGAATTGACGGGTGACTCGGCATTGAGTCTTTTCAGGCTCATCCATAAAAATGACCATAGATAATGACCAGGGCCGTAGTGATTTTTAGGACGTCCCACAGTAAGACTTGGGCGTCCTTATGCGATCGATCTGGGGTGAAGTTGGACAACACTCAACAGAAAAAAAATAACCACACAGTAATCCGTTTTAGACCATTCTGAATCCAAATCCGCGAAAAAAACCATAGGTGTATGTCTGTGTGTGTGTGTGTGTAGGTGTGTGTGTGTGTGTGACAAAATCTTGTGTACTCTGCACAGGCCTTAGTTCTCAACCGATTTTCCTGGTTCTTTTTTTGTTCGACGCGGAAAACTACGTAGTTGTGCACTACGTCGCCGGAATTTCGAATTTTGCCTTTTAAGGGGGGGAAAGGGGGGGTTAATGCTAAAAAAACGTGCATTTTTGGGCATAATCTTGTGTCGTCTGCCCTGGCCTCAATTTCCAACCGAATTTCGTATTTCTTTTTTGTTTCACTCAAATAACTTCCGAGTTGTACATGATTTCACCAGAGTACCAAAATTCGCAAGGGGAGGGGGTGAGTGGGGGGATAATATTCATAAAATATCCGATTTTTCAATATTTCGGTTCCTTTACTGTTTACTAATTGTACACAACCTTTGAAATTGAGGAAAAATTCTCATTATACCTCCGGATTTTCATGAATTATTCTCTGTACCACCATGGAACTAATAGTGGTGCCACCATGGTTCCAGGACACCATAAACCGCATATTTCGTGTTTTTTTTTTTGTTTTTTTTGTGTTTCACCTTGAATACGGATGTGAACCTCGACGGACCGCCTACTAAAACTAATAGATGAAAGTTCAACGTTACGACGTATTCCCGCTTTGGTGCCAGACTGGCACCATTGATGGTGGGGGTGGTGGGGGGTGAACTCGAATTCGCATGTTGGGTATCGTAGATCATGGATTTTAAAATGCTCTTCAGATTCGAGGCTCCCATGCCGCTAGAAATGTTTTGGTGGATAATGGTGAAGGGGGGGGGGGGTCACTATTTCTTGCCTAAAGTAATAAACCAAATTACATCGAGTGAAACAGTTTTATCGCTTACCAACTGGTTAACTGATCTAATGCTTATCCAATGGGACGTCCCCTGGAATGCATGCATTACTAGACAATATGTTTTCATACTGGAATCTAGCTGTTCAATCGTTAAAAAAAATCCTATTTCAAATATACCAGTATCCATGATGGCCTCGTTTTAAACGGACCTCATTTTGCTTTGTGAAAGTGTCAAAAATTAGTGAAAATAGGAAGTTCATCACTACTGTCGTATGATGGAGCACATGAGTGTGAACCTCCCTAGGAATAGATGGTATTCGAGCAAACCATCACTTTTGATTGGATACTCTTCATCTGCCTACTGTATCAATTATGTTTGTGAGCTGAATCGTACTGACGTCGCATGTACAACTATCGAGTTCATGATGTGGGTTTGTAGCATGTCATCTCTATCATACTTTCTTAGCTTAGCCCGCCAGGCCTGCTCCATGTTCAAGCAGCCGTTGACAATTTAGACACACAAAAAATCTATGATTACCTATCTACCAAGCTCTAAAAATATGTAGTAATAATTATTATGTTCCCTTTTTTAGTGGTTTGCCATCACGAGTTTCGAGGTTAGTCCATTTTTGTTTGTTAAGAAGGTTTTTGTGTCTAACCGCCCACATGGCGTTACACCTACGTATAATCTAAGAAGGACGTATAATACATAACGGGATGGGTTGAATCAGGATTGATGAAGGATTTCGAAAAATGACTGTTGTATTAGGAATCAGTACAGAATTGAAAATATTGTTGTTATATCCTCAATCTAATCCCAGTTCCAAATCAAATTGTTTAGCCCTTTTCGAAGCATGATTAGTTCCATCCGTGGTGGGCAGGGGCGTGGTGAGCGTGGCCGATCCTCTTGACTTCAGCGTTGAATCCGTGGTGTTTGTCAGCAGTGTAGTGGACTTCCCTGATGGTGCCATCAGCTTCCTTGAGGGTGTAGTAGCCCTTGACGACGTCTCCTTCTCTGGTCTCGTGCTGACTCTTCACGTCTCCAGTGTGACTGTCGTGGACTTTGTATTCATAGGCGTAGTGGGGAGGAGCCTGGAACAACATTATATTTATATGAGAAATTTGTGTTCTATCCTCGTGCTGCATTCATATTGAACGTCCTGTGCTAGAAGAAGCAGGAAGAATGCAGTTTTTTTCCTAATTAGCTAGCGCATTCGGGACAGACTAGTGCTCCTTTTTCAAGCCTACTGCAGATTGTAGGCTTGCAAAAGGCGCCACAGTCTGGCCCAAAAGAACTTTGCAAATTTAGAAAAATTTCTCTTTAATAAATTCATTTCACAATATGATTAATATGATTAATTGCACCATTAATGTATGAATTAATGGTTCCCAATAGCTCCATACTACTCCATACTACTCACCATTACTGTATGAATTAATGGTTCCCAATAGCTCCATACTACTCACATAATAGTCTTTGTGCTTATCACCTCCCCATGAGCCTTCCCAATCTTGGCAGGACACAGCCGCAGCAACGACGAGAAGAATAAATCCCTGAAGACAGATAATATCATCGCAATGACACAAATCATCAGTATTGTCAAGCATTCAGAAGCAAATTTTAAAACGTTTCAGCACAAATTCATATATCATGTTAGATGTCACTCAGTTCAAAATTGAATGTTTGCTTCTCGTCTCACCTTGGAGTACATCGTTAGTTTGTCAAGTGAACTGTAATATTGATTGACGCTACGTTGCTTCTTATATGGGCATCCCCTCCTGGCCGATAACTTACTGATCTCGGAGCTTAAAGGAAATGACAACTCTTCTTTCTTCACTTCTCCGCACTTTTTCCTCTTACGGATTAATAATGTGTTATTGTGATGGTTCAGTGAATGTGAAGTCTTCCAAGACCACGTCGTTCCAATACAGGGCTTTAGCAGGTCACGAGATATCGCTTTGATCAGTACTGCACTATCTGGATAACCTGTCTAATAATCACAATACTTACTACTTGAAAATGCCTCAGTGCAAAAAAAACCAGTAAGAAGACATATTTATATTTAAAAAAATCGAAAACACACATCTTTACACTGGAAACATGTGACTAAACGTTTTGAACTTTTTCGAGCCAACATGGCTGATTCATTTGCAGAGGTCGATGGTGCACGAATATCTTGCAATATTCTAACTTTTACAAGATCAGCTGTGATTCTGGTACCTGAATTTTCGAGTCCCATGATCATAGGGCGATACGCATCAGGTAGACCTGCTAACAGTAAAGTCACGACCCATTCTTGATCAACTACAAATTTTAGATCATTTAATTTTTGAGCCGTAGATAGCAAGCGATCACAATACTCCTCTGCATTTGAGAAATTTTCGAGACGACAATTTACCAATGTCCTTAGAAGGCTTACCTTTCTCACCAAGCCAGAAATCCTCAGATGCAGCAGCAAGAGATTTTTTTTTTTTTTTTTTTTTTTTTTGCAAGAGAATCCCCAAGCTTCTTTTGCAGTACTGGCATTAGCTATGTGTGAATAATTAACTTTATCAACACAAAGTGTAATCCTCGCAAGCGCAGCTTCATTTTTCTCGGCGTCGACGGTAACCAAAACACCCCTTTCGTCCGTTTTCGTTAGTTCAATCACGTCGGTCCACAATTTTTCAAGCCTCAGAGCAGCCCTCATCGCGACTTTCCATGAATCATAGTTATCGCGGCCTTTCAGCTTTTCAATATGATTCACTATTATAGTGAATTCTATAATAGAACTCATTTTTCGAGTTTTGACTCGGCATTGAGTCTTTTCAGGCTCATCCATAAAAATGACCATAGATAATGACCAGGGCCGTAGTGATTTTTTTTAGTTATTTTTCCCATCATTCTGGGTAAATTTAGCACTAGGAAAAAAATATTTGGATTAACTCGATGACATTTAATTTTCCTTGCCGAGTTTAGGGTTAACTTGAATTCACTTCAAAATCTGTAACCATATTTGCTTGCTTCCTCCTACCAGCTCCTTATGAGTATTATAATCAGTGGCGTCAGGTGAGAATATTCGTCAGGCAAACACCAGTCTTCCAGTCTTAGAGGAATAAATAATACGCAGCAAATTATTACACAAAGGTTTATTATTTTTCTCTATAGATCAAGCGCCAGCAAAAAGATTGCTTTGCTGTTGTCACTACCTACCAACCATGTTTTCGCTTCATAATCGGGTTTATTTAGATGAAATAAACGCTCCACACCTCATTCAAAGAAATAAAGAATTCCTTCATTAAACTTGATTACTGGTTGCTAAGGAAGCGTAACCCATGGCTCATCTTCCAATTTTCTCTGCTTTCAAGGCCACGAAACAGCTCCTCGATTGTTTGCCTTTGCAACTTGCGTCTCCGTGCACCGCCTCGAGGGATTCCGAATGCACTCTGAAGGCAGTTTTGTGAATCAGGACTTAGATAACAGTGATAAATGTTTGATTAATAATTTTTGTTGTCGTCCGTTTGCGATTTGTGCTGTCCCGTTTCAAATATTCCGTCTTCTCATTGCTTTATTCGTCCGGCTCGTTCTCTGATTTCTTTCTGGCTCGCTGTTCTGTTCAAGTGAAATAAGGGTCACTTATTGCTCGGCATGTCAGAGACACTTTTTGCTCGGCATGAGTCGTAGAATCTCAACTTCAGTCGTAGAATCCCAGTGTCAGTTACGTGAGTTCAACACCCCGTATAGAAAATAGTAAATGGTTGTGCGATAATTTTCACCTTTCTTACATCATGAATCTACAGTCGAAATTTACTGAATTGATTGAATTTTTAATCAACTAGTTAAATGTTGTGATATTATACTTTGGAGGTCTACCTAGTCAAATCACTAAAAATAAAGACACTTTTTTTATATTGCTTGTGTATTTCTATCATTCGTTTTTGTATTCCTACATTCTTCTAACTGTCGCTTTGCAATAATGTTATTGATTCGCGGGAGCAAATAAGGTTTGGTGTAGGTATTTATAATATAAATAGAATATAATAAATAATAATAATAAATAGAATGTATTCAGAGAGCTCTTCCTAAATGAGCTACTGCCAGGAGGGACTTATAGATAATAGGGATACAAGATAATATTATTATCTTCCTTATACAAGATAATATTATTATCTTGTATCCTATAAGACAAGACAGTGGATTGGATATTTTTGTCTATAAGTCCCTTCTGGCAGTAGCTCATTTAGGAAGAGCTCTATAGAGAATACATTCTGCTGACCTGAATCGGTAATATGAAGTGATAACTAGGCTGTTACACCTATATTAGAACGAGGGGATAAAGAGACGTTGGGGGATAAATATAGAGACGTTGGGGTTACAGAAAAAAAATTTATACAAACTTGGAGAAATTTCAAAACATTTTGAAAAGAAGGAAATTAATATTTATCTTGCCTCAAAACAGTACTCCTTTATTGCCGTTACTTTCCACCTACTTTCTTTTTGACATCTATTTGAGCCAGAATGAATCTTCGTGATTAAATATTAGGACCGGTAGTTGAGACCTTGAGTTGGGCTTTTTTTTCTGTATCATTGATAAAATAATGATTGTACGTGGAAATATTCCAGTCTTTCGGTGCCTCATGGGAAAAATCAATAAATTCAAAATCAATAAATTTCGATTTCACCACAAAGAAAATACTTTATCTATTTGTTATAGAATGCAAATTGTCGTTCTGACCATTTTCCCATTCATAATCCCTTAAACATTAACTTACACCCTACTTCACATCCTCGTTCCTTTACTCACACCTAGTAATTCCCGCAAATCACATGCCTATGATTTATTTTTCTATCTCATTGATCAGTAAATAATACCTAATACAAAAATGATCAACTCTCGCAACATCATCTCCGGTCATCATCATCCACGACTTCACCATCATAATCACTAAATGTTTGGCATAGCTCCGGTCAAGACATTAAAATTAGGAGAGTTTGAGTTGAGGTGAACTTTCTCGCAGCTCCGCAAGAGCGCATTCAGAATCCCTCAGGGCGGTGCACGGAGACGCAAGTGCCTTTGCATACGCTGTTATAGTGGGGGTATAGCAATATTAGACCCCGCCTGACTTGAATCGTCTTTCCTCATCCAAATCAGTCCCGAAAAATTCATTTTTTTAAACTGCTTGCCTTGCATCACCTGCTAGTTCACATATCCACGATCGATCGTAGTTAACGATCTACAACCCTCTGGTGTGTTGTGGGCTAGTATTCTAAGTTAAAACATACTTATTCCATACTCCTATTCCATCTAACTTCCTTGGTTATCATGAAATCGTCACTGAGTTTTAAAAAAAAATTTCCAAAATTGGCAAAACATTACTTCCAAAAATGGAAATACAGGAGAATCTCAACAAAAATAATTTGTTCATTCTGCATATTTTTAGTGGGCAAACAGTGTTTGCTATGTTTGCCTGGAGAAGACGCCACTGATTATAATTTTATTTAATTTTCTGTAATAGTTAGTTCTCTTATTGAAATGATGTACTACTTTGGTTGTAAATTGAGTAGTACATAGATATTGATGTTTTGATATTAACTACATTGCATCGGATCATCTATACAATCAGGTTATTGATACAAGAAAGCTATGTGCCATACCCACTAGGCGGACTTTTTTTCTTGGTCGATTCCAAAGGTTCATTATTGAAAATCATAAACCATAGTGTGTTTTATCGCTCCCCAACTGGATTGATTCGGAAATGGTTCTTCTCGAATTGTAGTCATGTAGACCTTCATATTTGGATCTTTCCTTCAGGGTGACTGGTTGACATCTATAATGATACGAATTTAGTGTCCATGGCCTCATGTAGTATTATTTAGAATTTTCAGTTCACCAGGTGGTTCCACGCACCTAGAAGTGTAAGAGACCCCACAGTCAAGTCTTAATGTTGTGTGCAGATATGAAACTGGACCTGAAAATCTCTCCATAGGGGTAGTGAATACGTAAACTATTGGAAGAGTGAACTTTCTTGCTGACGACCCCTGGCTGGCTAACTCGTGTGTGATACCCTGTAAAAACACAAATTATTTATTAATTTATTATTATCTGTGTTACAGTATCTGTTTTGGTCAAATGTCCGAAAAAAAAATTTCTGAATGCATGAATGGGAACTTGACTGGCTCAATAAGAATTTACTGATCGTAAATATAGAGTTGGTAAACTATTTGTTATAGTTATAGGTTTATTATTGAACGGGCTTTAGCAAAGCAATCGACGTGTGAGACGGTACCCCATTAATTTTCCAGTTGCCTTTCAGACGTTGTGCCTTAAAAGCTCGTCTAGTTTTTTCCAGTCAGAGGTGCATGCTGTATCTCATAACCGTTTCGGAATAGAGTCAACTCAATTGGTCAGCGTTTTTAGTAGTTTGAAGAGATAAGATGCATTACAGTAATCAAGTCTGAAATATCATATTCATAATTTAGAACTACCCACATTTTGTGCAATGGGATAATTGACGCATTCTGATATGGAAACCCAATGCATTAGGTACCTTTACAAGGTGCGAGTTTTTTTTGGTCATTTTAGAAACGTTTTGTTCATTTTAGTTGCTGCCATTTTGGTTATTGGGCAACTGCTACCTCCGTGAAATGTCAACTATGCTGGGGACTGTATTGCTTGGTCTGTGTGTCATGGGAATCTTCCAAGCTGATGCTGAAGATGATATCATACCTAAAGTAAGATTTGAAGGAAATGAACCCATCAAAAAATTTGTGTGTCGTTTTTAATATGTTCTAAACTTATGCCTCAATACTCACAGAAAGGCAACGTCCTGAAAGGAATCTTCCGTCCGAGTGACTTCATATCCATCTTAATCCTATTTGTGAGGTCATTCAATTTCCCCTGTAAGATTATCCAGCCGTCCAGAACAAATTCTGATCTCCCCTTAGGGAGACAGCTGATGACGTCCGCGACGCCAAGAATGGCAGTCGGACGAAAATTCAACCTGAAATGGTTGCTTACTTTACTTTTTTTTACTTTATCCAGCCGTTGATGAATGTATTCACTGAAAATCCTTTCTGTCGGTGCCATGACTACCTTCTCCATTACGTAATATTCCAGTCACCAGGAGCCTCAAAAGGGATTAGGGATGCAATGCTTGATGTAAAATTGTTATCAACAGTTTTAGGTACCTATAATAATGTTTTTGGGTGTGCTGAACACAAATCCAAAGCTTTCCAACAAACTTTGTGGTCCGAACAACGTCAAAAACCAAAAACGGAATAATGAAAATTTTTTTGGGTTTAAACGGATAACTTTGAATGCTTGCGATGTATGTAAAAATATAATTTACAGTTCTGCAGGTGATGAGCTACCTTCAAGTCAAAATTGACCCAGGCGGGAGATCGTGACTATCAACAAATGTAGATATTTTCATACTTTTAGAAAACAATGCAAATTATTACACAAAGGTTTATTTCTTTTCCATGTAGATCACTCGTCTGCAAAGAACTCAGATTTGCCATTGTCACTTCTTACCTACCACATAACTACAGCGATCGAATTTTGGTGAGCTGAAACTTGAACGAAGTGTAGGCCTCTTTTGGGATTCACACTCGAGTTTATGATTTATCGTAATTCCAACCATTAAGTTCTAGTTGGGGGCGAACGGTTTGTCTTAGAGAGCTCCGCGTGGTCTCTAAAAATGCAATACAATCTTAAATTGATGGAAAAACAATACCTTTGCATCAAAATTTTTTGAGCTAGGTCGTTTTCAAAATTTCAACCCCTATTTTTCAACCCTTACAAGTGACCGACATTAACCAAAAGCTTCGGGACACAACTAGACCCCAATCGGACCCCATATACAAAATTTCATCAAAATCGGTCTATGAAAACTAAGGAAAGTGCCGCGTACGGCAAAATTGTATTCAATTTTTGGGTTCTACGTACCTTGAAACGTAAACCAAGAAATTTAGAAGGGGGATAACATTTTCTTTTTCTTGGTTGATTCCGAAGGTTCAGTATTGAAAATAATTATAAACCAAAATCAAGATCACTTCAAATTTAAATGTCTGCAGCACGGAAATGATAACTATCACGTTAAAATTCATTTATTTGGAGTTCCAGTGCTTTAAATTCTGCGTACAGAATGCAAATACAAAAAAAAAAAAAAATGAGACTAGGTTAGGAAAATTTAACAATATTTATAAATGTTGTGAACTGAGTTCAGAGGAGAACCAAGTTAGAACATCCTGAGTAGTGCAGAAGAACGAACTATATGATTGCCGCTCTATAGGGCCTACCTTTCGACAGACATACTAGGTATACGATGTCGATACTGAATGTTTAGTGAAACCACGAATGATAGAGGGAAGATTACAAGTATTCAATTATTCCCTCCAAAATACGTGAACATTCATAATACTGAAAAACACGCAACATTGAGATAAGAAAAACGATCTATTTTCCACTACAAGTTCCAAAACACAACATCCAGATTTTCTACATCAAAACAACAAGTTTCTAACAAATATATGGATTTTGTGTGTGTTTACTTCAATAATTATGACTTTATTATAATATAATTCATAAAGTTACTTTTTTCAAAGTCATATTATGACTGTATTAAAGATATAATAAATAGGGATGCATAAATAATAGAAATTTGTTGACTTGAAAAACTTGGATAGACGAAGGTAGTTTTGATTATTATTTTTTCAGTTTTAGTGGGCTTTTAAAGCCTTCACTTCATTGTTAAGAAGTTTTTAAATTTTATTTTAACACAATTTTTCATTTTTGAGAATTGATTACCTAATAATGTTAACGTGAAGATCATACACAGGTTAAGAACCACGGGCACAACTTGTATCTTGAAATAATTTTGAATTTAGTCTCACCAAGCTTTCGAAGATGTGATTGATAACGTCCTAATGAGGATTCAATGGTTGACAGATACCCACATTGACTTTCTACCATACCAGACAATCAACACCTCAGCTTCTACAGCTGTACCGAGAAGCAATGAGTGAAGCCGGTCTCGATATACAAGGCACTCAGTTACAAGTCATACGTGAGAAGGTATATTATATTATTCTTCAGGATAATAATTTGATACATTTTGTTCTCCATATTGGAGGTATTTGAAGTCTTTAAATTGTGACGACCCTACATTTTATACGGGACAAACCAATTGGTTTGTTCCCGATTTGTTGGAGCTACGCCTTTAGAGATATCCGATTCATAGAGATATGAATCGATATCCTCTTCAGGCCGGCTGATTATTCTAATCACTGGTTTGAAGGGGTAGGGTCGTCACACCCTCCTCTGACTAATTATGAACAATAAGGTGAATTTCAATCTGAAATTCATCCTATACTGTTACATGGTAGCAGATCGTGGTTTGGTGGAAATGCACTGAATTTATTTCTTCATTTCCCTTCCACTTTTTCTTGGGTATTCCAGAAGGAATTACCCAAAGAGAATTCCAGAAGGAATCTCTATGTTATTAAATTATATTAAATTCATTCCCTTATTATACTTCGCCAATCCGGCAATTAAATTCAGCTTTGCCAATCTGGCATTTTATTAATTTCAATTACGTTTTTCTTTTATATACCTAAGCCTTTTCTAAGTTTGCCTTTTCAATCATTACACTTGAATGTTTCGCCGTTCGTATTCTTTATTTAGTTTGCTTTCTCCTCAGTTCCATTGATTTATTATTTTATGTATAAATGGCCCATTCGTGGCATGAATGACCCATTCGTGGCATTCTTCTTCTTCTTCTTTTTCTTGAATAGTACCATTACGATGGAGGAATTCCCTTGAAGCTTCCAGATGCCCTTTCCTGGACTTCATACTATTTTTTCAGTCCCTTTGACTTTTTTCAAACATACTTCTGTTTGAAACCCAGAAGTATGTTTTAGGGAGAGGAGTGTGACGACCCTACATTTTATACGGGACAAACCAATTGGTTTGTTCTCGATTTGTTGGAGCTACGCCTTTAGAGATATCCGATTCATAGAGATATGAATCGATATCCTCTTCAGACCGGCTGATTATTCTAATCACTGGTTTGAAGGGGTAGGGTCGTCACACCCTCCTCTGACTAATTATGAACAACAAGGTGAATTTCAATCTAAAATTCATCCTATATTGTTACAACATTCCTGCGAGATATTTGTAAACGCTGCAAATTACTTCACAAAGGTCAATGATAATTCTGTACAGATCACTCATTTGCAAAGAACACAACTTTACCATGGTCACTTTTTTTCTAACTCCCCTCCAAGACAAATTGTCTTTTGTGACAGAGGGGGCACGCCGTAAATTTAAAAGAAAAAAAAAATCAAATATAATGGGGGAGGACGCCCAGGACTCACCCGACGCCGGCACTAGTGATGAGGGAAGATGAGGAAGGTGGGGGTGGGAGAGAGGGATGAAGGGAAGTGCCTCCATAGAAAGACCACCAATTGAGATATGAGCCTAGTGGGACGCAGGTGGAGATACCACGAGGTACACCTACTGAGATGCCCAATTCGCATAACTCCGCGGCACTTTTCCCGCAACACTCTCCGAGCCACGGCAGGGTTGCAGCCATCACCCAGATGTTGTTGGGTACCACTCCTTTTAGCTCCGTTACCTCTTGCCGTAAATCATTTCTATCGTACTTTCTTATCTTAGCCCGCCAGGTCTGCTCCATATCCAAGCTGCTATTGACAACCTGGGCATCCAGGATAATGCAAGAGCTGTCAGGCTTGACGGCTACGATGTCGGGTTCTTATCCTGGTCACTCTGCATGTGGTATAATCTCTCCTTCTTAACATTCTGGTTCCTTGAAGACAAAGCACCTGTCATCTGCCTGGGAACCGCATCATGACGTAGAATGCAGCCCCCATTAGTTCGTGGACACTGCTGCACTACATGATACAGATGTCCATTTCCACTCCGACAGGCACAGCAAAGGGTATCTGTTATCCCACCTCTACCCCTTGAACACCGTACCGATGTTGGCAGTGTTGCCACGCGGACGGCATGAATGTTCTGGTAGTCACGGGCCCCATAGCCCTCCGAAGCCCAATCTACCCACTGGGAAGAGATGAAGCTTTCAGAGCACTGTCGGAGTTTTTTGCCATCCACTGATTCATGCAGTGCAGCAGCAAACTCAGCAGAAGAGCTGGATTTTGGAGCAGATGGTGTTGCTCGCTCGCACCATGCTAACTGCTGCCTGACAAAATCAAGATCAGCAGCAGCATGGGCGACCTCTCAGCTCGACAAACCATAAGTAAAGTCTCAGCCGCATGTACTACTTTTCGGCTTCACAATCTAGTTTATTAGGAAGAAATAAATGCTTCACACTCCATTCGAAGAAACGGGGGCTTCCATAATATGGAATATATGGAAATTTTGATATTATGGGATATTATGATATTATGGGAAATTTTATTACTGGTTGCTAAGATACAAAAGTGAATACAACTCGAAGAAACGATCAGCAATTCCATTTTGATTAGCTAAAATTTCAATGGAGAGTAGACTTCTTTGGTGATTCACACATATGATTCTGTTTTATCAAAGAAAACCCTAGTTCTCGAAGAGAGCGAACGGTTGGTCCTACGAAATGGTCTCAATCGATTCTAAAAAAAATTAAATTCTACTTCAAATTTGTGAAAAAACAATACCTGTATTTTGAGAGTTTTCGAGCTAGGACACTTTTGAAAATGCCAACCTTTGAATTTCACCCCTTAGAAGTGACTGACATCAACCAAAAGCTTCACGGCACAAATATAACCCTTATGAGGCCCATATACCATATTTCATCAAAATTAGTCCTTAACAAACTAACAACTGGTAACAAAGAACTAACTGGTTTAATGAACCGGTTCCCGTGAGCTCACCGAAGTTAGGGCCAGTTAGCCCAGGAGATTATTGGAATTGGTGACAGCTCGCCGGAGGGATCAAAGGTCCTAATAATTTTTTCGGGGATGGAAAATAAGTACGTAGTCACGGATAAAATCATCAGATCCAATGCAGATTTCACTAAGGAAAACCACTAGTGAAATCGGTGATGACAGGAATGACAGTTAGACGAAAATTAAACCTGAAATAGTTATTTACTTTAGTATTCTACTGCTTTACGTGTCCAAATATCTAAGGTATCAAAATGACCAATTAACCCAAATATCTAACGTATCAGAATATGTAACGTGTCGTAATATCAAGGTATCAAAATGTCCTAAGAATCGAAAAATCTAGCATATCAGAATATCCGATGTATCAAAATATGTAACGTGAATGCCAATCGAAGTGTCCAGATATCTAATGTAGATTTCTGGGTCCGGTGTGGCTATGGCGCTGGGGCGTATCCGGTATTTGGTGGTGTAATTCGGACGAACTTCTGCAGAGGTCGTGGGCGAAATCATCTGAGTCATGAGCGAAATCGTCAAAACAAATTCTGATCATCCCTTTGGAGGACTGATGACGTCCGCGACCCCAGGAAAGGCATTCGGACAACAATCAAACATGGTTTATGGTTACATGGTTTATGTAACCTTTACTTTCCTTCTATTTTACTTTAATGCAGGTTTCTTAATTCCAAATGTGTCAAAATTTCCTAAACATCCTCCTTAAAGTTCATCGTGATCGGACCATCACTGTGATCTGTGGGCAAATTACAGGCATAAACGTGGACATTTTTGTGGAAAAAATTTAATTTGTTGCCGGATTTATACGTCAGAGCGTTGCGTACTGGGTTTATGTAACTTCGAGATCGCATCTGAAAGGGGGGAATGCAGGAACAGAACGTAAAAGAACGGAGGGCAAAATTGTTGAAAATTATTGAAATTATTTCATTAACTATATGTATTTTTTGAATCAATTTTGAACTTGATTTTTGGTCTTTTACCGGACATATGAACCCCACCCCCCAAACCAAATTATGAATATGCTAATGAGTGTTAATTTTCATTTGCAGGTGGTTGATAGAGTTTCATTTTTCAAAGTGTACTATACAAACCAAGTCGGGATGAACTGTTACATCCTGTTCAAAGTAGTTATGTTCAAAGGGATGAAGATGAAAAGTTACGTATGTTTAAATACTCATCAAGCAAACAGTGGCGTGGAAGACATATATCAGCATGTTGGCTCAAAACATTCATGAAAAGAGAAGTCATAGTGAATGAATGAATAATTATGAAGTAATATTTGGAGGACAGATACTGTGAGCCTTTGGGATGTAACGTTACCTCCGAAGTTAGGGGGGGGGGGGTTCGATCGTTGCTGGAATATGAACTGTCGAGGCCTGACGGACATTGCTTGATTGGAAAAATAAAGACTTGGAAAAACTGGTGTCGTTGAACTTCTATCAACCCCTGTGACGAACCTGTGACGTCAATTCCTATCCATTCTGTCAGGGTAACTGCTGAAACTATACGATCAAAAGAAAACTCTTCACTTGGTTGGAATCTTACAACACAAATGTAATATAGCAATCAGAAGAACATCGGAGTTTTTAATATCGACAGTGACATTGCTTCTCTAGCAAGAAATATCATATAAGTTATGACTGGACTCGTAATGGTGGCTTCCATGTACGTTGAGTGGCCCCATTGCAGGTGTCAGGCGTTGCTTGCGAGTCCTTTGCTCTAAGTACCCCTACGGGAGGACACTGGGTATCAGTCGTTCCACCAAATTCAAACCCAGCTTACCAAAATAGGAAGCTGTAGAAAGAAATGTGAACTAAATTGTTTATTTTAGAGTTTAATCGCTTCCGAGTCTACTAAGGTAGCGGCAGCTTTGTTTTCACTTTTCAAGGATGAGAGAGAGAGAGAGAGAGAGAGAGAGAGAGAGAGAGAGAGAGAGAGAGAGAAAACATGCATTTATTCAAATATAACATTAACATTTCTTTCATTATATACATGGGCATTGACTTTGGGCTAAGCCCGTCTGTCAGAGTATGCCCCTATGATGATCTGTACAAATTATAACTAAAGTTCCCTGATTTGTTATGTTTTTCTATTTTTACGACAGGTAATAAATAATCTCATACAAATAAATAATAAATTAGGCGTTCCCCCAATTGAAATTGTGAACTAATTCCGCTCTATATCGCCAGGCTGTTTGGCAGAATCTGGCAAGCGGTAACCTGTTAGCGCCATTCAAGATACTGATGTAGGCATCTCTGGAGATTCGAGAGGAGCCGAAACAGGTCGCCCAAAATTCTTTAAGTATGGGGAAAATCGCAAATCAAGGTCTTCAGGAACACCCATATTGCAGAGAGAACAAATATCAGTGTGTCCATCTTCCTCGTGAGGCATATGCGGTCGACTGTTGAGCTTCAATAGGTCGCCCCGAACTCTTCACACCCATCTTAGGACAAACTTGGAGGCTTTTTGTTCCTTCCCTTTTCTCATGTCAATGCATCTGACGTCCATATCCAGGCACCTGTATATACGGCTGGTTGAAGCAAGAGCTCGTGACTTCGCGGTCTCCATCCATGATCCACTTGATTTTGCCAACATTTCGTCCAGGAGAACCTTCCACTCACGTCGACCCTCAAAATTGTCTCGAATTATACATCCGTACTGCTGGCAAATCCTCTTCAGCCCCCTGTACCAAAACAATCCCTTACGAACAACTTCATGGGCAACAATTTTCGGAAATCTTCTTTCAGGCAACTTTTCAAGGATAAAAAAAAAAAATATGGTTCTCCAAAATGAAATTTTTTATTCGCGTTTTGCGTTTTAGACCTTTCTGAACAATTTTGGTTCCGTGTATATCTGTCTGTGTGTCTGTCATGAAATTCTTGTAACGGGCATAACTATACTAAGTTATTGTCCAATTTCTATGAAATTTTCAGGGATTGTGCGGGTTGATGTGTAGACGGTTCCCTACGAAAATCATCTTCCCCGGACTGATAGAAGCGACTGCGCATGCGCAAAAGTGAATTTCCTCGTAACGGCCATAACTTCTACATTTTCCATCCGATTTCAATGAAATTTTTTAGGGATATTACAGATTATTTTTTTATTTTTACAACAATATTCAGAGATTGTGCGGGTGTACGTGTGGATAGGTTGCCCCATGCGAGTAGTGCAAGGTACTTAGAGAATGATGTGTTGAGATCAACTACTGTGCATCGGATCATCTATACGGGCTACGGATACGAGGAAGCTATGTGCCACACCCATTTGGCAGACTTTTTTGTTAAATCTGGTTTGAACAAAACCAGGTTATCGACGATTTTCGATAAGATGGGTAAGGATTGGAAGAAATATGTAAGTCAAGTTGATGTTTTAGAATACTTGCAGGTGGGATCTCTTATTGAGCTTATAAGTAACCCCCACCCCCACCGGACTAGGAGAGAGACACCTGCGGCCGAGTGCACGCCTGAAAAACACATGCTGTACCTAATTGGAAAAATATGAGAAAGCACGTAGTTGAGTAGTCGAAGTTAACAATAAATATATTCATATATTTATAACACGTGCCCGCAATCATCAATCTAGCTAAATCTATCATGTGGGTTACACACACCTTTTCTTCTTCAGTCGAATCCTTTGTTCCAGTAAAGCTTTATAAAGTCAAAAAAATGGCGATCTACACAACCGATCAGGGAGTGGAATGCTCTTTGAAATTTTCCAAAGGCATAATTACTACTCGCACTGGGGAGCTTATAAGTAACCCCCACCCCCACCGGACTAGGAGAGAAAAATACGTACCTTTGTAAACATATATTTCGATGACTTATTTGTATCAAAAGGAACGGAAGAAGGGGATGATAAAAATCTTTCACACTAATGATAAGAGCTCGAGAAAACTATGTAAAATTTAATAAAAAAAACGCTGTACAACATTGACCAAAGGTTTATTATTTTCTATATAGATCACCCTTCTGCATAGATCCCTCCCTACCAAACGTAGGCATCTACTATCTACTAGGGCATTTTTGAAAATTTCAACCCCAACCATCAACCATTTTAACATATTTTTTTACCAACCAATTTTTTTTTCACCTACCAACCATTGGTAGGTACTACTTACCACACCACACTGCCTTCACACCTTCACAATCAAGTTTACTAGAAAGAACTATACGCTTCACACTCGATTCAAAAAATTTGAGCTTCATATGGAAATTTGATTACTGGTTGTTCTGAAAGCAAAACTGAATACAAATCGAAGATATGAACTACGATCGTATTTTAGTCAGATAAAATTTGAACGGAGATTAGACCTCTTTTGCGAGTCACACTCATGATTCTGTTTTATCGGAGGAAAACCCTTAAGTACTCGTAGGGACCGAACGGTTTGTCCTACACAGCTCCGGGTGGTCTCAAAAATTTTTTAAAATTCAATACTATTTAAAATTGTTGAAAAAACGATACCTTTATTTCAAGAGGGTTTGAGCTAGGGCACTCTTGAAAATTCCAACCCTAAATTTTCACCCCTTAGAAGTGACTGAAATCAACCAAAAGCTTCGTGGCACAAAGTAGACCCCGAATGGAGCCCAATACCAAATTTGATCCAAATCGGTTCAGGGTTGCTAGAAAAGTGCTGCGTACGGCGTACGGCGGACGGACGGAACGTTTTTTATTCGATTTTCGGATTCTACGTACCTTAAAAAACGTAAAACATCAAATTTTGTGGCGGGGGGGGGGGGGGGGTGTTAAATTTTTTTTCTTGCTAGATTCCAAAGGCTTATTGTTGAAAATAATAATCCAATAAGCTCCAATTTAAGCAGGATGAGGCGAACCAAAGCTGAACAGAACTACACTTACCCCCACTAGCCGAGCTGGCTGAAAACCTTGTTTTCTTGAAAGGCTCGTTTTCACCTTCCATTGTTTGAAAAAGTCGAAAATGAATGTCGAAATCGTCGAAACTTGTTGGTTTACTTGAAAGAAACGACCACTTCTTGTTTTCACCTTCGATTGTTCGAGAAAGTCGACAATGAACGTTGAAACCATCGAAACTTGTTTGGTTACTCGAGAGAAATGAACACTTCAAAGGCTTGTTCTCACCATTCACCCTTTTACCTTATGCACCATGTGCGAGCTGGTCAAGCACCAGTGCATTGACTATTTCGAAGCATTACACTCAACATTTTGAGATTCAATTTCAGTTGCCAATTTCGCTTCTGATTCTACCAAGGTAGTGGAAGCTTTGTTTTCACATTTCAAGGTTGAAAAAAAAAATGCTCACCAAATTGAAAAAGTCTGCCAAGTGGGTGTGGCACATAGCTTCCTCGTGTCCATAAACCGATTGTATAGATGATCCGATGAATAGTAGTTAATCTCAAAACACCAATCTCTAAGTATGTACCTTTCACTACCCTCATAGGGGACCATCTACACGCTAATCTGGACAATCCTAGAACATTTCATCAAATTCGGATGAAAAAATAAGTGAGTAGATGTATGTAATTGGATCAAAAAAATACTTAGCCCCGGCTGGGATTCGAACCCGCGATCCCTGGAGCACAAATCAAGACTCTGTCCTCTGAGCTATTGAAGCCTTGTCATGTATGAGATTTAAGATTCTCACAGGAGACCATCCCTCTATGAATGAATCCCTCTATGAAAAACAATTCTCTATGATTTTCATAGGATACCATCTAAACACTACTCTGTAACATCCCTGAAAATTTCATTGAAATCGGATGGAAAATGTAGAAGTCATGGAAGTTACGAGGAAATTCACGTTTGCGCATGCGCAGTGGCTACTATCAGTCCGAAGGTGGTGATTTTCATAGGGGACCATCTACAACCTAATCCACATAATCCCTGAAAATTTCATAGAAATCAAGTGGAAAATGTGGAAGTTATGGCCGTTAGAAGGAAATTCACGTTTGCGCATGCGCAGTAGCTACTATCAGTCGGAAGGTGATTATTTTCATAGGGGACCATCTAAGTACTAATCTGTAACATCGCTGAAAATTTCATTGAAATAGGATGGAACGTGTAGAAGTTATGGCCGTTACAAGGAATTCACGTTTGCGCATGCGCAGTCGCTTCTATCAGTCCGAGGATGATGATTTTCATAGGGGACCGTCTACACACCAATCCGCACAATCCCTAAAAATTTCATCGAAATCGGACAATAACTTCGTATAGTTATGCGCGTTACAAGGAATTGATGACAGACACACAGACACACGGACACACAGACACACATACAGACAGACAGACAGACACGGAACCAAAATTGTTCAGAAAGGTCTAAAACGCAAAACGCGAGTGAAAATTTTGATTTTGGAGAACTTTTTTTTCTCGTCCTTGAAAAGTGAAAACAAAGCTTCCGCTACCTTGGTAGACTCGGAAGCAAAATCTACTCGTGATTTACGTTTCAAACCTTCCTGAACAGTTTTGGCTCCGTGTCTGTCTGTCTCTATGTCTGTCATACGAAGTTATTCTTAGATTTCGATGGAATTGTCTGGGATCTTACCGATTGGAGTGTAGATCTACACTATGGTACACTATGAAAATCGTTGCCTCCAGACTGATAGTATTAGCCACTGCGCATGCGCAATCGTAAAATCCTTGTAACAGCTATAACACCTACATTTTTCATCCAAAGTTGATGAACTTTTGTAGGACTGTTCCAACTGGAGTGTAGACGGTTTCCAGCTACAATCATTGCATCCATACTGATAGTACCCACTGCGCATGTGCAAACTTGAATTCCTAGTTACTGCCATAACTTCTACATTTCTAATCCGATTTTGAAGAAATTTTCAAGGTTCATGTTAATTGGGGTGTAGATGGTCCCCCATGAGTGTAGTGCGAGGTACTTAGAGATTGGTGTTTTGATAATAACTACTATGCTTCGGATCATCCATACAATAGGGTAATGGATACGAGGAAGCTATGCACCACACCCACTTGGAAGACGTTTTTTCGCTTATTTGGCAAAATGTACTATTTCCTAATTTTTATGTGGAGGTTTTTCTGGTTTTCATACACTTCAAAAAACTGTTAAGAAAAATTGATTGTACATGACTGTGTGCTCTTCCCGTTCCCAGAGGGCTAATATGGGATCGCCTTTTCGTTCGCCGAATATTTTAATATTCTTTTTCTAGTACTTTTAGACTTAATATGAGGCATCTTACGAAGCAGGAATTTAGTTACAAAGAGGCTATCTAATTTTATCGATGCATCAATTTTGTGAAGTTTAAAACATAGGAGGGGGATGTGCCGAAACGCCACTCCGGGTGTCGGGTTGTAATATGCAACCTTATCTGACATGTTAATACAATTTTATAATAACGTCTTCTCGTGCTCTTCAATTATCTTCTCAGTTTTTACATTAGGTAATAATTATTCCCCAATAAGGGCGATAGTAATACAATTCGTTTCTCAATCCTGAAATTATGTAGAGGGTCCAAACAATGCAAGATTGAGTGCTCAATAAGAATCTTTTTAACAAAAGAATGGACCGGACTCAAGAGTAATGTCGGTGAACCACGAAAGGAACAAAAACGTCTGCCAAGTGGGTGTGGCACATAGCTTCCTCGTATCCATAACCCGATTATATAGATGATCCGATGCATAGTAGTTAATCTCAAAACACCAATCTCTAAGTACCTTTCACTACCTCATAGGGGACCATCTACAAGCTACTCTGGATAATCCTAGAAAATTTCATCGAATTCGGATGAAAAATGTGAGTGAGTCACTACTCAAAAAATTTCTAGGTACGGCTGGGAGTCGAACCCGTGACCCCTTGGTTGATAGTTGGACTCGCTGCGAATGTGCAACGGGCGCTAGACAGTACACAGTGTAGAATTTGAGATTGTGACGTACGCACGGTTGTTACACGGATTTTACGTTCGCGCATGCGCATCGGCTACTATCAGTCCGGGGGTGATGATTTTCATAGGGGATCATTTACAATTTAATCCGCATAATCCCTGAAAATTTCATTGAAATCGGATGGAAACTGTAGAAGTTATGGCCGTTACTAGGAAATTCACGTTTGCACATGCGCAGTCGCTTCTATCAGTCCGGGGATGATGATTTTCATAGGGGACCATCTAAATACTAATCTGTAACATTATCTGAAATTTTCATTGAAATCGGATGGAAAATGTAGAAGTTATGGCCGTTACAAGGAATTCACGTTTGCGCATGGGCAGTCGCTTCTATCAGTCCGGGGATGATGATTTTCATAGGGGACCGTCTACACACCAACCCGCACAATCCCTGAAAATTTCACCGAAATCGGACAATGACTTCGTATAGTTATGCGTGTTACACGGAATTCATGACAGACAGACACACAGACAGACAGACACACAGACACGGAACCAAAATTGTTCAGAAAGTTCTAAAACGCAAAACGCGAGTGAAAATTTTGATTTGGAGAACTTTTTTTTTCATCCTTGAAAAGTGAAAACAAAGCTTCCGCTACCTTGGTAGACTCGGAAGCAATAATAATGATATCGTATCCTGATAGGAAGGTGGGATGGTAGGTGCGCATTGAAGTCGCTCATCTGTAGACACAAACGTTTCTTCGCAAATATACATACATACTCAAGACCCTTACTGCAGTCATGGTTTTACACCAAGTCTGAACGTATATCTCTGTTCGTCTATGAAGATAGATCTAATCGAAATTTTCAACATGCTCGTCGCAACAATAGGGAGGTTCACACTTACTATCATACTCATGTAAGCTTTGGCCCCACGCTTTGGTGGCAGCGTTTATTTGAAGATGGCCACCGATGTTAAATGGGGCGTTTGGATGATCGAGCTCATCAATGAGGTCAACAAACTCGATAATGCCAAACTATTGCACGAGTTTAAATTGAACAGGGGAGGTTGAGCTAAAAGGGGAGAAACAATGCTAATATCGAAGACACAGAATGAAAATATGGGTAGCGAAAGGTAATTACCTCGCGATGAAAATGCGGGGCGAAAATGCATGGCAACCTTGAGCGTCTCGTGGCGATCAAGTCCTGAAAGATAAAAACCTGAAGGGCAAAATAGCAATGGGTACTCTAATGTGTCCCGGCTGTAGGGGCTGACGTTAGTGTCCTGAAGGGATGTATCAAAATACCTTGAGGTGTGGCAATGCACGTTCCTCTTTCTAATAGTCTGAAAACCAGGTATACTCAAATGAAATGAAATCAAGTAACAATAAAATGGCACTTTTATTAAAAGTAATAGGAACAAAGAATTGCACTCAAAGTGTGGCTAAAGGCAAATTGTGAGGTAAGTATGAAAATGAGAACAGGTACGTATTTCCTAATTTGTCTATACATTCAATAATCCTTCTTGTGTTTTCAGGTAACAAAGCCATATCAGAATATCTAAGAATCAATCAGTTAATTTAAAGAATTTACTAAAGGTTTCAGTTCAAAGTTATACTTCATGGCGAAAAATGTGTCTAAAGTCTTTTAAAGTGTTTTACTCTTATGACTACACCAGTCACTTCCTAACATTGACCAATGTAGTATAGTATGTATGTTTGTGCACTCACTGTTGGGGCCCGTAGGTATCCTTTCGGTGAAGGAGCAGAGAGAAGGTTTGTGGCGACGCTGATGTCCAATGGTAGTACAGCGTGGCGGCGTGGGGGGAAGATAGGGGCAGTTTAATCTATCACGGGCACAGAGCTCCCAATGAAGTTAACTTGACGAAGATCGGGAGGGGAGTAGCGTCTTCCAGGCCTGACCCGAGGTTCCGTCTTCTCTCCCCCTCCGCCCCGCTGGATGGCATTGGCGGGGATGGCAGTGAGAGTGGGGGAGAAACAGTTGAGCTTCTCCGGCCGGAGAGGGAGAGAGACGCGCAAGGGTGGTGTGTGGCGTCCTCTGATTGGTGGAGGGTGACGTCACCTACGAGTCAGGCGGAATGGGGGTCATTGAGCGGACCCAGCCTCCCTCTAGTGGGAAAGCAACCCAGTGAGCAGGGGATCACACTCATATGCCAGCAGTGACCTAATAGTTTAAGAACACAAATATATTAAGGGGGTCGCCGATCGTTCCTCGTTCCAGGTGTACTGTCAAGTCATTCTACAACTGGATAAAGATCTGTTGATAATCTGACCTTAATCACATGGATGGAAATTACAAGAGTATGAGAAAAACCGTCTGAGTTGGACACTCACCGATAAGGTATTTTTAGCAATGACAATTAAAATAGTAAATATACATGTTTTCAGCGTAGTACATTTGTCGATTATCAACCTCACATTTCTTCAAATTTAATTTGACAAAGATGTCTGTGAAAGTTTGTTATTCGGAATCAGTCAAGATTAGATCTTGATGTGGGGAACAAACGTTAAATCCCTCCTAATGCTCTTGGAAGCCATTTCGAATCAATTTCGCTAAGTAACTGCTATCATCACTTAACCATAATCAGACATGTTTGATGAACATCTCTCTAGCGAACGCTAATGTGATATCCACCTTCAGTACTTGAAAATCGTGGGTGGTTTATGAATATTTATGCATCTCCATATTACCGTTGCGGACTTTGTAAGAAAGAATGAACCTGTTCTATTCCTATAGGTGCACTGATGAACAAGAATTATATCTGCACAATCGGATCGCGTCGGGTTTCATAGCATGAATAGTATCTCGTTTTCTTTCTTTATCATCAAAGTGATACTGATGTTTCGATTTTGTGCAACACATGAATAGTTGTGTCAAACCTAATAAAAATTATTAAGAATGAGTAAATATAGTTCGTTCGACATCCGAGATGCACAGAGGCATACCGATGTTACAATATAAAACAAGTAAAGTGATATTTTCAACCTAATTTTTCAACGATATTTCGACATTACTAAATCCTACCGTTGGCAATTCGAATCAACCTTCCCTATCACACGATTACGTTACATTACTTTATCACCATACCATTAATTTTATGTACAATACGATTTGTTTTCCGTTCTCCTAAAGGTAGGAAAGGCCTCGTTTTTCACTAGCTTGAATCGTTTTTTCCTTTGAAATCAGTTTTTGTTTGAGTGTGATGCTGTATGTTTATTCAACATGGTTTCTGCTTAGTTTTAATTCTGGAAATGATCAGTGGCTAATTAGAAGTAGTTCGGACAATCCTACACACTAAGGAAATGCACAGTGGAATATATAGGCGAATGAATGCAACAGGCAACCTATAATAATAAATCTACAGATTATACAATTTTAGCAACAAAGCTCCAATGTGTTGTCGCTATTTAAACTCAGATTGGAAGGGTGGATTGAGTGGATTTGTTAACTGAACGGCTGAAATCGTGACTGTTTCGATCCATAATACGTGGTGCACAGCAGAAAAGATTTGAGCTGTAGACATCCACATGACATTGCCAAAGCATTAGACTATCTGGCATTGCGTGCATTTGATCTATAAAATGATTAAGTGGGATCCCGTGTCATGTATTATCTTAAACGTACAAATTCATCATGGATTGGTATCAGTAAGGTACGATGTATAACGTTATGATGTGATGCTGTATGTTTGGACCTTGTCAGCTTTACTGAGCAAAACGCGTTGCCATCCAGGAATAATCCGTGTTCAGTAAAAGGGTTGACTTTGGTACAAAAATTTGGTGTTTCACGACATTTTCAACGTTATTCATTATTTTTTTTATTAATTTGATCCTATTGATTACGAAACCTACTTATCTGACGTTTAATACAAAGTACATATCTAAAGTTTAAGAAGTTATCTTAATACAATTTTGTACTATCCTCGCACTACGATTTGGTGTGACTAAATTATCACACCCACTTTTTTCACTTCTGGAAGTATCCATAAACGACCTGTGTCACAGTCACCCTCCACATCGATTTTCCGGCTTTAAACAAATAAATTCCTTTACGAGCTTCACCCATTTTGGAGGAAGTTATGGTGGTTACAAAGGAAGTCAACATTTGCACATGCGCAGTGGCTGCTATCAATCCGGGGGATTATGATTTTGGAGAACTTTTTTTTTTTTAACAAAAGACAATTTTTTATGAAAAGTAAAAATAATGCTCTCGATACCTTGGTAGGCCTTAGAAGCAATATCGGATACAAGAAGAAGTTGCTAGTAGTGTCGTAATCATTCTATCTAGACCTTCATATTTGGATGTAGCAGTTCCCATCGTTGAACTGGTTGACATCTAGCATGATACGAAATTAGAGTCCATTGCCTTATGTAGTATTGTTCCAAATATTTTGTTCATCTAAAGGTTTCTCGCATCTTGAAGTAAGCTGATGTGTAACTGGACCAGAAAATATCTTTGTAGGGGTAGTGAATACGTAAACTATTGGAAGAGTGAACTTTCTCGCTGATGACCGCTGCCTGGCTAACTCGTGTTTAATACCCTGAAATATCGCAAATTACCTGTGTTACCGTATCTGTTTTGGTTAAAAGTCCGAAAAATATCTTCTTAATAATGAATAGGAACCTCACTGGTTCAATAAGAGTAAATAAGGCGGCGGATAAGGCTGATCGTAGATAAGGAGTTGATAAACTGTACATTAGAGTTAAGGGTTTATTATTGAACTGTAAAGCAATTGACATGTGAGAGGGTACCCCACCAATTTTCTAGTTGCCAGTATGTGTTTTGTCCGAAAAGCTCGTCTAGCTTTTTCCAGTCATAGGTACACGCTGAATCGTATAACCGTTGAGGAATAGAGTCAATTCACTTGGTTAGTATAATTTGTAGCAGTTTTGAAGAGGTAAGATGCTTTATAATAATCAAGTCTGGAATATCGAATTTTCGATTTTTGTTCAATGGTATGGTTACGGCTCACCAATACATTTGGTTCCTTTAAAATGTGCGAGTTTTAACACAGAATGTGTTTTTGCGATGACCTACCGAAAAAAATCGTCACGAAAAAGCGACAGAAAAAACCGTTACTTGCCTTTTATAATGATTTTCACGTGCAACCAAGCCATTGGTAAGGGAATACCTAGAACTCCCGCAGTGTTCATTGCACAGAAATTGTTCACCATTCGTTGGAAAGCTCTCAATTTATATAGTATTTTTCTTGTAGTTACATATTTATTTATATAACATTTATAGGGTTTTAGACCAAATTAAATGTCTAACAATTATTTATTTTATTATTGCCAAAGACTCCACATTGTTTTTTATTTAACGGATGACTAGCATCGCAAAAACACTTTCTGTGTTCCTATGATTTCATACAGAGTATGGAAAAAGAAATAAACCGGGGGGTGCAGGGGGGCGGAGCCCCCCGCCGAGGCGCATCGCGCCGAGTTTTTTTTTTTTGTAATTTTAGAAACGTTTTGTTCATTTTAGTTGCCGTCATTTTGGTTGTAGGGCAACGCTGCTACCTCCGTGAAATGTCAACGATGCTGGAGGCAGTATTGCTTGGTCTGTGTGTCATGGCAGTCATCCAAGCTGATGCTGAAGTAAGATTTGAAGGAAAAGTACCCATCTGAAAATTTGTGTGTCGTTTTTACCTTTACTCACAGAAAGGCAACTTCCTGAAAGGAAACAACCGTCCGAATGACTTCATATCCATCTTAGTCCTTGGTGAGCCTATTCGTGAGGTCATTAAATTTCCCCTGTAAGATTATCCAGCCATTCATAAATGTATTGACTGAAAATCCTTTAACTGCGGTTATCATGACTATCTACTGAATGTGATCAACCTCATCTGCAATGATCACTTATAGCTCCATTACGTAATATTCCAGTCACGAGGTGCCTCAAAATTAATTGGGGTTGCAAAACATGATGAAGAATTTTTCCCTTCAGTTTTGTGTATTTTTTTGGGGGGTGATGAACACAAATCCAAAGCTCCCCAACAAAATTTGTGGTCTGATTACCGTCAATGAAAAAAAAAGGTTTTTAGGTTTTCAAAGGATAGTTTGAAAGCTTGCGTTGTATGTAAAAAATATTCTATATAGCATATTGTAGAACAAAAAGTTTTACGGCTGAGGAGCTAACTTCAAGTCAAAATTGAGCCAGCCGTGAGAGCACGACAAACAGGCAAAGAATGTCGATTTTTCCCAACTTTTCGCAAAATCAAGACGACTTCAAATTTGAATGTCTGCTCCTCGGAAATAATAGCTTTTACGTGAAGACTGATTTATTGGAAGTTTCAGAGCATCTAATTTGGCGTTCAGAGGGAAAAAAAAAGTTACTTCAGGTCAAACGAAAATTCAACAATTTATAAGTGTTGTGAACTGAGTCCAGAGGAGGTCTAAGTTAGAACATCCTGAGTTGTAGATTTGTGATGCCTCGAAGGGTAGAGGGAATAACACAAGTACTTAATTATTTTCTCTACGAGTACGATTAATGTGAACGAACATGAGCATACATGTTCAACAATGAACCACTCCATGTCTGTAATTTTCATGATTTTAGGTACCTAATTTTCACTCTCAATTCAAAATCCACCATCCCAACTTCTTTATCGACCAAACTTCATCGAATCCATAAGACACTCTTCTCTCCCCATACTCTACCGTTCGTCTCCTAACCTCTTCATCCCACATATAGGAAACCAAACAAATCAAAGCAGTCAACCTAACATCAGTACACTAATCACCAACCACTTTCATAAATTTATTTATTTATCTATTTATTTATTTATTTATTAGTTTGATTTATCACCACTCACTGATAAGTGACGCATTCATCATTAATTATGTGATAAGTACGTCATCAATTCATTACCGATCGACTTATTGATGACCGATTAGGTACAGATTCAATGAGGAATTTCATCATGTCGGAATTTCCTATTTTTGACCCCAAAATCGGATTCAGCACCTCGAAAAACCTCCTAAGGCAAACTTTCAGCCCGAACTTCCTGATTTACGAATAAACAAAACAGTGTAAAAATATGAACGTTTAAAAAAAACCGGGAAAATGACGTCATCCTGGAATAGTTCATTTATGGCCGCTTGAAGTGCTGAGATCGAGAAATCTATAGTCCCCAGATGCAAAATTTCACGAAACAGTAAAGTTTGAAATCGAAAAACTGAAGAAAAAAATAGAAAAAGCAAGATGGGGATAATTAGGTTTCCCCTGTTTTTGTTTGATAACTTTTCTCTTAGAAAACACGATTTCGTTGTCCCAATGGGCAACACTGGGAGGAGACGGCGATCCGAACAGCCCAATCAGCGAGCGTTCCCGCTTTACGTCCGTTATCCCAGTTAGTTTTGAAATCAAAAATTTTTACTGTCTCCCAAAAATAACAGGAGACTTATTTTCCGAAATCAGCCCCATTTTCATCTATTCCACACCATTAACTATTCAGGAAAAATTCAAACAGAATTCGGTGAAATTCCTCATTCATCACCCATCAACAAATTGTGATTCATTTATTAGCGATGGTCTAAATAATGACTTTATTAATATATACCTAACTAGAAGAAAACGAAGGAGAATAAAATGTGCATTAATTTCAATATAATAACATTAAACATTTTGTTTAAATATACAAGGGTGTTGACTATGGGTTAAGCCCGTCTGTCAGAGTATGCTCTTTAAGTAACGATGATAGATAGAGATAGATAACATGCTTTATTCGACAAGGAATTATAATTTTATGACAAAAATATAGCACTTAGATATGCAACCACTTATACAGACAAAAATATAGCGATTTTAAATAATAAATACAGCTATGCTGCTACAGTTAGCATGATAAGGCTGTGGTAAGTTTAACGTGAGCCTGGAGTTCACCCCTATAAGTTTAATAGTCAGTTGTTAGGTGTTAAGTAGGTACTTATATCATATATTAATAAATTACTTAAATTGAATTACTTAAAAAAAAAAAAAATTTTAATTTTTTAAACAGATTTTTTACAGATTTTACACAGTGTTCTATAAATTATAAGAGTTTACAAAGTTTTTACCATGTCAGGGGGCTTCAATTCCAACATTATAGTTGTAGTGGGAAACTAAGAATCTCCGGTAGTCCCGAGCTGACACCAAGTACCGAGAAAGCGCCTCCCAGTTCCCTCCTTTAAGGAGTTCTATCACCTCTTCACGGTCTAGTGTGGACCTTTGGAAGTAAGTGCGCCTATAAGTGGACAAAATCGGACAGCGGCCTACAAAATGGATAACAGTCTCATCTTCACCCAAGTTGCACAGAAAACAGAGGTTCATATTGCTTTCGATCCATGGCTTATAATTGACATTAAGGACCTCACACCTAGCTTTAAAGATCATTTTTACGTGTGAGAACTTCCTTTTGTCTGAGATGTAGGGGGTAGTCGTACCTATATGTTGGTATAATAGGTGAAATTCTGCGGATTCCGCCTGTACCATCCATTCTCTCTTAAATTTTGCCTTGACGAGGTCCTGAAGAGCCTTGAAGTGGCGCGGGAGCCCCGCTACATCGTCAAAATTTAAGGTCACATCATGCTCAGCAGCCATTTCTCTCCACCTTCCCGCCCATCCATATCCCTTTGCGATCATTAGGTCCGCTGTAGCCCTAGTAAATCTAGTCGTGGGAAGCTTTGGTGTCTTGGTCAAATAATCTGCGTTCAGCTTTAACGTGTGGCAAAATACATAATCGAGCCCTATCTCGAGATATATCATGTAATTCGGGGTATTAGTGGGTGCACAGAAAAGCTTCTTAACAAAGAAGCGTAGTACTTTTCCTACTTTCTCCCCCCAGTAACACCCCCAAACCTGAGCCCCGTAACAGGTTGTCGACAGCAAAACAGCCCTAAAAACCTCCATCTTCACCGAAATTGGAATTGGAGTTTCACTTACTGGATATCAATGTATCCAAATTGGTGGCGAGCAGTCAAGTGACATCAGCACTCCAATTTGGAGCTGCTACCAGTTAACTACCGACCCTTGACCGTAACTGACTCGAAGACGTCTCAATTCAATTGCCGGTAGTAAATCTCGAAGTTGGAAAGTACAAGGTGTAAGGTTGATAGGAACTGACTTAACGACGTCTCATTTCAACCTCACAACTTGTTTAAAATTGAATTTCTGAGCAAATTACCCACTATTTACTGGTCAGATAGCGATCAGAACCAAAAGGACGTCAGCATTTCCTTCCAGTAAATAATAATTTAGGAATTTAGATCAAAAGGGTAGTAAGCAGTCTTATAAGGTTTGGGGTAAGCAAAGATTTGACTTAAGAAATCTCGGAAGAAAAACTTCAACTTTTTTAGAAAACACTTCGATCAAGATACTGGCAGAATAGGCGGTTTGTAACTGGCTGAAGGCTAGAAACTTTTCGAATTAAATGGTGCCTCAAGGGCCGGCGTACGCTGTTATAACGAAGGTGTAGTTGCCAGAGGGGGTGAGTCCCCACTCGAGACAACCTCCTTCCTACCCTGGAAGGGTTCTCCCTGAAGGGGATGGCTCCTCCTATTTTGCCAGAATCTCTTTCATTATTTTTATTGCAAAAACACTATAATAAATAGTGGTTCTCCACAAATAACTAACTTATAAGTAACTCAACTAAATTAATTGTTCTCTGAATTGAAGAGCTGTACCAATCCCACTGTATATCGCCGAGCTGTTTAACAGAACCTGGTAGGTAAGTTGGAACCAGTTGGAGGCATTCAAGATGTTCAGGTAGGAATCTCCCGAAATCGTAGGAAAGCAGAAAAATGTCAACCAAAATTCTGCGAGTATGGGACAAATGACCATAAAATGCTCGAGGTCCTCTGGTACACTCATATTGCATATACATTTAATAATTATGATTTTATTATATGACTATATTAAATATATATTAAATAGGGTTGTATATAATAGGGATATTGTTGACTTGAAAAACTTGTATAGACGTAGGTAGTTAGCCTATAATAAAGTGAAGCCTTTTCTCTTATTGTTAAGAAGGTTTCTAATTTCATTTTCAACACAGTTTTTCATTTTTGAGAATTGATTACCTAATAATCTTAACCCATTAGAAAGAAAACCATTAGGAAGAACCCCGTGAAGATCATACACAGGTTAAGAACCACAGATACAACTTGTATCTTCAAAAAATGTTGAATTTAAATTCACAAATCTTTGGAAGATGTGATTGATAACGTCCTAATGAGGATCCAATGATTGACAGGCATCTACATTGAGTTTTTTCAAAACTAGAAAACTAACAACTCAACTCCTACAGCTGTACCGAGAAGCAATGAGTGACGCCGGTCTCGATATAGAAGGCACACAGTTTCAAGTCATACGTGAAAAGGTATAACAATAATTATTTTTCAAGATAATAATTTATGGTATATTATATTCTTTATATCTAATGTATATGAAGTACTAACATGCACATATGTACAAAAAATCTGCAAATAATTACACAAAGATTTATTATTTTTCTTTGTCCATCACCCGCCTGGAAAGAAAACAGCTTTGCCATTGTTATTACCTATCAACAAAATTTTGGCTTCATAGTCGAGTTTAGTTTAAAGGAATAAACGAAGAAAATTCGATTCAAAGAAAAAAGAGCAGTGAGTGCATTTCTTAGGAAATTTTATTACTGGTTGCTAACGACGCAAAACTGTGTAGGTACAATTCAAAGAAACGGACAACGATCAAATTTTGATCAGATGAAATTTGAATGGAAATTTAGCGTCTTTTGACAGAATATTGTAAGTCCAACCCTTAACTTCACATGGGGAGCGAACGGTTGGTGCTAGAGAGCACTGGGTGGTCTCATTCGAGTCCAAAAATTGAATTCTATTTTAAATTGATGAAAAAACAATAGATAGCTTATCAGAAGTGGCTAAAAAACGCTGCAAATTATTACACAATGGTTTATTATTTTTCTATACAGATCAATCGTCTACAAAATCACCAACCATCCGATATGAAGAAAAAAAAATCAAAATTACCAACCATCGATTGCATTTCGGTCAGCTCTAATTTGCATCGAGATTAGGCCTCTTTTGCTATTCACACTCGTGTTTTGATTTATATATATATATATTTCAATATAAACCCTTAAATTTTCGTAGGGAGAGAACGGTTTGTCCTACAGCGCTCCGGGTGGTCTCAAAAAATTCTAAAAATTCGATAGAATCTTAAATTGAAGGAAAAACAATACCTTTATATCGAAATTTCTTGAGTTAGGGTGTTTTCAAAATTTCAAAATTGATTTTGGAACCCTTAGAAGTGACCTACATCAACCAAAAGCTTCGGGGCACAACTAGACCCCAGATGGAGCCTACATACCAAATTTCATCAAAATCGGTCAATGCTAAGTGGCAAAAGTGCCACGTACGGCGTATGGCGGACGGACGGCCAAATTTTTATTCGATTTTTGGATTCTACGTACCTTGAAACGTAACCCATCAAATTTTGAGGGGGTGTTAAAATTTTTTTTCTTGGTCGATTCCAAAGGTTCATTATTGAAAATAATAAACCAAAAGTTAATTGATTTTCGGATTCTATTGTACTTTTTTCAAAACGTGAACCGTAGTTGAGTTGTGGTTGTGGGGGGGGGGGGGGGATTCCAAAAGATCAATATTGAAAATAGTAGACCAAAAAATAAAAAATGGCCTGCCGAAAAATCGGTTTCCCAAGTTAATTACCGTTACATGCATTTCAAAGCAGTACCAGTTCAATAATTCACTAAACAAATCTATAGTAGAATTATGAAAGTCTCACGTGTAACTTTTCAAACTACGTTAAATGGTTTAATGAACCGGTTCCCGTGTGATTACCGAAGTTAGGACTAGTCGCCCCATGGAGATTATTCGGATTAGTGAGAGCTCGCTAGAGGGATCGCAGCTCCCAATAACTTTTTGAGTTGAGCCGGTGGTGAATCCCTTTCTACTCAAGGGGTTGGAAAATAAGTAGACATGGGTAAAATCATCAGAACCAATTCTGATCTTCAGTTTGGTAGACAGCTGATGATATCGGCGACTTCAGCAATGTAAGTCATACAAAAATTAACCTTAAATGGTTATCTCTTAACTTTACTTTACTTAGTAATTCGAAGTACCTAGTACTTTACTTAGTGAGTTTGAAAAGGGAAAGTGGAGGGACAAAACGTAAAACAACGGAGGACGGTGTCACCTGAAAGATAATTACAGAAATTACCTATGTCATTCATTTTATTTATTTATTTATTTTTTTTATCAATTTTGAACTTGTATTCTGGTATTATATGGGATATGAACTCCACCCCTCAAACCAAATCATAAATACGTTAAAGATTGTTGATTTGCCTTTGCAGGTGGTCAACAACGCATCATATTTCAAAGCGTACTACACTAATAAAATGGGGATGAACTGTTACATCCTGTTCAAAGTAGTTGTGTTCCGAGGGATGCAGATGAAAAGTTACGTATGTATAAATGACCATCCCGTAACCAACTATCTATAAAACATATATCACCATTAATTGGCAAAATCATAGTTGGAACCATAGGTCGATGAAAATTAACAACAATCGTGGAGTACATGTGGAGGATGTTGTAAGCTTTTGGAATGTAACATTGCCTTGGACGGGGAGAATTGCGATGGTTGCTCTAATATGAATTAAAATTCAGAATAAGACGAAGTGATTTTATATTTATCGTCATGGGGAAGAACGTCTGAGGCTGGAGGGATATTGTATTTTCTTCATTGGCAAAATAAAGACTTGGAAAAACTGACGTCGTTGAACTTGTAAACTATCAACCCCTTTGACGAACCTGTGACGTACCTCCTATCCATTCTGTCCGGGAAACGGCTGAAACTATACGACCAAAAGAAAACTCTTCACTTAGTTTGTATCCTACAAGAGAAAAGTAATTTAATAATATAGGGAAAACCCGAGTTTGAAGAACAGATTTCTCCTCTACCTTGAAACGTAAACCAACAGATTTTGTGGGGGAGGTGTTAATTTTTTTTCTTACTCGATTCCAATGGTTCATTATTGAAAATAATTAACCAAAATGGGGAGAAAATATCCAAACTCTTGTCTTTAGTTCATTTTAAGTCCAACCATCAAGTTCTCCTAGGGTGCGAACATCAAAATCGCCCCTTGGTCACTAAGGACGGACGGATTTTTTAAATTCGGATTATCGGAAATAATAAACCAAAATATCATCATCAACCATCAACAACGTCAAAACAGTATTACAAACAATATAATTGATTGATGCATGCAATCTGCTCATTCTGTACGTACTCAAAAGAACTGAGAGCAGAGTCATATTTTAATTAAACTTCGTCCTTTTCCCTTTGAGATAAAACTCTCAGAGTATAGAATGAATAAAACTAGGAATAAATCTACGTCATTAATTTATTTTTCTACATCGAACGGTTATAATTCTCAATTTGAAGAGAAAAATGCAATTAAAAATATAATATGAGTAAACTACGATTATATTCCATGAAATCAACATATTATTTCTGAATTTTTCTCTAAATGTGAGTTATTCTTTTTGAATTATTCTATTGTTTCAAGATAGAAACGACAAAATTATCGTTTCAACCATAATTCACACAAGTAATTTCCAGGAATAATTGTTTTTTTCTCTCTTCTTAATAAGATTTATGTTTGTGCTTTGATCAGCTGATGTAAAAACGATAACAAAATTTACAATAAAATGGAAATGCGGGACACTATAAATTGAGAGAATTACTATTATGTGTTACCTATAAGTTCTTCTGATTCTCTCCTATCCCCGTCGAAAGTTCAATCCGTCTTGGCGGCTGCTCTTCAGGTGAGGGAATTTTCGCTACTTACCCGATTCTCGTGTAGTATTCGTAAAGGCACTATGTCCAGGTGTTTGGTAGGAGCTGGGTTAGAAATTTATGAACGATTTTTTTTAAATCTTTTTTTCGGTAGGTTCGCTACATCTTGTTAATGTCATCAATTCTAATTTATCGTAAGTCCAACCCTTAACACGTTCACTGCTTCGCCAAAATCTCGGACTTCGCCCCATGCGCCAAACACTTTTTGACTTCGATTAAATTTTTGTCGCATTTTTTATCAATTTTAGGAAAAAAAGTCTGCCAAGTGGGTGTGGCACATAGCTTCCTCGTATCCATAACCCGATTATATAGATGATCCGATGCATAGTAGTTAATCTGAAAACACCAATCTCTAAGTATCTTTCACTACCCTCATAGGGGACCATCTACACGCTAATCTGGACAATCCTAGAAAATTTCATCAAATTCGGACGAAAAATGTAAGTGCGGTAGTGATTGGATCAAAAAATGTCTAAGCTTGACTGGGAATTGAACCTGGGACTCCTGGGTGGGAGTCCAGAGCATTGCTCACTGTCCTATAAAATGGTTGGTTGGAAGGGGTTTGAGATCCTCACGTCACACGCGACTGTTACGGCTGTTACAAGGATTTTACGTTTGAGCATGCGCAGAGGCTACTGTAAGATTTTAAGGCCTTGATATTCATTGGGGACCATCTACAACCTAATCCACATAATCCCTGAAAATGTCATCGAAATCGGGTAGAAAATGTGGAAGTTATGGCCGTTACAAGCAATTCACGTTCGCGCATGCGCAGTCGCTTCTATCAGCCCGAGGATGATGATTTTCATAGGGAACCAGCTAAACATTAATTTGTAACATCCCTGAAAATTTCATCGAAATCGGATGGAAAATGTAGAAGTTATGGCCGTTACAAGGAAATCACGTTTGCGCATGCGCAGTCGCTTCTATCAGTTCAAGGATGATGATTTTCATAAGAGACTGTCTACACATCAATTTGCACAATCCCTGTAAATTTCATCGAAATCGGATGGAAAATGTAGAAGTTATGGCCGTTACAAGGAATTCACGTTTGCGCATGCGCAGTCGCTTCTATCAGTTCAAGGATGATGATTTTCATAGGGGACCGTCTACACACCAACCCGCACAATCCCTGTAAATTTCATCGAAATCGGTCAATAACTTCGTATAGTTATGCGCGTTACAAGGAATTGATGACACACAGACAGACAGAAAGACAAACACACAGACAGACAGATACACAGACAGACAGACACGGAACCAAAATTGCTCAGACAGGTCTAAAACGCAAAACGCGAGTGAAAATTTTGATTTTGGAGAACTTTTTTTTTGTCCTTGAAAAGTGAAAACAAAGCTTCCGCTACCTTGGTAGACTCGGAAGCAATAACAGTAGCGAAGAAAAAAAAAATTGTTCTCGTGCAATTTGTGAAAAAGCCCAAGTGTTGGGCCAGACGCACGTGGGAATAGCCAAGGTTATGCAATCCCGCAACGACTCATTCATTTCCTCTCCTTGTACCTACTTTCATAACATTTTTCGTTGTAAATACAAGGTAAGCATAAGTAAAAGTCAAATGGAGAAAAACGTCTCTACTTCTAATTTTTTTTAATACAAAATTTCAAAATCTTTCTGCTTGTGTCATTCTCTGAAGCAGTTAGGAATCACCGATTTTGATGAAATTTGGTATATGGGCTCACCTGAGCCCATAATATGGGACACCTGAGCCCATAATATCATATATTATATGAGCTGCCTTGAAGCTTTTGGATAATTTCAGTTACTCCTAAGGGTTACAATTTTGAAAACGCCCTAGCAAAATTTTGTATTAACCCATTTACGCCGAGAACTATAATTTTTGAGATATAATATAAATTTACCTCAGAACAATGTTACTGAACCTCAAATAAGCTAGGAAAAATATTAATTTAAATTTTGCACCCATAGGGGGGTCGTAACCCCCCGTGCCAGATCTGGCACAGTCGTCACTCAGAGTAGTTTTTCGGGAAAATTCCAGAAACAAAATTTGTATCAAACAATATTTTGACAAGAATAATACAGTATAGTACGCACACATATTAGACGCGCATTGTTGTGGCCAACGTCTATGAGCATTATATTAGTGGCCACTACCACCTTTCCCCCTCTAATACCAGTTTTATATCATTGATGTCCTGGTCTATACGATCTGTCCCTCCCATGTTACGATTGTACTGATGGATAAGGTGTGGTTGAGGGACAGAAACGATTTTATTTTCTGCTTTTGAGAACCTCTTAGGCATACTTTAGGCTCATGTCCATATTTCGTTGAAGATATAGCCACCACACTATTCATTATCCAACCAGTTGCAAATCACAACCCCACTACAAAATGTGATCGAATATTTTGTGGCTTGAGCTTCGCTTCTCTTTTACCTTCCGAGTCTACCAAGGTAGCGGAAGCTTTGTTTTCATTTTTCACGGTTGAAAAAAAAGATGTTCTCCAAAATCAAAATTTCCACTCGCGTTTTACTTTTCAGACCTTCCTGGACAATTTTGGATCCGTGTATGTCTGTCTCTCATAAAATCCTAGCCACAACCAAAACTTTCACAATTCTCATCCGATTTCAATGAAATTTTCAGGGATTGTGCGGGTTGGCGTGTAGATGGTAGCCGCCGCTGTGCATGTGCAAACGTGTATTTCCTTTTTACGGATATAAGTTCTACTCGTACATTTTCATCTCAATTCGATGAAATTTCCAGGATTTATGCAAATTGGGGTGGAGATGGTTCCCTATGAAAATCATGACCCTCAAATTGAGAGCATTTTGGGAGCATGCGCAAACGTGAAATCGTTGTAATAGCCATAACTCCTACATTCCCCAGCTCTCAAAAAAGTTCCGAATTCTTGACACTATGTGACGACTATGCCAGATCTGGCACACCCGAGTTTCTAAGGACACCAGATCTAACCAAAAGAAGTCGAAAATGAAAAAATTGTTTTAATTCCTTCAAATGACCATAAATAACAAGAATTCATGGAAAGCTAAGAGAAAAATGTTAGTATACACTAATAAGAGTGCTTATAGCAGCGCAGAGTCGGGTTATTCTCGTCGGTAGAATCTTGATTGAATTCAAACTTCACTTACGCCTAGACAAAGACTCAAAAGCGAATGAAAATCGGAGGGGATTTGCATGAGAACCTGCTGAAGTAGGAGGCACAGAGTAGGATTGTTCATGAGCAAGCAGGAATGAGCAGGAAATCGTGAAAGTCACCCCTTGCGTCGTGCCAGATCTGGCACAGTCGGCGGAAATGGGTTAAATGGTTTATAAATATTTCTGGAAAATATAGAAGGTGATTGTTTTTTCATTAATTTGGTATAGTGATACATTTATGGAATCGAATGGGACCACGCAGAGCTCTGAAGGACCAACTGTTCGGTCCCTATGATTTTTCTGCTGAGAACAGATCCGGCACCTTGGACTTCCTCCGAGTCCTTATTTTTGGTCCATATTGTTAGAGACTCATTAACATAGTCGGGTGCCCCAGTTCACATTGTCATGGACCTGAAATTCAAATTTAAATTTTGGACTGGGGAAAGTGATTCATGAGCTGCCATAGCGCAATTTGTCTCACAGGGTGTGGCCAAAATGTATTTCAAAAAGTTAAAGTAGGTAAGTGATTTGGAAAACTTTCGAAAACCTAAGTGATTTGGAAAACTTTTTTTTTCAATTTTTCTCGGATCAAAATTGCTCCAACCCAGATCATGGATATATTTAGGTATTGAAATACCCATTATGGGAGAGATTAGATCTTAGAAATTAGAACAGACGTACATTACAAAGTTACTGAGCATAGACGACTGAAATCGTCAAAGTTTGGAAATTGCCATAAAAAATGTGCCAAAGTAAAGACATAAAATGTCAAAAACTGAAAAAAGTGTGACAATTTCAATTTTTTGGCGAATTACGTCAGTAACACAGGGTATGGGTTCTTTTGTTAGACCATTTTTGGTTAAAAAATGAACCATTGGAATCGACAAAGAAGAAAAAATTGTCAACCCCCTTCAAAATTTGATGGTTTACGTTTCAAGCTACGTAGAATTCGAAAATTTATTAAAAACGTCTGCCAAGCTGGATGGGCAGTATAGCTTCCTCACTCATTGTAACATGGACGTATAGAATCAGTTGGCGAAAAAATTATGATTCAAAGAGTTATTGAATACCAAAATATTGGCGATAATATGCAGGATAGGGTTGCAGGTATTAATGTTTATAATAGTGTTGAAAATTTAATCGAAATTGGTTGAATAGTTGCGGAGTTTTGGTTGTAACAATAAATTTAAAGTTCGCGCATGCGCAGCGGCTATTGCTTGACCAATTTGATTGAAACTTATAGGGTGTCTCTTAGAAGTTAGCCCCTAACTAACCTCTAAATTTGAGCAAAATCGGTTCATTAGTAACCGAGGTTCCAGGAAATTCACGTTTGCGCATGCGCACTCGCTCCTATTGGTCCGAAGGTGCTGAAATTGATAGGGGACCGTCTAGGACCTAACCCGCACAAACCCTGAAAATTTCATCAACATCGGACCACAGGTTAGTATAGTTTTGCCCGGGACAAGGATTGACCACTGACAGACCAACAGACAGACAGACAGACAGACACGGAACCAAAATTGTTCGGGAAGCTCTAAAACGCAAAAAGCAAGTGGAAATTTTGATTTTGGAGGACATTTTTCTTTTTTCACTTCTTTCACGAATACAAAGCTTCCCTACCTTCGGTAGTGAGGAAGCAAAAGTGTTTCGTCCGTCCGCGGTATATGGCACTTTCCTTAGTTACCATTGACCGATCTGGATGAAATTTGGTATGTGGGCTTCATTTGGTGTCTAGTTGTGCCCCGAAGCTTTTGGTTGATGTAAGTCACTGCTGAGGGTGAAAATTAAGGGTTAAATTGTTCAATAGTGCCCTAGGTCGAGAACTTCCGAAATGAAAGTATAATTTGTTCCAACCAATTTTAAATTGTATTGAATTTTGAGAATTTTAGAGACCACCCGGAGCTCTGTAGGACAAACCGTTCGCTCCCTACGAGAACTTAAGGGTCAGACGGAGATAGTTTCCTTTTGAAAATCACCACCTTCGGACTGATAGTAGGCTCTGCGCATGCGCAAACGTGAATTTCCGTGTGACGGCCATAACTTCTACATTTTCCATCCGATTTCAATGACATTTTCAGGAATATTACAGATTAGTGTTTAGATGGTCCCCTATGAAAATCATCATCCCCAGACTGATAGTAGCCGAAGCGCATGCGCGAACGTAAAATCCTTGTAACAGCCGTACATTTGTCGCCTTCCCGTGCGACCTCAGGATCTCAAATCCTATACAAGCAATTACCAGGCCCCCATAGCTCAGACGCAGCGCTTCTGACTCCCACCCAGGAGTCCTGGGTTTGAATCCCAGCCATGCTGAAAAATTTTTTGATCCAATCACTACTCACATTTTTCATCCAATTTTGATGAAATTTTCTAGGATTGTCCAGATTAGCGTGTAGATGGTCCCCTATGAGGGTAGTGGTAGGTACTGAGAGATTGGTGTTTTGAGATTAACTACTTCGCATCGGATCATCTATATAATCGGGTTATGGATACGAGGAAACAATGTGCCACACCCACTTGGCAGACTTTTTTTTTGTTTTTTCGTTTTTTTGCAGGCGAGTGATTTAGGTATATAGAAAGAAATAAACCTCTGTGTAATAATTTGTAGCGTTTTTTGTATAAACTGACTTGGATAAAATTTATCCAATATTTAATACTGTTCAATGTTGTTTTAATGTTTGTTTAATATTTGTTTAATATTGTTTAATATAATATATTAAACTGAAAACAATATTAAATATTATTTAATATTGTTTTCAGCGTTTTAAAATTATTCAAGCGGGCCAAATTGACCCAATAGAGATTGGTTTTCAAAACATGACCAAAAATGAAAATTAGACTTTTACTTCCCATGTTTCTAAATTGTATGTTTTTTGAAGAAAAAAATCGCAAAGTTAGAGAGAGATTGAGATTTTGAATTAACTACATGAAAATTTCCAACCATGGACTTCACATGAACCAACCGAAAAAAAAATGCATCATTTTCTTATACGACACCATCGAAACCAAAATACCTGAGTTTTCAGGCCCTGGGAGCCTGGCGATCACGTTTAGAGGAACTTAAGAATTATGTGTTGAAACCTTCTTTTACATTGGACTCAGCTTGCAGATTCCCCTACTGAGCAGGAGGAAGCGTAATAATGGAAAGACTGTTGCTGATCGTGCTGTTAGCCATCTTCGCCAACATTGGTTGTGAATCAGTTCCTCAGAAAAAACCTCGCATTTCCCGTGTAAGTCTCTTCATTAGGTACACCATTTGTACTTTAATGGTTCACCCTTCATTTAGAAACCCTGTTGATGCAGAAGTCATGTTAATTTCCTCATTTTCGGTTTATCTTTACAATAACAAACCGTTGAAGTCGACCAAAAATACATCCCCTCCCCTCCTCAAAATTTGCTACCAAAAGATTCGTATTTCCGCGACACTTTCCTTAGTTACTACTTGCCGATTTTTATGAAATTTGGGATTATGGGCTCCATTGGGGGTCTAGTTGTGTCCCGGAGCTATTGGTTGTTGTGAATCAACACTACGTGTTCTTGGTGAATTCCAAAGGGTGGTTATTGAAAAGAATAAACCGAAATGCTGGTTATGGAATAATATAATATGGTTTTGTCTTGATATTTCAACTGATATCTCGTACCTGTCACCAGTTATGCCTAGCGAGTAGTAGGATAAGGATAAAATCCTTATCTTATTATTATATTTGTTTTTTGGGATCCGGTTACTGTTCTGAGCCATAGTTCTCCAAAGTCAAATAAAAATTATCGTTTTTGCACCCAATATTTATTCATAGGTACTATTTTTGTGATGTTAATGTTGCAGCTACCAAAAGTTTATGAAAGTATCAGCATTACTGAACCGAAATACCTAGATACATTTAATAATGCCTTGAGATCTGCGGGAATCGATCCTGAAGGCGTCAAATTGAAATCACTGGGAGTAAAGGTAAGCACGTATTTCAGCGTTTTTCCTTCCATTGGAGGTACATTGATAGAAACATCATAATATTAGTCAACGTCCGCTATACTGAGTAGAAATATCCATGGAAAATATGAAAAACAAAGAGTTTTCATTGGTCAGTTCATACGTTAAATAAACCATCAGCCCAGTACCATGAATCGTCATCAATATTATTTTGCGAAGTAAACAATCAAATTTATTTTGGTGGATTTCAATGTAAAATGTTCCCTATCAATTTCATAATTTCCGGTTATATAGCAATGATAGGTAAAATCAATAAACATTAATTTCCTTCTTTCTTTCACATTACATTACGTAGATTATGTTAGTCATAATAAATTAATCAAACATCTTTTATTATTGTAAAAATATTCAGGTACTACAATCTTCAACAAGAGAACAATGAATCAATGGTGAATAACAAGAATAATGGTATTGAAATAACAAGAACTGATTTTATGACATTTACTCATAAATTCTTTGTGTTTTAAACAATGTAAAATTTTTTAGATATTAAATAATGACGGAAAAAGACGTGTGATTTAAACAATGATAACTCTGTGACCATGGCATAACAGTAAAACTATAATGATGTAACAAAGGAACAACAGGTGAAAAACTGCCGCCGCATGTACAGGGCCGGCTGGGATGCCCCGGCCCAGACCCACCCATCACGGCGGCTCCCGGGGCCACCAATCGATTTCTAACGAGTGACATGGTTCAATTCGAACCATTCACTCACAATGAACGCCAAGGTTTCCATCACCCGTTCAGCGCCCATCACACGCACACAATAAACCACACTCACACGATCTCATTTCCACACTTTATTGACATCACAGCCAAAATCAAATTGTATCATAGACAGTTTCAAACCACAATACAACAACAAACACACAACAATTTGTCTAACATTTAATGTGGGTTTTTTAATACTCGAAGGACAATGAAGACAATAAGCGTAGCTTGTGCTGGCTTACCTTCTCTCTTTCTCCTACAGATACTCAACTAATCCTTATACTTTAACTTCCAAATATCCCTGTTATAACTTCACTAGTAAACAATTAGCTTAGTTATCATTATATTTAACACAATAAGTATATTCCAATAGTACTTAATCTCTAGAAGACATTTTTCAATAGACAACTTCTCAGTTAGTTTAACATAGCATGAATGCAGGATATATTTTACTATCACTGGCATTAATTAATTTATGTATCAAGATATCAATTAATTAATCCCTGTAGAGATTATCATTGACGAACAAAGGGAGCATATTTTTGAAAAGATAGTTGAATTCAATTATCATTCGGTAGTTTGGGGTGCGTCCATAGAGCATATCGATAGGTACCTTAAAGCTCAAAGGAGCTATGTAAAAACAGAGTTTTGAGAAAAACGTAATATAAGTTTTCATCAGTGCACAATTCCTAAAACAATGGCCTATTACACAAAACTCTTTAATTTCTTCAATATATGTTCATGCTATAATCATCAAGAAAGTCAATAATAGTTTTGTTCAATATGATTTTTTTCTGAAATTCGAAATAAATTAAAATGTGGATGATAGATGGACATAGCTCCTTTGCGCTTTAAGGTATCAACATTATTTCAGAAAATTCTTATTTCAGAAATCTCTATTTTGGATCTTACGTATAATATATGTACATACGACATATGGATATATTATATCCATCCAGATCCAGTTAGCCATGTGCTACACTTATTTTGAAGACGTTCCTTCTTTATGCGATAAACATTGTGTGTTAGTAATACTCTTTGTCTCCTTCCCATTTTCTTTCACGTGAGGATATGAGGAGAAGATGAGTGTCAGATTTTGGTATGCACGAAACGATAACTGAAGGTGTTTGTCGAATTGGTAGGTGGTTTGAACCCAAGTTACCAAAGTAGGTGAATGTTGAATAAAAAAGTATTTAAAAATTCATTTAAAAAAATTAAAATTAAATTTTTGTTAAATCTGTTCTATGCAAGACCAAATTACCGGAGGGGAAGGAGATGTCCCTTATGAATTTCTTCACTTGACGGAAATGTCCTTCACGAAGTATGATGGGGTGGCATACTTTTGAGAAAAATACCTGCAGCCGAGTGCATACATGGAGAGTACATGACATGTGCTTCTTCATATTTTTCTAATTATAACATTGTTATAATTAGAAAAATATAAAGAAGCACGTCATTAAATAGTGGAAGTTTACAATATATTCGTAATGGCAGGCAGCCGCATTTTATGCCAATATGAAACTGTTCAAGAGCCGAGCGATCTCCAGATCAACGAAGATGAGGATGTATAGATCCCTGGTGCGGCCTGTGGTATGTTATGGATCGGAGGCGTGGACCATGCGGGCTGAGGATGAGGATATTTGAGAGAAGGATTATAAGAAGTATCTGGAGTGGTCAGAGAGGGCCAAGGTTGGAGAGCAATACAGAATGCATAAATTGATGAATTATTAAACACGAAGACAGTCCGATTCATCAAAGCCGCGCGCATCCAATGGCTGGGACATGTCGACCGCATGCCGGTGGAGGCCTGCCCGAGAATGATGCTGCGAGCTAGGATGGAAACTAGAAGACGAAGAGGTCGTCCTCGGAGTTGCTGGTCTGATGTTGTCTTGAGAGACCTCCGGGTGGTGGGATTATGGAGGTCTCAGGCGGGTGACCATACCTGGTGGCAGAAGGGAGTTCGGGAAGCCAAGGGCCACATCGGCCTGTAGCGCTGTGTAGTTAGTTAAAATACATTCATAAGTTACAGTATTTACAAATATATTTATATTTTTATTATAAGTGCCCACAATCACCTATCCATCAAAACCCATTATTTGGTGTTATGTTTGCGTGTCGGCGAGTGAAGGAGATGACCTTCTCGAGGCGGCGTTTGACTTTCCTTTAACCCCTACTCAACGAAGAGAGACAAGTCCCTATCCTAGCCTGCAGTACTGTCGCATCGGCGGTTCGTTACCACACCGGCATGCGGAGTACTGAGGATTGCGGCTAGCCCGTCAGCCCCGGCGTTTCAGAGAAACCTACCGGCGGGAAGATGGGATATTACCTATGAAGCCTAGTATTTCGAGAAGATCCTTATTCGAGGAGAAGGTTTGAGAGCGAATTGAAGAAGTCGGTTGACTGGGCTAGATTGGCATAAGGAAGCATCCCTGAGTGGGCTTATATACTAATGTCGTTTACTCGGGAGAGAGAGAGGTGGAAAGGTGACGTCATGTTGGCGTATCCCCCGTACCTCGTCACCCCCAGTGGGTGATGACTCACTCAGGGATCCTCCTGTTAGCTTCTTTATTTAAGAACTAATTATTGATTGATATGTGGGTCATAACATTTGGGATACACTCTTCACTTCTCTTCTTCTTCAATCAAATTCTTTGTTGCAGAAAGGAATTATAAGGTCACACTATAAGGCGATTTACACAACCAATCAGGGATTGGAATGCTCTTTCAAATTTTCACTAGGCATACTTTTCACACGCACTGGAGAGCCAAAATGTACAAAAATCGCGACGGTGGCACCCCCGGCCCCGGTTGAGTTGACGACAACTGAAACTGCGACCTCTCAACCAACGACTGCTACAACTGCATTCACTGAGAAGATTGACAGGAACAAGAAGGTATCCGACAAACCGAAGAAGATCGCCGACGGTGTTTCACAAGGCATACCCCTCACACGCACTGAAGAGCCAAAATGTTCAAAAATCGCGACGGTGGCACCCCTGGCCCCGGTTGAGTTGACGACAACTACTGAAACTGCAACCTCTCAACCAACTACTGCTACAACTGCATTCACAGAGAAGATTGACAAGAACAAGAAGGTGTCCGACAAACCGAAGAAGATCGTTGAAGGTAATGGTCCATCCGGAACAGAACCAAAGAAGTACCCGACCTTTTGTCTGAATGGATTGCTCTACATAAAAGTAGATGGGTCGTGGGATCTAATAGACGACGTCGAGTGTTGACAATACAAATCTTGTTGAAGGATTACTGTAACGAACTCCCAGCAACACCATATCACTTCTCTTGGTACCCCCCGCAAACTTTTGCGATTTCAACCCTAATGATGTTAAAGGTAATAATAAATGGTTTTCAAATATTTCTCTTCCCATTTGTTTCTCAAACGGCGCTAACTATAAATCTTGAAATTATAAAGAGGGTCCTGAGAGCTCAAAAATAAATAAAGAAGAAGTCTGTTTTATCAATCTCTTCCACTGAACTGATGGTTTTCTGTACCTCAAATCGGAATCAATCCCAAGGCATGGACTGTCGAGTCATTCTACAACTGAATAAAAATCTGTTGATAATTGAATCTTCATCATTTGGCTGAAAATTACAAGAGACTTAAGAACAAAGTCGTATGAGAAGGAAACTCATCGATAAGGTATTTTTAGCAATGGCAATTCAAAAAGTAAATATACATGTTTTCTGCGTACATTTGTCGATTATTCAACCTCAAATTTCTTCATGTTTCAATTGAAAAAGATGGCTGTGAATGTGTATTATTCGTATCAGTCAACGTTCCCTTTTGACGTGGGAAACAACGGTAAAATTCTACCAAATGCTCTTAATTGGCATGTCGGATCCGCTTCGCTTACTTTTGGAACCAAAAATCTATATCAAGAAAAAACTGCCATAGTTATAAAGGTAGATGATATCATATGAGTTGTAGTAAAATGAATTTACCAGTACTGCCCAGTAAAAATTGTAATGCAAAATCGTTCCAAAGAAATCGTCCTGCCAGAAGTTACAAATACGTAAAAAGGGGTCAAATTTCCAAAAAATAAGGTGAAACATAATTTTTCTATAGGGGTTTATCACGCTTCCAGTGAGAGCACCATTATGATAATCAAGTAAACGATTAATAATGGTCTGTGCTACCATAAAGAAATTTTATGATTTGCTTAACGAACCAAGTCTGTCTGTTAAAACACGACAAGAAAAGTTTGAACTGTTTAAAGTCAAATTACCCATAAGATAATGAATCTATTCAAAGCATTGGCCAATGGACGGTTTGATTGTTGGGTCCATAATGAGTGGTTGTGTGGAAATAGGGAAGAGAAATTATTAAAAACGTCATGAAATTTGTCGACCGCCTAATCAGGATTGCTCAATTAAAATTCAAGGTTCCCTCAGTGGTTAATAGACTATTGTAAAGAGGATAGTTTTACAGTAAAATCAGTTTATTGAGTCACAATAATGATCACCAACGTTCACAAAAAATATCGAAAATCCTCTCAATGAAACAGACAAAACATTGGGAATGAAAAAGCTATAATTATTAGTGAATACGTGGAAAATGGTTAATCCAGAATGATTTTCTTCTTGAGATGTATCGTCCAGCGAACTATAACTTGATTTTTCAATCGATTGAACAGCTTTTTGGATGATTTATGGTGGATATTCTTGTAATTATAATGTATTATGCGAACAAACGATTTTTTAAACAACTTCTGTAGATGGTTTTCATTGGGGACCATCAGCATGCAAACCAGCACAATCCCACAAACCGAAGAATTTAATCAAAATCAGATTCTTTGTATACAGACTGGGGTTATTCGTGTACCGAGCAGACAGGTCCGGAATCAAAATGAAGGGTCACGGGGGAAAATGGTCAAACTCCATTTTTCGGCCGAATTGAGATAAGCATGCCATTGTATAGCTTGTGAGGAGTAGAACCGAAGGGTTGTTTCACTTTGGGGAAGAAAGATCGCATTCATTTCGTTTTGAAGCTGAAACAAATACGGGGCTCCGGGGAAGAAGGATCAGATTCCGTGCGCTCGCAGGGAAAAAAGATCCGTGTCCTTTGCATGAGTCCTACGTCATCACACCAAAGATTCATCAAGCACAAAAGCTCCAACTTCGGATAATATCAGACAACTGTATCAACCCTGCCCATCAAGAAGAAGAAGAAGAAGACTTCGGAACCAACAGCAGGTGTAACATTGGGGAACCTTCACAACGGCCCTATATCCATCAAACCAGCAAAATCAAAGGATTTGAAACACCCGTGTGAGTTTCTCGTCAACCCCGATGCTGAAATTTTCTGATTCACTGACCAGCGGGTTGGCGTATGAAGGAGATGATGCCATTTTATATTGCGACGACCCTTTAGATTAATGATCTTTGATTGAGTATGTTTCGTGTTTGCGCTGTTACAACAATGTTTTGTACAAAACTATACCTAATTTGGAAAATACAGCCACTTTTTGCTGATAATTTTTCTGGGGGTGACACTAAGGTACCTACAAATCCTAGTAAGTTTACTAAAGTGAATTAAAAGATATGAAAAAACAATTGGTAACTTAGTGAAATATTAGGTATTATGGCGACTCGAGAAAGTGAATAAAAAGTGGGGGAACAAGGTCAAAGTCCATACCTTGTTTGAAATTTTAAATTATTTCTGGAAATTATCTCCAATTACTAAATTTCCTTTCTTGCCACTTAAACATAGTTAAGTTCCCGGTCAGTTGTCCCATAAGTACAGTTAACTTTTTTTATGCTTAGCGTCTGTCTGGGACGACTTCAAACTTTGTTTTTCGATTTTCTCAGAATTAGGAAAAGAGGAGTTTGATCATTTTCTCCCGCGACCCTTCAAATATAAGACGCGTGATAATCAACCGATTCATTGTTTTATTAAGTTCTTCTTGTTCATCTCCTCTATATGGGCTGGTCATGGGGATAATAGGTTCTTCGGGAATCTGCGTAAACTCCTCGGTTACACACAAATAACAGATGGCAATAGTGAAAAATGACAAAAAATAGAAGTCAACTTGCTGGGAGGTACATTTTGAAATACAAAGACAAGTACGAGTGCAGTCTAAGATGAGACTGAGCGACTTGACCAAGTTTTTGTGGCAAGGCCATTTGCTCAATTCCACTGAAAGGGGACCACAGGACCGGCATTGTGCTGGATTTGCTGAATTTATTTGATTCTCTCCACGTAGCGTCTCTGTTACATCTCCTCATTCCCTGTTGATCAAATAACTTTAATAATTCGTGCTATATGCCACACCCTCAAGGCTGTCTCATACAGCTAAAATTCCGATCCTCTTAACCATATCTTTGCACATTTCTTTAATAATTCGCTCATTAACTCATGCTGCTTGAATGGACTACTTGAATTTCAATTCAAGTTGTTAAGTACTCGTATTATCTTCCAAGTAGAAGCAAACTGTTCGGTCCAGTTCAGTTTCTTTTTTGTCACTTCCAATTCGTGTCTTTCAGTAACTGTTATTTATAATATGTTGATGTTACAACAAGCATTAAAGGCATTTCTAGATGCTACATAAATTTATATTGTCCAGATAAAAGTGATTAACACACGGCTAATGAATAATACATTACCTAGGGGAATCAACCAACGATAAACCTTTGAGTATTGTAACTGTCAAAAGAGGGAACTTTTAATTCGTACGGTATACGAATGGTTTATAGACAATACCGTCAACCATTATTCACAACCTAATAGGAAGCAGGTTTTAGTAGACGTATAATTCTGCCCTGAGTCTCCTGTTCTTTTAAGCTTGTAAGTATCAGATCCAACTCTTTATTAGTCCAAAGTTAGTTACTTAAACAATAGAATTTTTCGGAGTTCATTTTATAACATTTATTTTGGTTCCGAGTCTACCAAGGTAGCGGAAGCTTTGTTTTCACTTTTCAAGGACGAAAAAAAAAGTTCTCCAAAATCGAAATTTTCACTCGCGTTTTGCGTTTTAGACAGTTCGGATCAATTTTGATTCCGTGTCTGTCTGTCTGTCCGTCTGTCATGAATTCCTTGTAACGGGCATAACTATACAAAGTTATTGTCCGATTTCTACGAAATTTTCAGGGATCGTGCGGGTTGGTGTGGAGACGGTTCCCTATGAAAATCATCATCCTCGGATTGATAGAAGCGACTGCGCATGCTCAAATGTGAATTCTTTGTAACGGCCATAACTTCAACATTTTTTACCCGATTTCAATAACATTTCCAGGGATTACGCGGACTAGGTTGTAGATGATCCTCTATGAAAATCACCACCTTCGGAATGACAGTAGCCATTGCGCATGCGCATACGTAAAATCCTTGTGATAGCCATAACATTTACATTTTTCATCCGAATTTGATGAAATTTTCTAGGTTTGTCCAGATTAGTGTGTAGATGGTCCTCTATGAGTGTAGTGAAAGGTACTCAGATATTGGTGTTTTGAGATTAACTACTATGCATCGAATCATCTATACAATCGGGTTATGGATAGGAGGAAGCTATGAGCCACACCCACTTGGCAGACTTTTTAAAAGTTTCTTTGTTTACGGGTCATTTCAAAATTTGGGGTTATTTTGTCCTCGAACTTTTCCATAAGTTATTGTTGAAGTTTTTATGTTTTTTCTCCCGTAAACGTCCTTTGTTTTGGCCACTGAGGCAGATCCTGAAGTGGGCGCACACTTTATCAAGTAGTTTCAAATTTATAGAATTCTGAATTTTTTTCCATAATTTCGACTTTGTAGGGAGAGAGAAAACAAAGTGTCAGTTGAACTCATGAAACCTTTTCATTCGTTCAAAATACGAGAATCTTAGTTTAGGAGTCTCTTTACTTATCGCAATCACAGTCCGAAGCTATAATCTAGGTACATCAGAATTATCAGATTCTTCAAGTCTTTCAATCAGTCTAATCTTTCGTAAAATGTGGGTTAATGAAAAGTCAGAATTATATGACCCAGCGGTGTACTTAAATAGTTCAGGTAACTCTCAAAAATGTAAACGGCTTTGAAAAAAAAACTTCTCTCCCTGCAATTCCATCTCTCTTCCTACAAACCAGCCTCTTCCCAGAAGTTGTAGGTAGAGAGGTTGTAGGGAGAGAGGTTGTAGGGAGAGAGATTTTTGAGGTTATCACTCTCTACTGGCCTAACCATTATTGATTCTGAACGTTAGAAAAAATACATAACACTATGGCATTCATAATTGTAATTTGAGTTTAATTAAACTTAGTTGAACACTTACCCTTCTGAGTGAGGTGGTTGTAAGGAGAGAGAAAGTATTTACCCACTCTCAAAGCTTCAACACTTCACAACATAACCCACACAACTGGGAGCTTGGAAATTCAACAAACTTCAGTAGCTTCGGAAGCCATCTTGCAGCAGTGTTCACTTTTGTTTTTCATGACACAAAATAATCGTTTTCCAGGAGTGGGCAGGCATTTCAAAAAAATTGTAGGGAGAGAGAATAAAACCTTGTGACAGCATCAAAACATAGCAAAAACCCTTCCAATTCATGGAATTTTCGTTCGTTTTTAATTTATTCCTGAAGAGGAGAGTATCCTGGACCAATAACGGTTTTTACTCAAATTAAAATATGAATATAGAGTTCTCCAAAAATTTTCAAAGTTCCCAACCTAGTAGGTTGAACCTACCCTCTGTGACAGGTGTAGGGAGAGAGAATTGGGATCATTAATGATTTTTAATTATCTGATTAGTGAAATTCATTCTATGTGATCTTTGTAGACACCAACCTGCTGTATCTCCCTGAAAAAATTCTGAATTTCCAAGACAAATAGAGTATTCACATAAGCTGCGTGACAAGAAATAACCCCAAATTTTGAAATGACCCTTACATACATTTAAATGTTCTTTATTCAATGATTAGGTTTAATATAAAAATTTCATCATAGACACACAGACAGACTGACCAGAAACCAAAATTGTTCAGGAAGTCGTGAATGTACGGTTACAAACAGATCTCACACAAAAATTACCTGAAAGTGATTAGAGAGTGGTTCCAAATAGACGAAAGTAGATGCATGAAATAAATGCACACTGCACTGCATACTGCACACGCGATTCGTCACTATCACACCTTACAACTGATGAGTAACTAGTGGCGCGTGCTATTTGTGTAGGGGGGTCTGCTCTAGGACAACCAGTGAAAGTCACCGATATCAAACCAAGATTTACCGCCCTGAATCAGACTTTTGGCAGGTGCGGTACGGAGTAGGTACCGTATCGCGTCCACTAGTGGGTTAATCTTCCTCTAGGAGCGCATGTATTTTCCAAAAGAGACGTAGTAGCGGGTAGTGCCATCCATTATTATTATAAGAACCAACTCACCCATTTCATCCCGTAAAAATTATCGCTACATATTATATCAGTGAAGAAAGTAATCTTTCTCTGAATAAGATTTCAGTTGCGAGGTGTTTATTGTTCGGAACTTTTTGTATACAAATAAGAAAACTTAAAATAAAATTGATACCCGATTGTTTCACAGATTGGTTTTATATCTTGTAAATAGTAATGAACTTGGCCAGTGTGTACCTTATGGGATGCTTCCTATGTCTCCTGGACGGAACGAATAGTTTTGCAAGTAAGTCTCATCACGTGTTCTTAAGAGGATAGAGTACTCAATGTGAACGCCTTACAAACCTACCCTAATGGAACCAACTGAATTATTTCTACTCTATGGCATTACACTGTGTATCTAGCAATGATTGGTTATCGAGATTCCGCCTCTTGAAGAAAGAAAGTTTGTTTTGACTTCAAGTGAGCAGACAATAAATCCCGGATTTGGTACAAATGCGGACGACGAGAGGGAAAAGAAAATTGTATTCAGTTCCCACAAATAACGCAGACACACCTGCAATGTTTATGATATAATATAATTTATGGAAATATTATTTCTATATATAATGTTCTATATCATGTTTATATATATAATAAAAATATTATTTCTAACGATCGGAGGAACATTTGAATTGAAAAAGGAGTTAGTCCAGAAAACGTATTTTATATTTTCAAATTAAAATAGATTCAGTAGTGATAACTTTTCAAATGAGAAGTTCTTACTGTGGGATTTTTCCATGTCACTTACGTCGTTGCATCTTATTCGTGAGAGTGGAAACCCATCGCACAGAGCAACCAATGGGGACGAGAGCGTAGAAATATTCTGAGAAGACATGGTGGCTCTATTGTTCCACCAAAACTTCTTCCACCATGTCTAAGTTTGAGTGATATTTTTTTCAAATCTAACTATACAAAAATGTTACTAGAACAAACCGACCTAATAAGCGATCATAAAATTTAATATTAAAAAATAATTAATTTTTGTATCATGTTTTGATTATTATTAAAAGTAGGTTTGTAAAACTGTACAAGTAGAAAAAAATTCGTTTGAAAATTTAAAAAATCTTAGAACGGAATCCCTTCTCATTAAGAATGTTTCAATAATTACACACCAGTTTATTAATATTCTATTTAGATCACTTCACAGAACACGGCTTTGCCAATAAGGTAATAAACATTATGGTATTGCTTAAGTCAAGTTTATTCTACCTAGAAATAATGATTTTGAACAAAAAAAAAGTGGTATTTTGGTTTATTATTTTAAATAATGAAGAAAAACAAATGTTTACCCCCCCCCCCCCCCCCCCTCAAATTTGTTGGTTTACGTTTCAAGGTACGTAGAATCCAAAAATTGAATAAAAATTTGGCCGTCCGTCCTCCGTATGCGGCACTTTCCCCACTTAGCATCGACCGATTTTGATGAAATTTGGTATGTAGGCTCCATTTGAGGTCTAGTTGAGCCTCGAAGATTTTGGTTGATGTAGGTCACTTCTTAGGGTTGAAAAATAAGATTTGAAATTTTGAAAACGCCCCTAACTCAAAAAATTTTGATGTTAAGGTATTGTTTTTCCATCAATTTGAGATAGTATTGAATTTTTAAAATCTTTCGAGACCACGCGGAGCCTTCAGGACAAGCCGTTCGTTCCCTACGAGAATTTAAGAGTTGGACTTACGATAAATCAGAAACACGAGTGTGAATCGCAAAAGAGGCCTAATCTCCGTTCAAATGTTAGCTGACCCAAATGCGATCGATGTTTTTCTTCATGTTGGTTTGTGGTAACAATGTCAAAGCCGTGTTATTTGCAGACGAGTGATCTATATAGAAAAATAATAAACCTTTGTGTAATAATTTGCAGCGTTTTTAGAGGGAATCGCAATGTCGTGTTAATGAATTTATCCTCTAATTCAAATAATAACAGGTTTATAGAACAGGTGATATTGGGAAAGCTTCCACGGTAAAATAAGTTATTATTTTTTGCAGATTTCTGGTACTCGGAAGTGAAATCGCCATCAGCAGCAGAAAGACGTTTGTTTCACCAAGCGCTTCGATTGGTGAGACCACCAATCAAATCACACAAATTGATGACTTTGTACAAGAAGGTGACTAATTTCCTCAGTAATTATGTACAGGGGTTGGTCAAGCAAGATGCTATGATTTGCTGTCCCACTGGATTATGGTCTCACGGGAATGTAGTCTCGCAGCTTGAGCTGATTCAAAGTAATCTATTAAACATAGGTTCTATTTCTATTCTCTGAGCAACGCTAGGGGTGTGTCGGTCCAGGTATTTCCCTGGAACGGTTCCAACGGTTACGGTGACAAAGATGTAACCATTCCAAATTACCGGTACAGTTCCATTACCGGTACAGGCGATCAAATCCCACTCACATGGCATGGATGAAGCAGGCAGTCAAATCCCTATCGTCCTTCTTCCATGCTTATGATCTCAACTTGCAATACAATAGCATCATTTTCCTTGACAATTCGCTAAAAGGAAGGAATTTGAACAAGTGTTACAAAAGAGGCAATTTATTATAAATAATAGTTACCAAACAATTCAAGGAAAGAATAATGACATTGCAGTTTAAGAACTTAACATGACAATAATAAATTAATAAAACTGGAGACAACTTCCATGCTAACCTGTCCAGAAGATAACTTCCCGCTCAAGAGCCATTCCATGAACCATTCTCAGTCCATGGAAGTAGTAAGGGCGCTTCCAGGTACAACATGGAACAGAACTGAGAACAAGATCCATGCTTACCAGTCCAGAGCCATTGAACCATTCTCTATGATATCTTATCGGTCCGGTTCCATCCTTACCGGTCCAGTTCCATCCTCACCACTCAGAATGATCAGATTGATGAGATGATTAATCAGATCATTCTGATTGGTGAAGATGGAACTGGACCGATGGAAAAGATTCTCTTCCCAGTCCAGAGCCATTTCAAGATATCTTATCAGTCCGTGGAACTGGACCGGTAAGGGTCGAGTTTTTGTCACTGCGTGGAACCGTTCCAACCTGATAATCGGTTCCACAGTCCCGGTACAGCTGTACCGACACACCTCTAAGCAACGCACAGGTATAAATGTATTCTGATGCCGCGTTTCTACATTACATCGGACAATCGGATTAGCAGCCGAATAGTTGACCGGACAGACAGACAAAGCAGTCAAAGAGATTTATTTAGTATTAGTGCAGATCATAGTAAGTATTACACAACGGCCCCTGCTGTTTTATAATCTGGCTGTTGTGCAAGTTATAAACTACTAAATACGTGGTAGTCCAGAAATAATAAATTATTATTATTCGAGTAATGAAGTAAGTTCCACTCCTTCACGATTACGAACTTCTATTTAGGAGATTAACTAGTGTTCACAACGAAAAAATTCCTTTCGAATTGGTCGAGTCTACAAAAGTTTCACATTGTTGCATTGTTGCATTTGCATGATGTTTTTTCACAAACCACTTATTTTATTCCACCCACAATTATACCGAATTTGAGGGAATCCGAGGAACTATATGGCAGTAATCAGTTCCGAATGGGTTCCAGTCATGTCCCGTTCATATTTAGGGACATGACTAAAGTGCGCATTTGTGCACAACTTTCTTATAGTATAAGTAATGAATCTTTCGAATCGACCAAGGCAATAACAATTTAATCCCTCTTAACAACGGTGTATATCTTATACCGTTTGTTCTGTTTACCTTCAGGTTCCTGAGGTTGAAACATTCTTCAATTCAAAAAATTCGTGAAAATTAGACGATTTTGAAATATTTTACAGGTTGAGAGATTGACCATGAGCAGGCAAGAAATGAATGAAAAGCGTCTGAAACGCGAAACTCGAGTGAAATTATGAATTTCCATCAAAACCAGTCCATAATTACGTAGTTTTGCACAGGTCAACAAATCATTTTAAACGCTCTAAAAGAACAATTTGACTTAAAAAATTCTGAAAATTCCATACTATCTTAAATTGATGAAAAAAAAACAATACCTTTATACCGTGCTAAAATTAAAATTTAAAAAACTGGAAAATTTCATACTAAAATTTCTAGAAGAAATAGACGACATTTTTTTTCAAAATCGAATAATTTGAAAAAGTTCTATGAGTGATTTTGTAGTACCTATTGCAGAAGAAGATAAGAAATTCACCATAAAATGGGTACAATAGCTCTCAAACGCTAAATTTGAGTGATCAATTTTAGTTTAAAAAATCGGCCCATAATTCCCTAGTTAGCCTGTGATTTGTGGATCTGTGTGACGGACAGATACTAAACAAAAATTGTTCAGGAAGGTCTAAAACGAAAATTTAAATCTAAAACCTTCTAAAGTTGAAACAATACTTCCGCTACCTTGGTAGATTCAGACCCAAAATCATTGAAAACATCTACTCAAAAACCGAAAACTCCAGTAAAAATTATGTTTCAACCAGTGAAAATGTCAGCAAAATTAGAACATGATCTTTTTATCATCCCATTGCAAGGAATCAGCCACATAACATTACCTGGGATTGATGCTCTAGAACGAAAAAGTCAATAAATGATAATGGTTTAAATTGGCTATAATCAAAATGTCTGTTTGAATCATTGGCTCGTATTCTTAAAGTTTGTGTCATGAAGTTGATCAATAGGCAAGGAATGAAAATATTTAGTTTTAAATCACAAAAGTTGAAATTTCCATCCGACCATCCATGTATTAGGTACTAACTTTGTCCGGGATACCTAAAAATTCAAGTGAATTTAACTTTAGTTTTTCCAAAATTTCATCACAACTTCCTGGTTGAAGCACCTACGAAATTTTTGAAGCGGGAAAAGTGGTGAAGCGAACAGCGACTCTGGTGACGTCACGCACCTTCCCAGCCGTGGAGCGTGAGCACACCTCCTGTACTATACTCACCTTGGATAGTACCTATGATTGGTAAAGCTGTGATTGCGAAGCTGTGTTCTTTGCAGACGAGTGATCTACATAGAAACATAATAAATTAATGCGTTATATCTTGGAGTGCTCTGTGTTTGATGTTCTCTTGAAGGTCATAATAAATTGTTATCAAGAGATGCAAAATGACTTTGCAGATTAAAGATTGAGTAAACGAGAAATCTATAAAGGGTGCCGGTTTGTATACAACCGTTTGGGTCAGGGTGGGGATTACTATGGACGACTGCACAAATAAGGTGGAAGTATGAATACTTCCAAGAGGGAGGTTAGTATAGTCACAAGTGGAGCTCAACCAGTACCTGCAGAAACTTTCGTCCCGATCTACAGCAATCCAACATGATTGCAATACCTTGAAGACACAACCTGCGAGACTACAAACTCCTCGGATTATCATCTTCAGTGTCATCACAAACAGGTTTCCGATAAGTCATCGGTTTATTACTGTTTCAGTTTTTCATAGTGGAGACAGGGTACAAAGCATATTTCCTAGCAACGAATAGAACTTTGTGCTACATAAAGTGGCGTGAATGGCCACTCGGATACGAGACGTTGAGTGGTTTCTCCTGCGATCATCAAAAAGCAACATGAAGAAAAAAACCAATGATACCTTGCTTGAAAAGCGAAGAAGTGACAATGAGAGGATTGTAGAAACTTTTGTAAGACTAATATTTGTTTTTAATCGTCATAGTGTTATGTATTTCAGAGTAGGTACCTATAGAGTTTAGAACTTTTCAAATTTCCAATAATCATGGAAGTTTAGTGAGAACAATGATCAAAATAGTCAAATATTTAAAATGCGAACATATACTCCATTTATGATTTTGCTCGTCAGGGAGTTGAGTAGACGACAGGGATCAACAAGAGGTTTAGTCCTGGAAACTATGTTCGATGGAATTTGAATAAAAATATTTGCCCACTCTTGAATCCGTGATATTTCTGCCCGATTCTCATTACGTTAACGATTTCAACTAGTGATTGGACATTTTGAAACTGGAGAGCCTAATAAGCTCTAACATAATATGTTATGCGCTGTTATCTTTGGAATCGACCAAGAAAAAAAATTTTAACACCCCCTCAAAATTTGATGGCTTACGTTTCAAGGTACGTAGAATCCAAAAATCGAATAAAAATTCGGCCGTCCGTACGCCGTGCGCGGCACTTTTGCCACTTAGCATTGACCGATTTTGATGAAATTTGGTACGTAGGTTCCATTTGGGATCTAGTTGTGCCCCGAAGATTTTTGTTGATTTAGGTCACTTCTAAGGGTTCCAAAATAAATTATGAAATTTTGAAAACGCCCTAACTCAAAAAATTTTGATATATGGTATTGTTTTTCCTTCAATTTAAGATTCTATAGAATTTTTTGAGACCATCCGGAGCTCTGTAGGACAAACCGTTCGCTCACTACGAGAATTTAAAATTTGGACGTACGATAAATCAGAAACGCGGGTGTGAATCGCAAAAGAGGCCTAATCTCCGTTCAAATTAAAGCTGACCGAAATGCGAACGATGTTTTTCTTCATGTTGGATGGTTGGTGGCTTTGCAGACGAGTGATCTATATAGAAAAATAAAAATAATAGACCATTGTGTAATAATTTACAGCGTTTTTGTTAGAGACTGTCACATTCCGGACAATTTTTAGTAGTAATAATAAACCATAGTTCATTTTCTACTTATTCAAACGAAAAATCTAAATACAACTTCTAATCTTCTCTTCACGATTGAAGTTTTATTGCCTCCGAACTTGATATGAATTCATATATTGACTACAAATACCTGATACAAAACCCCACATTTTTGTTATACTGGAGTATTGATGGTAGTAGGGAACTAACGTATTTTATATCAACCTTTAGGAGATCTCAACGTAATAAACGCTGCAAATTATTACACATTGGTTTATTATTTTTCTATATAGATCACTCGTCTGCAAAGCCACCAACCATCCAACATGAAGAAAAACATCGATCGCATTTCGGTCTGCTAAAATTTCAACGGAGATCGGGCCTCTTTTGCGATTCACACTCGTGTTTCTGATTTATCTTAAGTCCAACCCTTGAATTCTCGTTGGGAGCGAACGGTTTGTCCTACAGGGCTCCGCGTGGTCTCAATCGATCCTAAGAATTCAACTTTTTCGGATCGGTGAAAAAAATATGATTCTAAAAATTCTACACTTTCTCAAATCGATGGAAAAACAACATCTTTATATCGAAATTTTTTGAGTTACGACGTTATCAAAATTTCAAACCTTATTTTTCAACCCTTAGAACTGACCTACATCAACCAAAATCTTCGGGGCTCAACTAGACACCAACTGGAGCCTACATACCAAATTTCATCAGAATCGGTCAATGCTAAAAGGGGAAAGTGCCGCGTACGGCGTAAACTTCATTATTTTTAGCATAAGCTTAGGATGTATAACATATATTATTAATGATGTATTCGTTACTGTCGGATACTTAACATAAATATATTCGTTATTAACGAAACGTGAGTGTCTCTGAGGTTCGCGTCAGTACTTCACCCATTTGGTTTTCATCGTTTTCGGAGTCTAGCAGTCGATGGAGGAGTCAAGAGGTAAAACATCGGTATAATTTTCCGTTTGCCGAAATTTCCTCGAATGTGGACGATCAGATTTAAGAAAAGATATAAATATTTTCCTAAGTATAACAGCTGAACGGCATACATTATCGATAGGTAACGATCATTTCGTTAGTCCGTCACCCATCAGTCCTTCACCCTTAAAGTTACAATAAAGTAGGTACTATAAAAAATAATGAAGTTATTTACCTGCTTCTGACGGTTTCTTTCCATTAAACATACTATAGGATTTTGTTCACACATTTTCACGATATTCTGTGAACATTAAAATTTTTGAATTTATCTAATTCAAATTTCACATTTCTGTGCGAATATTACGAACTTATTCACAATTTGATTCCGAGTCTAGCAAGGTAGCGGAACCATTGTTTTCAATTTTCAAGTTTGAAAAAAAAGTTCCTCAAAATTTTTACTCGTGTTTCATATTTTAGACTTTCTTGAACATTACCCTCTCTCAAAATGTGTTGGTTTACGATTCAAGGTAAGGAGAATCCGAAAATCGGATAAAATATTTTCCGACCGTCCGACGCACGCCGTCCGCCGTACCCTTAATCCCCATGGACCGAATTTGATCAAATTTGCTATATGGGCTACATTTGGGGTCTAGTTGTGCCCCGAAGCTTTTGGTCGATTCCACTCACTTCTAAGGATTGAGATATGGAGGTTGACATTTTTGAGACACCCTATCTCAAAAAATGTCGACATACCTAAAGATTTTTTATCAATTTGAGATAGTATTGAATTTTTAGGATCGAATGAGACCACCTACAGCTCTGTAGTACCAACCGTTCGGTCCTTATGAGAACTTAAAGGTTGGACTAAAGATAGGTCAGAAACGCGAGTGTGAATCGCTTTTTTTTTATTTGTGCGCATTCGACCACGCAGGGTCATGGGCGCTAAACCGAACATAATAAAATATCTATGTACTATAAATCACGATTTCTTCATATTTCATAGAAAATAGACAGTGACTTCAAGGCGTTGAAGAGGTCATCTAGGGTTCTTGAGTTGTTGTCCAGTAGTTGCTTAATGTTTCTTGGAACAGTCGAATGAGAGAAGAACACTGGACATTCGACGAGCAGATGGTGGACCGTCAATGTGCATCGGCATGAATTGCAAACAGCTGGAGGTGGTCGTGGTTGTGATTCCATGAGGTAACCATGGGTTAGTCTCGTATGGCCAATTCTCAGTCTTGTTAGGACGATTTCTTCTCGACGAGAGTGTTGAAATGATCCATCTGGGAGTTTCTTTGTTCGACTCGAAGAAGACCAAGGTCGAACATCTTTTTTAACTTGCCATAGCTTTTGATGGTCCATACGACTCCACACTGTTTGCCATTCAGCCCATACTGTTGTCTTGAAAGTTGGAGTGTAATCATAACGAATATATTTGTGAGGAAACTGGTTCATTACTAGCAAATTTAGCGGCTCGATCTGCCATCTCATTCCCAGCTATGCCATAATGTCCAGGAGTCCAGAAAAGGACGACAGCTACACCGTTATCTTGATGGTACTGGATGCAATGGAGAATCTTCAAAACCAACGGATGAGAGTCGACTCCTTTCTTTATTGCCATCAATGAACTCAGAAAATCTGAAAAGACTACAAATTTGTTTTCGGTCGGTACTATAAAGCTTGGTTCACATAGGTGCGTAATGTCCGTAATCCGTAATGCGCAAAAAGAGAAGTGGGGGTGGTCCGTAATCCGTAAAGTCCGTAATGCGTAAAAGAGCGTTCACATGGCCAAATGATTACGCGATTACGCAGAAGCGCGCATTAGGTTCTGCGCAGAATTGTTTTCCCACTCGCCTTTTTTCCCGCGTTCAGCTGTTTTGCTGTTTCGCCCATCGATCGAATAATTTCTTATCAATTATTAACTTCGAAAAAAATTATTTTCATCGTCTTCTTGGTGATTTGCCTACTTGTAGGCCCGGTGAATGGGCAAAAATTAGCTATAGCTAACAGCTAAAAACTACAGCTAAATTAGCTACGATTTAGCTGAAGCTAGCAGCTAAATATTTGGCAACAGCTAAAATTTCTAGCTAAACCCAGATAAATCTGCCATTATCCGACTCATTTTAACGAGGTATTTCAAAACCTATATTTAAGAAATATTTTTGACCTATTGGGTGGAGTAAATACGAAAAAACGCTGCAAATTATTACACAATGGTTTATTATTTTTCTATATAGATCACTCGTCTACAAAATCACCAACCTTCCAATATGAAGGAAAAAAAAAAAAAATCAAAAAAAAATTAAATAAATCAAAATCACCAATTATCGATTACATTTCGATCAGCTTTAATTTGAACGGAGATTAGGCCTCTTTTGCGATTCACACTCGTGTTTTGATTTATATAGGTATATATATATTTCAAAATAAACACTTAAATTTTAGTAGGAAGCGAACGGTTTGTCCTACAGAGCTCCAGTCCTTGAGTGGTCTCAAAAAATTCTAAAAATTCTATAGAATCCTAAATTGAAGGGAAAACAATACCTTTATATCGGAATTTTTTGAGTTAAGGCGTTTTCAAAATTTCAAAATTGATTTTGGAACCCTTAGAAGTGACCTACCTCAACCAAAAGCTTCGGGGCACAACTAGACCCCAAATGGAGCCTACATACCAAATTTCATCAAAATCGGTCAATGCTAAGTGGCAAAAGTGCCGCGTACGGCGTACGGCGTACGGCGGACGGACGGCCAAATTTTTATTCGATTTTTGGATTCTACGTACCTTGAAACGTAAACCATCAAATTTTGAGGGGGTGTTAAATTTTTTTCTCTTGGTCGATTCCAAAGGTTCATTATTGAAAATAATAAACCAAAAAAGGAGCCGAGCAGAAAAGATGATAAAATGATTTAGGATGAATTTAAATAGTAGATACATTTTTACAAACGGAAGTAGGAAATTGGTTGCAAATTATCAATCTATAAGGAAAACCGATACATTTTTTGTAACATTGTTAACAGAGGTTTATTTGTGGCTCAAATAAATAATGACGGGAAGAGCATTAAATGACAAACAATATCAGTTATTGTTCTGTATTTGGTTTAATGTCGTTACAATTTTTATAGGTTCACCCGTGTTTTTTTCTGTCGAGAGTTACAGCAGTTATCGACGATAAAAATCATTCATCGAACCAACAATCATTAAAACAATATAGTATTTTGATATCACGGATAATTTTACAACCCTACCTGCACAATTGGTAGGGTTTGGTCGTATTTTACGAATCATTATCTATCCTGATCTATTGTAAATCCAATTTAAGAAATCTGTGGTGTTCAACTGCCATCAAAATGTCGGTGAGAACTCGAGGTTTCTGTACTACAACTGATGGAAGTCACTGTCATTGGATGTTGCAGTACATAATACCTATCGCATTATGTAGACTCAATTAGGGTTCCCGTTTGGGGTAGGTTCAAATAAATTTGTATAACGGACATTTGTAGACATTTTGTCTTTGAGGGGAGTTCTTAAAAAAAAAAAAAATGAAAACAGCATTTTGACTAAATTATTGTCAAACTACTGTCCAACAGGTTGAAGGCGTTTAAATAACATTGAGCATACGGCGTGTAAATTACATTGATCATAAGGTATTAATAAGTATTATTCTATTTTTCGGTTTTGAAATATGTTTCTTCTTACTGTTTTTTGTTAAAGCTGGATTTTAATGTATAGAATATTAGTGTAATTGTGTGTCAGAAAGCTACCGGAATATTGATTCCAACAAATGGATGAAATCTCAAAACAACCAAATAGCTTCGTCTGTACTTTCCTTCCGAAATAAAACTGGGATGCTCCCCAGGTTCGGTCCCCAACAGTTTACGGCAAGAACACAAGTTTTTGAAGAGTTAGAAACGAAGAAAATGAGACTTAACTCTTAATTTTCCATTTTTCGAAAGAAAAACAAGGCTCAGAATTAAAACTTGAAATTTTAAACCTGAAAAATCTTTATTCATCACCATTTTGAGCCCCTGCCCGATTATCTTCAACATGTGAGAAATTATTGATAAATAATTTGAAAACCAACTCTGTACAAAACTCAGACGGTACGCGTAATTTGGCATTACTTACTGAAGAACACCTCGGTGAAAAATGTAACGCAGGAAGCAGTTTTCTTGGATCAAATTCACCATTATTGTTCATAAGAATAAAGAACATCACATAATCGAATACATCATCGTAGAGGAAGTGCAATTCGTGGTGTGGGGAACGATATCTTTCACTTCCATTCAGTTATGTAGAAAATACTAGGCAACTATCCTTGCGTTTATTTTATTTTGGTTCGTAGATTTATTCGAGTCCTTGATTGCACTCATAACTCGAAAATGTCTCCATTGTTTATATAGAGGTGGCCAAATGTATTCGTCATATATTATGATAGGTGTATAACAATACGGGCAATACGGGGTGTTCCAGTAACAACGCTAACTACGCTCCCCTTCTAATTTTCTCTAACTGTGGGCGAAAAAAATCTATTCCTCAACCCTTAGTTTACTCGCTAGGCGGGGATTTGCCCGCATTTTCAGAAAAACAGAAATAGAATGATGAAACGTTCACGATTGTCCCTCCGATGCCCAAGGTATCTTTTCTCAGACCTTTAACTGAGTAAACAATGATCCCCTCAACAATTATTTACCTTATCTTCAGTATGCAATAGGACTGCGAAGTTTTTTTTTTTCCTTTAATAGGCAGGCGTGTTCAACCGTTATGGTTATTGACGCCAAACATTTATGTGTGTTTTACAAATTAAAAAAAATGGTATCATTTCACATACAAAGTTCAAATTCGATGGTACAATGATGTGGACTTCAATATAACGAACAGTTTTTTGTGATGTGTTGAATCATTGCCCAATAGTTCGCTTAGATTTCGTGGCATTCCGGTTGAGGTTGGAGCAATGAACAACGGGCAATCTACCAGAAGATGATGGATTGTCAGTTGACAATCGCAGACTTCACAAACAGGAGCAGATTGTCGTGGCTGGGAAGTCATCAAATAACCGTGCGTCAGTCGTGTATGTCCAATCCGTAGCCATGTAAGAATAACTTCCTCTCTTCGAGAATGGGTTATTGTTCCGTCATTAAGTACTTTTGTCCTACTCGAAGAGCTCCATGGACGTACATCTTTTTTTACATGCCAGAGTTTTTGGTGGTCCATGTTCATCCATTGGGAGTGCCATGCTTTCCAGATTGCAGTTATAATGACGGAGCAATAATCAGAACGAATGTGGAGTTGGGATGACACTGGGAGAATCTCACTAGCTTCTTTGGCAGCACGATCAGCTTATTCGTTCCCTATTATTCTTACGTGGCCCGGAACCCATTAGAAAACTATCGATATACCATTCGTATGGTGATGGTGTACTCTATTAAGTATATCAATAATTAAGGGGTGCGAGTCCACTCCATGATTTATGGCTTGGAGAGCGCTCAACGAGTCTGAACAAACTATGAGTCTTTCCCTAGAAGGATGAATCACGCTGAGGGATGAATAGATTGCAAATAGCTCGGCTGTCATGATGGAGCAATCCTTTGGGAGAGAGAATAGGTAAGCATTTTGCCTACAGATGACTGCCGATCCATCGTGCCTAATAGTAAGTAGTTCCGAAAGCAGTTTGGCCCTTTGGGCGCTCAGGTGTCGATGTGTCCTCAACTCTATCATTCATACATTTCTATTAAAAGGCCGTACACAGAACGAAGGAGATTCATCAGCATTCTTTGAATGAGAGAAAAGTGGAACAATCGTTGAAAAGTGGCCAAATTTACACGCCTGAAGGTTTAATTTCTTTGATCAGAACGGCAAGAAGAACCGGTGCACCATTCTCTGTTAGTGAACTTTCTCACGAGGATTCCGTCGATTTAAAACGTTTGGCCTCTGACATTGGTCCTTTGCGAGGTGTTTTGTGTGTTTATTTAAGGTCAGCCTGTCAAATTCAAAGATATTAAAGCAATGCGAGTTTAACAAAAGTCCCCTTATTCATTTTTTATAAGCATTCGTTTGAGGAATCAGACCTTATGGAGGCTATTATTATAAAAAGGAAAAGACCAAGTGAAATCATCTCTTAACAGCCTGCCTTCGGCAGAAAACCTCTAATTGCTGCAACTAAAAAAAGACCTGATGGAACTGGTTCTAAAGAACTTCATACCATAAGTGTTACAAGCAATTTTATGAGAATCTCTAAATTTAAGATTTCGTGATTTCTTTCTTTCTATACCTATACCTGTTCCAAATTCGAAGAAAATGTCTAATTTTTACTACGTTTAAGTCTCAATTTTTATCATTTTGCACTACTCGAAGATGTTACCTATATTTTGTGACAGATAGGTCATGAAATTGATGGGCTGGGTCCATTTTGTATTTCGCGTTTACCAGCCAGACCTAATTATTTTTATTTCATCTTGTACCTGAATTGATCTCTTCGCTCATTTTGTATCTATTCATTTTTTTGCATTACATACCTAGGTCGTATTTTTTTTTTTACTAAAGATCATTATTCTCTCTCTCTTTTTAGGGTTGGTATTTTTTTAATAAATCATAAAAAATTATTGTTTGTTGCTGCTTATAACTTTTTCCAAGATAAAATGAATCTGTTTGGATGATTTTCAGATGTGAATTGTAATGAAATTAATAGCCAATACTTAGCCGAATTTGGTTGCAACTAGCAGTTTGGAATTCGATTATCCTTGCAAATATGACATAGCTCAGGTTACGTCAGCGTCTTTCATTCAAAACGGGTTTTTCTTAGTGATAGTAATGGCACATTCTGATTTACTACAAGCACCGTCATATAAATTTGGAACAAAACCGTCATAGATGGAAGGTACTTTTTTAAATCTTCAAAATTTTCACTAAATTTTATTTAAAATAGCGAGATAATGTGTGGGCTACATTCACAGTGATATGTTGCATAAGAAAAAAATTAAATGTGGTCTTGGAATTTGCGTTTAAAGGGAATCATTTGACTTTCAAACTTTAAAACCGCTCTCCTGAAAAACAACCATTTTTGAGAAATGCCGTTGTTGAAAGGAGTGAGCGATATGATTATAATCATACTACTTCTACTAATATGATTTCACACGATTGTATTTTTTGCTTGATATCGGTATAGTTTCATGTTTCCTCGTTCTTGAATAATCATAATAATAATTTTGATTATTATGATAGATTAAAATTTTGTTGCTTATGTATTTCCCACTTCAAAATTCACATTTTTATTACCTACCTGTTGAACAAAGAAATGTATTGAGTTGAAGCTCATCCTATATCCATGACTTTTTAAAACCAATTCGTGCCTTTCAGTGTATCATAAATTAATAATTGTGTTCAAATAAATGTGCGGGGATTTCCCCGCTAGCGTGTAGCCAAGGTTTAGTTTCAACGCTATTTTCCATAATTTTTTGAAGAAGAATTCAAAAAATTAAAGAATTGTGAAGTGCGTAATTGAGCAACCATGCGGAACTAGATCAAACTTGTTTTTTCAAATGAGAACTCCCATTTTGGGTTATTAATTTCGATAATGAACCTTTAGAATCGACCAAGGAGAAAAAATTTCAACCCCCATCAAAATTTGTTGGTTTACGTTTCAAGATACGTAGAATCCAAAAATCAAATATAAATTTGGCCGTCCGTCCCCCGTCACTTTCCTCAGTTCCCATGGACCGATTTTGATGAAATTTTGTGGTATGGCTCCATTTGGGGTCTGGTTGTGCCCTGAAGCTTTTGGTTGATGTCGGTCACTTCTAAGGTTTGAAAAATAAGGGTTGACATTTTGAAAACGCCCTCAAAAAATGATAATAGATCTAAGATAGTATTGAATTTGAGCATAAATGTACTCACACAACGCCAATGGATAGCCAAGCCAGAACCCATTATTACACTAAGCTTCACTCAAGATTATTGTGATTTATCTTTGATGTGGACAGCCCCTTGCCCTGTGCAATTTCATTTTGACTACGAAGCTATTATGTTACCAGTATCTATATCCAAATATACCAAACCACAAGATATCACACCCGACATGGTTAATATCAATTTTCTGGAATATTTACACGATCGGTGGGCTAATCATACTATTATTCTCACTGATGGTTTCAAGGATGTGAACAACGTTGGCTGTGCATTCTATGACGTTACTAATTCCTATCATCGAAATTTTATATTGAATAATCAATGTTCTAGTTTCAGTGCAGAAGTAATAGGTATTCTACTAGCATTATAGTATGTTGCTTCATGCGTTATAAGTAGCATTAGAGTAGACGTGGCGCCGTTTTTTGATCCACTGAGTACTCTTACATTACTTAGAAGTGGTCCCAGGAGAGCTAGAAATCCATTAATTGATGGGAACTAAAGTGAGGAAACTTGATATGGTGGGAATATCCGTTCATTTTATTTGGATCAAGGAACACTGTGGGATTGGTTACAACGAGAAGGTAGACGAATTGGACAGACAAGGAGGCGAAAGGGGGACTTGTGTTGACATGAAAATTCCTAGATAAGATTTATTCTCTTCCATAAATAAACATCATCGGTCTAATGGAATGATCAATATAAATTTTCATAAAAAGATTTTTTTTAATAAAATTGTTAACCCGGTTCCACCGTCGATACCTTGGTTCACTCACCAAGTCTCGAACAGAAAGCTTGTCGTCATGATGAACAGGCTCCGTTCCAATCACGCGATATGCTCCATGTATAAATTCAAAATACTAAAGCTCATTGATACCCCATTGTGCCAAGCTTGTGAGGAGGATGAGGGAACTCTAGAGCACATGGTTATGATTTTTCCAGCGTACAGTGATGTTCGTGAGGAGCTGTTCAATAATATTACCCCGATTCTGATCCAACCATTCCACTACCACCAGCTCATATGTAATACCGCTACATACAGGTTTATTTTTGATTTTTTCTCTACGCTTAATGTAAATATTTAAGAGGTAAATACAATGTAAGTAGGTAATAAGATATGATAGCGCCTTGTAGCAAAATGTATGATTGTACAATGCCAATTAAGAAAAAACAAGTTTAGAATTTTTAGAGGCCATGCAGAGCTTTGTAGGACAAACCGTTCGCCCTCAAAATTTGTTGGTTTACGTTACAAGGTACGTAGAATCCGAAAATCGAATAAAAAATTTTCCGTCCGTCCGCGGCACTTTTCTTAGCAATCCTGGACCGATTTGGTCCAAATTTGGTAAATGGGTTCCATTTGGGGTCTAGTTGTGCTGCGAAGCTTTTGGTTTTTCAAAGTGCCCTAGTTCGAAAACTCTCGAAATAGAGCTATCTTCACCAATTTAAGATAGTACTGATTGTGAAGATGTGAAGATAGGTAGTACCTACCAATGGTTGGTAGGTAAAAAAAAAGTTGGTAGGTAAACACACTGCAAATTATTTCACAAAGGTTTATTGTTTATTAATGGTGATTTTATTTTTATCACTATTTATTTTTTTTACCTACTGTGAGCCCCTGCTCACTGGGTTACCTTCCCAGTGAAGGGGGTGGGGTCCGTCCAATGATCCCCTTCGGCCTGACTCATAGGTGACGTCACCCTCCGCCAATCAGAGGACGCCACATACCACCTCACGCGTCCCTCCCCCCTTCGGCCGGAGAAGTTCAATGGCTTCTCCCTCACTCTCACCGCCGTCCCTGCCAACACCATCCAGCAGGGTGGAGGGGGGAGAAGACGGAACCTCGGGTCAGGCCTGGAAGACGCTACTCCCCTCCCGATCTTCGTACAGTTAACTTCATTGAGAGCTCCGTGCCCGTGTTAGTTCAAACTGCCCCTATCTTCCCCCCACGCTGTCACGCGGTAATACCATTGGTCATCAGCGTCGCCACAAATCTTCTCTCTGCTGCTTCATCGAAAGGATACCTACGGGCCCCATCAGTGAGTGCACAAACATACATACTATACTACATTGGCTAATGTTAGGAGTTACTGGTGTAGTCATAAGAGTAAAACACGTAAAAAGACTTTAGCCACATTTTTCGCCGCAAAACATGTCTTTGAACTCAAGCACTTAGTAAACTCGTTAAATTCTCTGATTGATACTTGGATTTCTGATACGGCTCTGTTACCTGATACACAAAAAGGATTATTGAATGTATAGTCGATTTAGGAAATATGTACCTGTTTTGATACCATACTTACCTCGTCATTAGCCTCCAGCAATTTCGCCACACCTTGAGTGGAAGTCTCGTTGTTCCTACTAACTTTTAATAAAAGTGCCATTTTATTGTTAATTGATTTCATTTCATTTGAGTATACCTGGGTTTTCAGACTATTAGAAAGAGGAACGTGCATCGCCACACCTCAAGGTATTTGGATACGTCCCTTCAGGACCGCAACGTCAGCCCATACGGCCAGGACACCTATGTGTATCCATTTCTATTTTGCCCTTCAGGCTTTTAAACTTTCAGGACTTGATCGCCACAAGACGCTCAAAGTCGCCACACATTTTCGCCACGCATTTTCGCCACGCAATTTTGCCACAGGTAAATACCTTTCGCTACCCATATTTTCATTCTGTGTTTTCGATATTAGCTTTGTTATCCCTTTTCAGCTCAACCTCCTCCCCCCAAAATTAAACTCGTGCAATAGTTTTGCATTATCAAGTTCGTTGACCTCGTTGATGAGCTCGATCATCCAAACGCCTCATTTAACTTCGGTGGCCGTAGTCAAATAAACGCTGCCACCAAAGTGTGGAGCCAAAGCTTACACTACCAACCATAGGTACCTACTAACTACGAGAGTTTTGGAGCTAGGGCATTTTTTGAAAATTTCAACGGAAAGCTTTTTTTTGTCCACATCATTAGAGAATATAAAAGGGGGAGCGCAGTTACTGAAACACTCTGTATATTGGAATAATGAACATCTGATTTTGATAAACTATTATTGGATACCTATTGACTACACCTGTAGTTATCAATAGCGAGCTAAATACTATCACCAATACCGTGAGTGCCATCACTACGGAAGTTGGTGCAAGGTTGTCAAGGACTGAATGGCATGAATGCTGAAACGAGGAAGAGGCTCTGCCACGTGAAGAATGCCAGCGAGCGAACTGTGAACCATAATATCCTAACGTTGATCAAGAAACTTGAGGCGAGCCATTTATATTTCTGATAATTTTCTCAATCATATTCAAGTCCTAGAAAAAACCCTACAGTTGGTAGTGGAAACAATAGTCAGAAGCTAAAGGGCACAAACGCACCCCAAAATGAGCTCCTAAACGAAATTTCATCATCATCATTTTGTTTTAGTTCAAGGTACTAAGAGATTTATTGCGTTCGGCAGACGGTCAGAATTGGTATCTCGTTGGATTTCCGCAGTTCACGTAATAAAAAACGTAAAGCATCAAATTTCAAAGGAAGGTTTAACTTTTTTTGTCTTTTTGCTCGATTACAAGGTTTATTATTGCAAATCATAAACCAAGAGAACTTATGAAACTACTTATTGTTTGTCAGATCGAACATAATTTTAATGCAGCTTACATTATCTCGAATAAACTAAATGGCTTGAATCGAGTCTCCTAAAGGTGTTTTATTTATCATTCATAAAAACAAACTTGGTAATTTGCTAAAGTTTGTTCAGAAACGCAACAAGTTGTACTAAACTTTTATCACCCATGCCGTCACGTACTTGAACGAAATTAGGATTGGGTATATAATCTAGGTTTAGTATTTGCTGTAAAAGTATTATTTCTTTAGCGCATGAGCGAATGGCTGTCGATGATATCGATGAGGGAGCGTGTAGAGCCTTGAAACTCACAATCGCTGAACATATTGATGACATTGAATTGGCTTTTTATTAGAATATAGATTGTTCTAAATAAAGTCTTCACACAATAAGTGATGATTACCTTCTCGTTTGAAATTCTCCTATCCCAAAATCTATGTGCAAATCATAATCGCGAACAATATGGATGTCAAACGGGTAGAAGGAAATAATAATCCAAATACCTTTTTCTCCAAATCTACACAAGATATCAATTTGAAATTTTTAGGAGTTGTTGTAGGATTTATAGAGTAACTTTTAGTAAGACAACTTCTGGAAACACTGCATACGCAAACATTAGTGCCATATTACACAAACAATAAAAACGCTGCAAATCATTATGCAAAGGTTTATTATTTTTCTATATAGATCACTCGTCTGCAAAGAACACAACCAGACCCCAAATGGAATCTATAGACCAAAGTTCATCAAAATCGATCAATGCTAAGTGAGGAAAGTGCCGCGTACGACAGACGGCCGATGGCGGACGGACAGCCAAATTTTTATTCGATTTTTGGATTTTACTTAACTTGAACATATGTAAACCAACCTTTAACGTACGTAAGCCAACAAATTTTGAGAGGGATGTTGAAATTTTTTTGGTCACAATAGCATCTAACTGTATTGGTAGGTACTTTTGAGATGAAAAATGTAATTATTCAGGAGAGGCGAATTTCGAAATTCACGCTTTCCCGCCCGTTCATGTCGTTGTTTCCGTCTAAAATCTATGGTTTAGTGTATCGATGTATTATCTAAACCTTCATGACTCAAAGAAACGTTCTGAGTGGCTTCGTCATCATAGTTGTGCCCCGAACATTTTGGTAGATGTAGGTCACTTCTAAGGGTTGAAAAATGAATTTTTAAAATTTGAAAACGCCCTAACTCTAACAATTTTGATATAAAGGTATTGTTTTTCCATCAATTTAAGATAGTAGAGAATTTTTAGAATTTTTGAGACCACGCGGAGCCCTGTAGGACCAACCATTAGCTCCCTACGAGAATTTAAAGGTTGGACGTATGATAAATAAGAAACACGGGTGTGAATCGCAAAACAGGCCTAATCTCCGTTCAAATTGTAGCTGACCGAAATGCGATCGATGTTTTTCTTCAAGTTGGATGGTTGGTGGCTTTGCAGACGAGAATTCACCTACATGGAAAAATAATGAACCATTGTGTAATAATTTGCAGCATTTTAAACCTTTCCTTGTAATTTGTTGTTGTATCATTAACTATTGCTGATTATGATAAATATTAGACGAAAAACGCTGCAGATCATAGCCCAAAGGTTCACTATTTTCTGTATAGATCTCCCTTCTGTATAGATCACTGATTCCCCATCAATAGCACCTACCACCATCTGTATTCCCCCTTGACCTCCCGTCTCAAATTCCACCTTTCTGCGTTCAATAGGACTGAAAATGGCTTCGGAGCTCACTCAGCTGATCAGTGCTCTTCCAGGCGTCTCCAGCATTCGTGGAGATCTTCTTCACTCTTCAGATCACTGATCAGCTGAGTGAGCTCCGAAGCCATTTCAATCCTATTGAATGCAGGAAGCTGGAATTTGAGAGGGAAGGTCAAGGGAGAATACAGATGGGGGTAGGTGCTAATGATGGAGAACCAGTGATCTATACAGAAGGGTGATCTATACAGAAAATAATGAACCTTTGGGCAATGATTTGCAGCGTTTTACCTACCAACATTTTTTTTTACCTACCAACTTCTATTTACCTACCAACCACTGGTAGGTACTACCTACCACCCCATACTGCCTTCACATCTTCACAATCAAGTTTATTAGAGAGAACTAAACGCTTCACACTCGATTCGATAAATAGAAAGCTTCATATGAAAATTTGATCGCTGGTTACACAGAAGGCAAAACTGTAGACAAATCGAATAAATGAACAGCGATCGCATTTTAGTCATATAAAATTTGTGCGGAGATTGGACCTCTTTTGCGATTCACACTCATGATTCTGTTTTATCGAAGGAAAACCTTCAAGTACTCGTAGGGACCGAACGGTTTGTCCTACAGAGCTCCTGTTGGTCTCAAAAAATTATAAAAATTCAATACTATTTGAAATTGTTGAAAAAACGATACTTTTATTCCGAGAGTTTACGAGCTAAGGCACTCTTGAAAATTTCTACCCGTAACTTTCACCCCTTAGAAGTGACTGACATCAACCAAAAGCTTCGCGGCACAACTAGACCCCAAATGGAGCCCATATACCAAATTTGATCCAAATCGGTTCGGGGTTGCTAAGAAAAGTGCCGCGTACGGCTTACGGCGGACGGAGGGAAAATTTTTTATTCAATTTCCGGATTCACGTACCTTGAAACGTAAAACATCAAATTTAGAGGGGGGTAAACATTTTCTTTTTCTCGCTCGATACCAAAGGCTTTTTAGGAGTTGAAAATAATAAACCAAAACACACTTTACATTGATAACGAATCCTTCGGAGACGCCATTTCTGAACTAGTGAGCTGCTAAGTATGTGGGATTTTGCTGTGGAGGAGAGAGATCTGTTCATTGAGATACCCAACTTTGATCGTGTTTTAAGTCTAATTTCAAATGACCTTTTCAAATAATTCCTGGAGCGACAGTAAGTTGGTGATGCAATAAGTAGCCATTAGCGAAATCATCAGAAACAATTCCGATCTTCGCTTTGGAAGACAGCTGATGACGTCAGGAACGACAGACGGACGAAAATTCAACCTGGTATTGTTGTTTACTTTAGGGATGGGTATCATTATAAAAGTATCGATAGTTTGTATCGATACTGTATCGTATCTGAGTATCGATATCCCAAGTATCGTTGGCCATGAGTATCGATATTTTAAAATATCGAGTATCGATTCTTTAGTGTCACAAACTATCAATATTCTCCAATATTCTCACGAAAAATGATTTTTTCAATAATAATTGTTGAACAACAATTATTGTTATTCATTTTTCACTATCAAGAGTCCAATCAGAGTGATTTTCTCCATGCTGATAACGCTATTTCTGCAACCAAAGAGTAATGACCCTTTCTTCATTTTCTAGCCATTATGTTGAATTTTCCGCGAGAACTGTATCGATATTCGATATTTGAAAATATCGGATCCAAGGTATCGATATCAAATAATATCGGATAGTGAAGTATCGATACTAAAATATCGAGTATCGATACCCATCCCTACTTTACTTTACTTACTTTTTACAACATGGTTGTTTGTGCTTGAGAACTTCTGCTAAGACTAAGATGATGGCTGTTACTGTTAGTAACTTATAGAATAAAAGGTCAGAACTAACTAGACAGAGCAACAGTCTAAGAAAACTTAAAGCAGAACTAATAGATTGAAAAACTCCAGTCCATAAAACTAATGATAATTATACAGAGGCCATAATGATTACATAGATAAATTAATATTAGTGTAGATACTTTTTTATTGTCATGTTGTGCTCGTTATTACATCTAGTAGATAAATAAGTAATAAAATCGTCTTTAACTCTTGACAGCTGTAGAAGTGGGTGTCGTATAATTGAAACTGGCTGTTGTAGATGTTAGCAAATTTTAGTTCAGCGCAATACCTGTTCTCCAGACGATGGTGGGGGATTTTGGTTTATTATTTTCAATAATGAACCATTGAAATCGAACAACAACAAAAAATTAACCCCCCTCAACATTTTTTGTTTTTCGTATCATGATACGTAGAATCCGAAAATCGAATAAAAAATGTTTTGTCCGTTCGCCGTACGCGGCACTTTTCTTAGCAACACTGGACCGATTTGGTTCAAATTTGGTATATGGGCTCCATTTGGGGTCTAGTTTTGCCGCAGAGCTTTTGGTTGATGTCAGTCACTTCTAAGGGGTGCAAATCAAGGGTTGAAATTTTCAGGAGTGCCTTAGCTCGGAAACTCTCGAAATAAATTATCTCTTTTGCATCAATTTTTGTAGTATTGAATACTTAAGGGTTTTCCTTCGATAATACAGAATCACGAGTGTGAATCACCAAAGAGATTTAATCTAGAGATGGGTATCAATATTAGATATTTCAAAATATCGATACGTTTGTACCAATACTCGATATTTTAGTATCGATACTACACTATACGATATTTTTGGATATCGATACTTTGGATCCAGTACTCGCCATAAAGTCAACATAATGACTAAATAATGAAAAACGTAGAGAGGCTTTTGGGTAATTACTCTTTGGTAGCACAAATAACGTTATTAGCATGGAGAAAATCACTCTGCTTGGACTCTTGATAGTGGAAAATGAATAAATATTGCTGAAAAAATTATTTTCTTGGGAATATTGAATCATATTGATAGTTTGTGACACTAAAGTATCGATACTCGATATTTAAAAATATCGATACTGATGCCCAACGATACTTGGGATATCGATACTTAGATACGATACAGTATCGATACAAAATATCGATATATTTGTAACGATACACATCCCTAATCTAATCTCCGTTGAATTTTTAGCTAACTCAGATGCGATCGCCGTTCGTTTCTCCAAGTTGTATTCAGTTTTGCTCCCTTAGCAACCAGTAATCAAATTTCGTATCGAGTGTGAAGCGTTTAGTTATTTCTAAAAAACTCGAAAAGTGAAGGTGTGAAGGCAGTGTGGTGTGGTAGGTAAAAAAAGGAAAAACGCTGCAAAATATTGCCCAAAGGTTCTTATTTTCTGTATTGTGGTGGACGCCTCAGGGCGTCCCCACTACCGCCCCCAACTGGCCTGGAGTAGGTGCCCCTTCTCCAGCCAGCTAGGGGGTATAAATAGGGCCGGATGGCCCAGAATAAATCAGACTGTGTCTCAACCTAATCGCCTTATTATTTTAGCTCTTAAGAACCTCTTGTCCAATTGACCAACCATATTGAATTATAAATCTGTCTCCATTTAACTGTCGGCCATTATAGCAGCGCAACACACTGGTAACACCGACGTTTGCAGCCAATCATACTTCGCCGAAGTTCGCTGCCATCTTTGCACGCCATTCGCCTCCGTCGAGATATCGCACCTGCGACGCTCCGGACCGGCCACCATCAGCACGACGGCATTTTCCGTGCCCTCCATTCGCCTTCCGTCGAGATACCTCACAGAGACGCTCCGGAACCGGCCATCAGTAGCACGACGACATTTTCCGTGCCCTCCATTCGCCTTCCGTCGAGATACCTCACAGAGACGCTCCGGAACCGGCCATCAGTCGCACAGCGACATTTTTAATACACCCATCTTGTGCAGCCATCATCGTCCGTCGAGATCCCGTGTTTACGACGCTCCGGACACGTCGCACTGCGACCATTCTAACCCGCCATTCAGCTCCATTTGCTTAAGGACGCCGCGAATCGGAACTCGCATTTGGGGCTCTCAGAATCGATCTGTCACTCATTCATTGATTGACCGCCGGACGAGAGTGAACGGAACCCCCTCCTCGCGGCGACCCCCCACGAGGCCCGCTCTCCTTCTACCTGGCGCCTCACAGCTGTTCACGTTACGTCAGCCCCCGCCGCGCCCGTCTACGCTCGACAGGGAATCCCCTCTCTTCCGGGAAACTCTCGGCCCCCTTCTACGAATCTCAGCTATTTAACGAGAAATTCGCCGTTGATTAATTGCAGACCACTGCCCATCAGCTTCGGGATCACTTCTCTTCTCTTCTGGTCTCCACTTCGGCTCACCTCGACCTTCAGCTGCCATTTCTCCGCCATCGAAGGATCGACCATCAGCCGCCATTCTCCTCCATCGAAGGATCGACCATCGGCTGCCCTTCTCCCGCTATCACTGCATCAAAGATCACTCTCTCATTCCTCGAAAATTTTTTTAAAAAATTATTAGAGGAATAGAGGCGCCATCATTCCGCCATCTTGCACGGCCAACTTCAAGTCTCGGCTGCCGACCTTCGAAGAACACTCTATTTTCCTCGAAAAATTTTTTCTAAAATTTATTAGAGGAATAGAGGTGCCATCATTACGCCAATTTTCACGGCCAACATCGAGCCTCGTCTGTCGAACTTCGTAGATTACCCTACCTCCTCGAACATTTTTTTTTAAAAATTAATAGAGGGGTAGAGGCGCCATCATTACGACCCGCTCCCGACAGACCCCGCGGCCGCCACCGGCCCCAACTCCGCAAACAATCATCATGGCTGCACCTACCAAGCTTCCGCAATATGACCCTTCGCTTCCATCAGTATGGATTGCCCAGGTTCGACTCGCGTGCGCCAACGAGGACCTCAAAACAGAACCCGAGCAATTTCGGAGAGCCTTCCTCGCCTTGGACGTCAAAACAGCAGAACTAGTGGCGGACATCGACGCAAATTCACCTACCGCCTTCACTTCTCTCTGCGACCGACTCCTACAAGCTCACGGACCTCGTGACGGATCGGACCTCTCTTCATCCTTCAGAACAACTCGCTGGACGGATCTACGGCTGCCGCACACGCACGCCTGCTTCGCAGAAAGCTACCTACCGACACACCGGCCTCCATACTTCGCTCCATATTCCTCCGGGCACTTCCTCCTGACATCCGCTTAAATGTCGCCGTCTCGACCGAAACGGACATCGACAAACTGGCCGCCATCGCCGACCGCCTACTGCCCCTTCGGGACAACTCGTCCTCTACGGCCGCCACTGCACTGCAGTCCACTTCTACCTACTCCTCCGACGACAATGGAGACTCAGCCGACGACGCTACACACATAGCCAGCGCTGCTAACAGAACACGCACCTTCAAAAAACCTTCACAGATGCCTCCCCTCGCGACAACGTTCATCACAGATGCCCTCCTCGCGACCACGAAACTTCGCACGCCGTCGCATCATGCCGCAACAGCGAGAACAACAGTACCCCCCAGACCGGCGCTCACCATACTGCTACTACCATCAAAGATGGGGTCCTACCGCGATATACTGCCAATCACCATGCTCCTGGAGACAACACATGCCAACGGGAAACGCAAACGCACGGTCGCCAAGGTGGTAACGACTGTGCATAACCGACCCAACCACCAACGCCTGTTCATCAAATGCAAACGCTCAAATTACGACTTCTTAGTCGACACGGGAAGCGATCTCTCCATTCTACCCAACAACCATCTGAACCGCCGCCGAGAGACTCCATCTTCCACGCTACTGGCCGCCAATGGCTCCAAGATTACGACCTACGGCTCTCAAACTGCGACCGTCCATCTTCCCAAGTTACCTCCGTACGAATGGACCTTCACAGTCGCCAACGTCAGCACAGCATCTTGGA